>VWYH01008138.1:1480299-1588790 GCA_013399365.1 Pampusana beccarii | reverse complement strand
CGCGGCCGGCGCGGGGACGTGGCCGCCGAGCCCCAGCCCGGCTCCCGGCAGCGGGGGCGGGGCGCGCCCTACCGTACTCTCTGGACTAGCCGCCCCGTCCGCTCCTCGGCCCCGCCGGAGGGGCCAGCCTGCACCGGCCTGTGCGGCACTCGCCCCGTGGCCACAACACCTCTGGGAGACGGTTCGCGGAGTTAGCGGGATCGCAGAGGCTTTGTACAAGTCTTATTATTTACTAACGCAGCCATCAAGGAGCGTTTCCTCGTTACAGGAAGAAAGGCGAGGCAGGCTCCGGGACCCCAGCTGCTGGCGGGCTGTTTTACTCAAAGGTCCCTTTGATTTCCACACCACGCAAAGATCCCAACGTGTGCAGGTGTGCAGTGCTGGGAGAGCATGAGTGTGCACAAAAAGATGAGAAGGAAAAAAAGGTGAGAGAGGAAACTGGTCTCTGAGGCACGTATCTGTCTGCGCTGACAGGGGAACTGGTGCTGAGCGTCCCTCCATCCTGCAGCCCCAGTCTATCACCTGGCTACGCGCTATTGTCATCCCACCTATTTCAAAGGCAGGTTGTATCAGGATAAACTGCAATATTGGTAGAACAGTGAAGGAACATAAGCATTCACTTACTTTGGGTGGCTTTGAGTTGTCCTCATATGACTGATCAAGTTACTTCAGTAATGTTCTGTGCGACATCAGCAGAGATTGCAACACTGTGAATTTTACAGAAATAAATGCACTTATGTTCATAAACTGATTTATCACCTTTAAATGTGGAGTATCACAAAATACAAGTGTTCTGGCTGCCTTTGTTTTAAAATAACTCCTCAGTGCCACAACTGTTGGGTGAAAAGCACCACCAAAGTCACAGTGCTACCTGTGGGGAAGCGCTACACCTCAGACAGTCACTACACAGGCTGTGAGGATAAAATCTCCTGTGGTTGCAGATCAGGACCTTGCCAAGGTCAGGGATCAGCATATTGTAAATGATGCAGCTCGTGCAAAAGGGTGAACCTCCTGCTGTACAGCCCTACTTTGTGAAGTCGGGTTTACTTTTAGGCTAAATCTTCCAGGAGTTGGTCCTCCACTGTTTAAATGGCATTAACTTGGCAATGAAGCTATGCAGCCTAGCCATTTTATACGGCTGTCACAACGTGCCTTCACTAATGGCATCGATGTACTTTATCATCAAAATGTGCTTTCGAAAATGTACTTTATCAATGCAAATGCAATGAGCAATTACTATTTCAGGTTTTCATCCAACTCAGATTCTGAGCAAGTGTAAAAATATAAATTACTTCATGCTAAAAGAAAATAGCAATACTAAATGCAAAACTATAGAAAACCACAATGAATAAACACACACTATTTTCTGAGAATGTGTGCACTACAGTAAAACCCTACCAAACTTGATGCTTGCTTTGGCACAAAAAATTCAGATTTGCCACAAATACATGCCATGCCAGATGTGCTTGTCTCTGCACCACTCCACAGGCACTGATCTAAAAACCCTCTTGCTAAAGTGGGCAGCGGCAGCTCAGGCTCTCAAAGAGGTTCACGAGGGCCTCTGCATTACCAATACTGATATTATGGTTTGTGTCCTTCAGTCACAGTCAGCTGAACTACAACTTGATCTCTCACATGCCAACTTTACATGCAACTACTTCAAAGCAAGTCTGACATCTGTTTAGCTGGTAACACCACAAAATGTAACACAAAGAAACACACTACATAATTACATCCCTGACTGTTACAATTTCATTCTTGTAAAGACTAATTCAAGTTTGATCCTGAATTTATGAAGACCACCATCCTGCCCCTAGAGACCCATGTTGGTATCCTCACCTGAAAAAGCACAGAAGGTCTTTGTGATCCAGGATCCTTCCCTCCTCTGGAGAAATAAAATGAGAAGCTTCATTATCTTTGGATCGTGGAAACTGCAAGAAGAAAGAGCAAAAAATAAAGCTATGAAGATAACATGGTATCATGAACACAATAATTCTGTAAGTGAAACTGTTAAGGATTATAAACTCCTGGGAAATGAAATCTATGGAGAAAGCAAACTCAGGATAAAATGCATTATATTTGGAGGAATGCTTCAGGCCACTTAGACAAAATAAACTATTTTTTTTTCACTTGTTTTCAAAGTTAGAGGGAAGAATAATATGAATTTTGCTCAAGTGTGCAATGATATCTTCTATTTCCATCTCAGGAAAAGCCTTCAATTATCGTTTACTCTGTTCATTTACACTGAATTTTTGTGAAGTCTGTCTGACAATTACGGAACAATTTCTAGTTGGTTATAAAAATTATAGCACTGATAATTTACATAATGACAATAGTGATCTATTATATTTTACTTAAAAATGTATTTCACAGAGAAAAACGCTTCTGATTGAAACATATACCTACTTTCCATTTGTTTCCTGGGTAGAGAAACAGTTATTCCTTTTTATACTTGTTAAACTAAATGCATATTTTGTATCCAAACACCGTTTTTATGTATACACCAATTATATATCTAGAATATACAATGTATCGCATATGTGGGTCTATGCCAGATTTATTTGTTATTGTTAGCCGTGTTGAGTCAATTGTGCTCATAAATTGTGAAGCTTCGTGGTTTTATTTTTCGAAGGGATAGCAAGTTGTAGTAATTACTTGCCCAAAACATTGTAGATAACGCATTTGCATTCCTCAGTGCTCCCTCAAACGTATAGCGGCCAACTTCATCAGGAAGATGCACTGAAAGATGTAGTCTTCCTACATTTCTAAATGCAACTTTTTCATTACAGTTCTAAAAAATTCAGTATGCTGTTCAAAGAAGAAAGCAACACAAATTTAGCAGAGATGCTCCTTCATACTTAATGTGGATGGAAAAGCAGAATGCCTGATGCACCACTAAAATCAGCATACAATTATTTCTTTTCAAAGGAAAGTATTACCAGACAAAAAAGGCTGGCAGTTCTTAGACCCTAAAAAAAACAATTCTGAGGCAGTCTTGGAAAGTGTCAGTTAAACGCGAATAAACTCTCTGATGATACATCTTCCTTATCTTTCATGGACTTATTCTATGCAAATTTGAACTTATCCAGAGAAAGATGGTGCCTACCGGTACATAATTCAGCTTCCAGTCCGGCATTCTCACTACAGAAAAGTCAGTGTTGATGTTCTCTGGAAACGCATCAAAAGTTTCAGAGGACTTGATCAAGGCCTTGCTCAAAATCAAATCAGCATCTGAAATCAGATGTCATTAACTTTTTAACAGAAAAAAAAAAAAGCATTTTATATGCTATGTATCTTAAAATTTCTGCATGTAAAAAGCTGGCTTACCACATCATCACTTTTGATAAATAACAAGGCCAGTGCGGGGGGAAATCTGAGAGAAGGAAAGATCCCCTCCACCTGCGGGGCCCTGGGCGCCCCAGCCACCACCCGACCGTGCGGGGAGGCCAGGCCGAGGGGTGGCGGAGCCTCTCTCAGCCCCCCCCGGGACAGACACTGCTCGTTTGCCGGTACTGCAGCCCCACGTCTCCTCCGTTTGAGTCCCGCTCCGAAGGCGGGCAGCCGGTTCCCGCCCCGCCGGAGCTTCCTGCGCATGCGCGTTCCGCCCCAGCACCACGCGCGGCGGTGAAGGCGGCCCGGTGAGTGGCGGCGGGATGGCGGGCGGGCCGCTCGGTGGGCACGGCCGGAGCGGAGCGGAGCGGGGCTCGGCTCTCCCCGCGGGCAGCCGCGGCCCTGGCGGGCTCGCTTCTCCGGGAGACCTCGGGAGGGGTGGTGGCGCTTGGCGGCCCTCGGGCACAGTGCGGCTCGGCCCTTCCCGCACTGCGGCCCCCGGTCGTCAGGGCCACGGCCGGGGCTGCCTGGTGTACCCGCCTGGTGCACCCCCGGTACGGCTTGGAGGTCGGGCTTTGGCCCAGTTTAACGAGCAGAGGAGGGAAATTATGTCTTACTGTGGTGCCTTTGAGGGAAAGCAAAGCAAAGTGTTCGTCACTTTGCAGCCCTGTGCTGCAACAGAAACTTAGTAGTTCTGCTAAGTTCTGCTAGCAGTTTGTGGTGGTTTCGTGTGGTGTTTTGTGTTTTTCCTTTAGTGCATGGCGGCCTTTTCACAGAAAAGGCTGGGAAGCTTCATTTTGGGATGCCTGATTTTTAGGTTGTGCCTGGGGTGTTGCGTTTCTGTGTGATGGATGTCAGCGGTCCCCAGGCCGGGGTTTGTGCCGGAACCTCCAGATCAGTTTGGGACCATTAATTAGTGTCGGGGGCCAAACGTGCAGCAGTGCTGAGAAGCTCCGAGCAGGAGCTTTGGAGCTGCTCTTAAATGTTATGAAGCTCTGATTCGGGAAAATAAAAACGTGGGCTGGCCTGTCATCCTTCAAGAGTCTAAGTGAGCTTGTGGATTTTTGTTACCTCTTATCCGTGCTGTTAGTGTGTGGTGTTTAAATAGACAGTAGTCTATAAATAGTCCATAGAAATGTACATTGGCTTGCAAGAGTTTTTCAGGCCAGGTGTTCCCTATCTAGATACAACTCGATAAACACATGGCAGCTGCTCAGCCTGGGAATGCTGGGAATGTTGCCCTGAGGTCAGGTGATACAGGAAAATGGGGAGTTTCAGTTCTTTTATACTTGTCAGTTGAGGTAGATTATCCATATGAAAAAAATGGGTAATCTGTTAATTTAGCCTTATAAATGGTTAATGCTCTATGGTTGCTCATTAAGTTCTAAGAATGGGATATATTCAATTAAGATAACTATGAAAATCAGCGAAAGGTAGCTCTTTTCCAGATAATAGTTATGGCTTGCATTTTTGATAAAAGTATTTTTGTCTTCAAAAGTTAATTTTTGGAATTGTGTGCTCCTCCCATTAAAAAACTGGATTCTGAATTAAACCTGAGGAATTCTCTTGCATTTCAGAGCTATCGAAGAGTCAGACAAGTTGTGTATCATGTGAATGGTACTATATAAATTCCTTTCTCATACTAAATGTCTATGAATGCCCATGTACATACATATATTTGGTTCTGGTGAATGTTGACCTAAAATGTCCTTAAAAGCACTTTGCGAAGGAAATTCCAGACATCTTCTAGATAATTCAATTCGATTACAACTACTGTATTATTTATGTCTTTGACTGAATCTTCAGAAGGAATGTGACATTTTTAGGATGCTTCTTCAAGATTTATGAAAACCCTGCAAACTGATCAAAATAGTGAGCATGTTTGCATTGGACATCCGAAGTGCGTCAGGTTTAAACTGTTCAGACAGCTCTTGAACCCACTGCAGAGGAGCATCTTTGACTTACTGGGCATGTACTGTCCCAGTGGCTTATGTGTTACATTTGACATGAAGAGCAGTATGCTTACTGTGTATGCTCAGGTAATCTGTTTGGGGTGTACTGTATCAGTTGCTCGTGCTCTGGCTAATATGCGTCTGAATTATAAAATATAGCTCTATTTTTTTTGAAAGTATTACAGGTTTTCAATATTTTCTAATAGTGATTTGTGATCAGTTCACTAATGAACTGTAGAGATCTAATGTCTGCTATGTGTGAAATTATAAACAACAATGACAAAAAGCTGCAAAGTTTTAGGACTGAATGTAGTGTACTTTTTATGTGGAATATAACAGGTGCTTTCCTGTGCTCCAAATGTCTGTGTTCATTTATGTTCAATTGTTTCATTGAGGAGCAGAGAGGTGGTTCCTTCAAATTCCTGATAATACTTCATTTTGTTGCTGTTGTCATGAGTGTTTTCTTCTTGGGCATGTGGAAGATAATTTTGTGAGAATGTTCTTCTTAAAGAATTTTGAAGAGACACTATTTGCAGTCATAAATTGGGAACTACAATAATCTTTTCTTGTTTTCCTTTTTTGATAGGGCCACACAGCCAGTGGTTGCTTTTCCTGCTGGATTCATCATGATA
Organism: Pampusana beccarii; assembly: GCA_013399365.1. Classification (NCBI taxonomy): domain Eukaryota; kingdom Metazoa; phylum Chordata; class Aves; order Columbiformes; family Columbidae; genus Pampusana; species Pampusana beccarii. The sequence goes on along the minus strand of VWYH01008138.1, from coordinate 1,582,876 downwards.
ACTCCAGCTTTTGAGCTGACCCAGGATCCGGATTTTCTTACAATAATAATCAAAGTACCTTATGCCAGAGCTTCAGAGTTTGATGTGTATTTCGAAGGGGAAGATTTTAAATTTTATGCTAAGCCATACTTTCTCAGGCAAGTAGTGGAAGGATTTTAAAAAATTGAACTTCATAAAATAAATAAAAGTCAGTAGGGAATGAACTTCGTTTTAATCTCTTCAGAACATTCCTCGTCTGCATCGTGTTACACTGTAGATTGCAGACAGCCCATTTTTTGCAAATAATTTTTAATGGATCTGGCCTCTTTGTTTCTAGGCATTAAATCCTGTTAAATGGAGTTTAAAGAAATATTTTTCCAAGTTTAATTTATGATAGATTTTTAATTATAAAATGGCAAGACAATTCTCCAAATTTATGTAAGTCGCTGTTGAGAGCCAGATAGCAGTGTATTTGGTGAAGAGTGGATTTTGATGCACTTGTAATAATGGGAGAAAAGTCACGTGAGCGTGGGCAGTAGGAAATGAGGTTCCAGGTGTGTCTTTTCTCTAGATAGCAAGTTCCCCACTACGCTATAGGAAAGGAACAAGAAGCAATCTCAGTATGGAAGTGTTAAGAGAACCTTTGGCATATAAGAGCTGACAAACTATTCACCTTTCTAATTTTATCTTTCCTGTATTGTTGGACATGCTTCCCCTGTTATACATTAGTAAACCACAGGGGATTTTACTGGACTTGTCGAATGCAGTGAATTAGTTATTCAGAATATCAGTACAAGAATTCCTGTCACTGTGGGTTAGCTCAGAGTTTTTAAATTGCAGAATCTTTCAAGTGTTGCACATAGTGCCAAGGGTGTCATTTCTGTGGTGGCCGTGACCTTATCCAAGCTGCGAAATGAGGAGTCGTGAATTTTCTCTCATCTCAGATGCTGTTGTCTTGTACCAATAGTTAGGGAAAAAGATTTTGAAGTACATTGGGATTTAACTGCATGACTTCCCTTAGTATCAATAGTAGTCGTATAGTTAAGGCCTTTGTACTTCTTTTGGAATGTGCCTTTCATTTTTATGGACTGAGATGGTAAGTTGCACAATTAGTCAGGCATTCAATGAGACCTCTCATTTTTTGCCTGCAGATTGACACTTCCTGGAAGAATTGTAGAAGATGGCAGAGAAAAAGCATCTTATGATACAGACAAAGGTATTAGTTAATGTTCCTAGTATACATGTCATCGAAATGCTACTGTCTCTCCAATAATTTATATGTTGCTGCACTGGAATTGCTTAGAACTTTAGTGAAGTATATGATACTGTAAATAAAGGTAAGCTTTCCGATACGTTATGTAGTATAAAAAAATCTTGGTTAGGATTTATTGTACTTATTTAGGCCATGCTTAAGCACAAAGGACACGTTCAGGACTGTCCTAATAATGAAAAAATTATGTACAAGTCTCCTTCAGAGCCTGTGGGGGCCAGATGTGTTGTTGTACCAACATCATTAGGCCAGTAAATCTGCGAAGAAATCAGGTAATGCTGAGTAGAAATGAGATAATCCTGAGGCAGTCTCTTGGCTACGTCTTAAGAGAGAAGACATTAGGCTTTCTCCACACCTTGAGGTGGAAGGTATTTCTGGGATAAAATATGTACCTTCTGGAATTAATGTATTCATTAAAAAAAAAACTAGCAATAAAACCTATAATTTGCTGCTTCCTAAGCCTTTATTACGTGCTTGACTTAAGACAATAATGTAGCTTTCTAGGATCTTCTGTTGGTTGCTTGATTGGTAGAAGGATTAAAAACAAAATAAAACTTGTATCCTGTTGGTTTGTGTTCAAACAATGTGAATCAAGAGATGAGAACTAGTTAAATGTTGTCTTTCATGCTTTATTGTTAAAATCTTTGATTTTTGTGAAAATTGTTAAGTAAGGTTAAAAACATGCACAGAGACACATGCTACCTGCATGTGTCCCAGTTTCTATGAGCCTTTTTCATTAGAGGAAAAATGCACTTTTTTTTTGTCTTGGATGTTTTAATGCAATAACTATATTCTGACTTTTATTTTAAGGAACTTTTACAATTCAGTTACCTAAGGAGATTCCTGGCCAATATTTTGAGGGACTGGACATGCTGACATCTCTTTTAGCACCAAAGAAATCAAGATCAGCAAAACCTTTAGTAGAAGAGATAGGTATGACAACAAAATCTTACTTAAACTAGTAGTATAGGTACATAATGAAATAGTTATAGGCTTAAAGAGTGATATATGGGGAAAATATGCATATATGGAGAAAATATGGATATATGGAGAGTATTTCTATTATTGTCTAATCCAAGGTACAAGAAATGTGTGAATGAATCTGAAAGTATGGTTAGGTATAAAAATACATATGTTGTAGGTGATGCACATGTTGTCTTAAAGGCTTAGTTACATTTACGTTTTTCCAAAATAGGCTTAACATATGCTAATCCTTTGTAGATCTTTGTACCCCTCTAGTGGCTGTATAATACAGACACATTTGAGTCTTCTGCTTTCTATAAACTCACACAACTGGACTTTTAGCTGAAATAGTAGAAGCTAATTAAAACCACAGTGTCTAGTGGATGACTTGCTTAACATCAGTATTTAACAGACAAGAAGGTTTGACTATCTGTGTTTAATTTTTAATACCCATCTTAAATTTTTGATAACATCACTTTGCTCCTGTCAGGATTCTCTTAGCATCAAATTCTGATCTTGGTGAAATCAGTGGAACAATTAATTCAGTCTTTAAGTAACTGTATTTAAAAACTTCAGTGTTTCTGGTCTTCATTTTTAGAAGTTGGAGAATCTGGAGCAGGAACTATGGATTGCTGATGTAAGCATCTGCCCCTGTGACCCAGCCTCATATAAGATTTCTTAAAAGATGTAGTAAAATGAGAAAGGCTTATTGTGTTACCAGTGTTTGCCTTTCTATTAAGGCATATGTATTTTCTATGTAATAATTTTCGTTCTCTGACCATGCAATATATACAGGTGCCTCTGCTGAGTTGTCTGAGGAGGAGGAAGAAGAGTTTGACTGGGAAATAGAGCAGACCCCGTACGAAGAAAGTGCAGAGAGCACTCTACCACTACAGTACCGCTATGGATTTGGGAATTTGTGCTCAGGGGTGTTCCAGCGGCTGCAGGTAGATGTATTTTCGTCTTTTCCTATCATAAAAGTTCTGGGTAACTTTCTGATTAGGTAGGCTTCCTGGCTCCTTCTGTAGTCAGGAGGGGACCATTGGGTAACTGTTCATCTCCTTATCCTGTTCTGTGACTGAGAATATTCTGCTTGTGCATGTAGTAGTACAGACAAACCCTTGTTCGTGCAGAAGTAGGGGGTGGTCGAGACTGAGTTAATTGTGTAGCAAAGTCAATAGACTGGTCTGTTTCTGCAATAATTTTAGTGTTAGAGGAAGGGGCTGAATGGGGTCCTTGGTAAAAATGGCCTCTGGCTGTGGGCTGCTGTCACCAGCAGGGCTCAGCTGGCCTGCGGAGGGACAGAGAGAAAGGCCTGTGTGGAGTAGGCCACGTGCCAGGTGAGTAGTTCTGGCAAGATGCAAACAGTCTAAGAGTCTGCTGTTAACACTTTTGCTTTGTATTTGGTATTGTCTTCTGTCCTGACTTCAAACATATTTAACATCAATGTACAGTATATTTCAGGTGCCATACATTTTAATTTATTTTTAAATTACAAAGAAATTACTAAACTGAAAACAAACAAAAAAAAACCCCAAAAACCCAAAATAGACCTGGCTAATCGATAAGTCCTGTTATGACTGCTGCATCAATTTTTTTATTCATTGTGAAATTCATGGCAATTTTCTCTTTGTACTTCTTATTTTAGACTTGATTTTCTCACAAGACAATAACTTTTGAAGTGTGTGCTCTTCAAGGTGTCTACCCACCTGGAGTCTGTGGGATTTACTAGAGTTATGCTGATGCACTGAAATTCGCTTTTGTGAATTAATCGGTAGGATAGGAGTTTTAAAGTGCAGTTACTTTGCTCTTGAGCATTCAGCAGTTTCTTTAATTCATGAATAGATTGAAGCTAATCTACAACCTGTAGCACACCAGGTAGTATAATAATATTCATAGTATACAGAGTTTTTATTAAAATAGTGGATGATAACCTGTTTTTTTTTGTGGTGCTCTTACTCTAAGCAGTTTAAGTTTAAAGCAATTTAATTATGTAACTCTGTAACTCATAAATGTATGAATTTTAGTATTTTCAGGGTTTGGAGCAGGATTGCTATTTATGGATAAAGTATTTACATTCTGTTAGGATATATATACCGGCTTGTTACCATGAAATTCGTGAAGTAGTACATTTCCCATCAGCATTAATGTACCACTACTTAATGATGCTTAAAAGGGCACTGCAATCGCCCATTAATTAATGTCTGACCACTTCAGGGTGTGAGAGTAATCTCAAAAGTCACGAGAATGGTATCTATGACTTTTATCTTTGTTGTGTGCTTTTGTAAAACATTGCAAATTTTATTATAATGCAAAATAACCTGCCTGCCTTATGATAAAATGGCCTGAACACACTTCATAATACCGTGAAATCTAAGGAGCTTCAAATAATTGAATTTCCTTGGAACGCTGATGTTTTATTTGCACAACGGAGCCTGAATTTGCAAGATTTGAAAGGGAGGTTGCAGTGCGTCTAGGGATTTCAATGGAATACTGATAAGGATCTTTCCTAAACTCTTACTGAATGCATCTTGCATATCATACCTGTGGCTTGGTCCTACTATTTTTGTTCCATTTGCAGGATGAACTTAGTGATGTTATTGACATCAAGGATCCAGACCAAACTCCTGTAGGTGAACGTAGGAGGCAACGCCTGGCAGCTGAGGCTGCCAAGTTTGACCCTGATCATTACCTGTGAGTATTGATTTACTTCACCTGGTCAAGTACCTAATTTGAAATATATTCACTTTTTATTTTCATAAATAATTTGGTTTAAGATCACTTTAAAAAAATAATAGCTTTGTTTGTTTCTTTGTCTCATCACAGCAAGCCATAGAGGATCTTCTTAAGTATGACACTGACGCAAGACATTGCTTATCTGTTTTGGGATTACTCGGCTGTTTAATTACTGCTTAAGTCTGTAGTCAAGCAGGGCCTGCTCTGAACTGTTGCAGAATGTTTTTTCATAGTTCACCTCTCCAGCAGCTGAATAGCCAATCTCTGCCAGCGTTTTGGGTTGTAGATGTCAGAACTTTGTTTTCTTCTTGTGAAACAAGAATTAATGAACAATCCTGGGCTATGAGGAAGTAAATCTGAGTTTTGAAGTTATGAAGGTTTTCTGGAGGCCACTTTGTCTTTTGCCTTCATCACATGGAGCCTTTTTTACAGCAGAATGAGGAAAAAAATTCCAAACCAAGACTTTGTGTTTCTTTGTGCTTCATCTCATGTATTGAAGGTGGAAATGAGTCTGCATACCTTTCAAGTTGGGGTATTTCAGGTCAAATTAGGTTCAGAAACTTCCAGATAAGTAAACTGAATTGAAACCATGAGATCTATTAATATAGTAACTCCTGCAAGATGAATTTGGTGGGAGAAGAGTATAGACACCAGTAGGGAGAACTAGTATTTGTGGTGTGTTTTGTTGGGAGAGGTAGGCTTAACCCATTTTGAGTTGTTTCTTTGCAAACTTGGAATTTTTCCTCAGCCAGGTGTCCCAGAGGCAGTTGCATGTCTTTGTGTAGCACACGGAAGTTAGAAAAGTTTTCTTGAAACCTCACTTGGAGGTACATTTCACTAGAACTGAAGCAGTTCCTAAATTATAATGTGATGCAGATTGCAGTAGTTGCAAGTTTCCATTTTAGAACTTGTATTCTAGCCTGGTAGATGAGCTACAACCATTTAGTTTAATGGCTGTGTTTTGGAAGCTTCAGAACAGATACCAACCTTTCTTCAACAAAAATCGCTTTCCTGTGTGCCCTAATGAGAAGGACAGCCCAGGCAAAAACAGTGGCACACTGAAGTACTTTGTTGCCTTTGAGAAAAATGTGCACTGGCTGATATCTTTAAGTTGCTTTATAAAGACACTGAAGACGGGCATCAAAAAATCTGTCAGCGCAAGAGTAAAGCAAATTACATTCTGTGTTCAGTAGACTGGGCAGGTTTTATATGATGATTAAGACAGTATTAAGAAATTTCCTGCTTTTTTTTTTTTTTTTTTCCAAGTTCTCAGTATTTGTAGTGTTGTTTGGGTTGAAGAAAAAGCTAAAATGATAAGAGGAGGCTTAGAACTTGAATCCTTTAGTATAAATCGTCCCAGAGTTACTGTATTGAGATTTTCACTAGAGTGGCTTTGTGCTGAGGAGGTCATCTCTCTTCCAGAATTCGTGTACAGTTCTTTTCCTACCTTGCTACAGCTTACCTAAAAGTCAGTCCCTGTCCCTACTTTGCCCTTCTGCTGCACACCCTTCCTCCCCAAAGCATACGCAGTTTAAAGTGGGACACCTTCCCAGTAAAATCGCGTTTGCTGCCAGTGACGTTCTCTGAGAAGTCTTCTCTTTGGAATGTTTTCCCTTAGATTACTGCAGAACAAGTCAGGTTTGTTCACCTTCAATGTCATGCTGCAACTCTTCAATTTTCTGGGCTTCTGGGTGGCTCAGGAAAGGTGGAGGAAGTAAGGAAGGTGTACTATAAGATAGTAGTGCTTATACTTTTAATAATGACTATTTTCTGGTTTTAAGTCAAAGAACAGATACTAGTCAGGTTTGTTGTATTTATGATGTATGGAAGATAGCCTGGAACTAAATCAAGTGTATTCTATGTATGCAGTAAAATATAGCCACATACACTATAAATTGACATAAATAACATGACTTTTTTTCTTTTCTTTTTGTAGAGCTGATTTTTTTGAAGATGAAACTATTCTGCAGATCTTAAAGTACAAACCATGGTGGGTTGATGCTCATAAAAAAATGGTAGCCTTGAAGGGAGAAAGTCATCAAGAACATGACACTCGTACATTTGGTGAGAACATATATGTACATATCTGTAGCTTGAATGATAATTGCTGTAATACCATGTAATATTCTAGGTGGTTGTTCTTAAAGGAAGAAGTATGGTTTTACCCTACAATTTTCTGTCTTAACTGTTCTTAGAGGAATATTCTGTTACTTCTCCTGTCCTCAAAGATTTTTTTTTTCTCTGAGGGACAGTTAAGTACTGAGATCTTTGAGACAGTTTTGTGTGGAGCAGTTGACAATATGCTATGAAGTGGTTATTTCTTCTTAAGCGTTTACCTGTTAATCATGTAGTGTAGTGTGTGCTCCCTTTTTCATCTGCATTACGTATTTTGGAGTTAACTGTTCTTAAAGGCCATTCTAAAATTTCAGATATCTATGAAGAAAATGTTCCCTTCTAAGGGTGTGCAGTAATCTTTTAATATTTTAGAGTAGCTTCCAGTGTCAGTAAGTCATGACATCTGAAATCAAATCAAACCTATCTTTGTATAGTGATTGTGATAGCTAGAAAATGAATACTTTGTTTTTGGTGCTTATCCCCTCTTTTTCTCAGTTTTTTTTCAAGAATTTTTTCTCCCTCTCCTAGTTATGTTTTCAATGGAAAAAATATTCAAAGCTGGGGTTTGTGCCCACTTCCAAATATGGTGCAGATACTTCGCAGCAAGTTTCCCAAGAATGAGCTGTGGAAGACTGTGCTAATGTCAGCCCTTGTGTCTGTTTCGTAACATGTCCTCTGTAGGATGTTTTATTTACACAGTGTGACAGAAGTTCATGGCATTTATTACTCTACTGCTATTTTTATGGGTCTCAGAGACCTTTTTGTAAGGAAAATCTTTTTGTCCATATAGAAACTAAAAGGGATGGTTTCAGGTTTAGTAGGTGACCTTGTAACAGAATAGTTAACCGATAACTGAGGTTACCTTTCTGTACACAGTGACTGCACAGAGCATTACGAGTTACTATTATGCTTATTCTTTTATTGTCCTTTGTTCATTTCCTATGCAGGATGAAAATCCAATATTACTAAAGTAGATAATGATAATCCCTTCACCAGAGGTTCTTAACAAATATTAATGCACTAATAATACCTGCACTTTCATATTTTCTACAGGAGAACAACAATGGAATTTGAGTAAATATTGTGTATTTTACTGTGAATGTAATCTGATCTTCATTGCTGGTCTCTTTTCAGCCTCTGAAGCCAGAAATTGTTAATTATACCCATCATAAGCATTTGATTTAAAAAGCATTGGACAAAGGTACAAGAGGCTTGAAAATAGAATAATGAGGGGTTCTTTTGTTTGTTTTTATCCATTCACTCCTTAGTAAATGAAACAGTGCTAATATTTGCCTGTGTTAAGGAATATAATGAAAAAATATAATGAAAATTTAGAGCTGCTGGATGATTTTATTGATAAAGTATATTTTTACTCCAAATTGAGATTCTGAAGGAAAACACAGATGTATGATGCTGAGCTTTAGAGGTAACCACAACAGACAAAGTATTCAAAAGCCCGGCAAGCCTGCTCATGAAAGTTGTGCAGAAAATGGGGCTACATAAAGGATCGTCTTTTCTCTAAACCAGGGGTATAAAACTCATTTTCACCAGGGGCCACATCAGCCTCGCAGTTGACTTCAAAGGGCTGAATGTAATTTCAGGACTTTATAAATGTAGGAGTAGTTACCCACCTTTTCCCTCAGAAAGGCCTCGGTTTTCATAACATTGTTACTGCTGTTTCATTGACAAAAGTGGCTGAGGATCTGAAACTGCTGGGTTCCTAAACCTGAGTGAGTTGTGGTGAAAGAAGCCACCATGAGAGGGAGTACAGGTTCCACTCGAAGGTCTCTTATGAGTGGAAATACAAAAGGGCAGGAGGTGGGTCCAGGCTGTTGGACCTGGAATGTGATCATCGATAGGATGAGTTCCATGTGGTTTTGTGCTGGTTTTATGCTTTGTCAAAGGGATGGTCTGGCTAATCTGAGTTACACATTCAGGAGTTCTTACAAGCTGAATGCGATTTGACTGCATATCTGCATGGATATGTATTCAAGCGCGCATGCTTGCTAAGTGGAAGTGACATAAAAAAGGCACATAAATGAAGCAAAGACTGTGCTAACTGAAGGGCTTTCTGTACTATTAGAGAAATTTTACGTGATTTCCACTATTGCTGGAGAGAAGTCTGACTGCATTAAGCCAAGATGAGCTATGCAGCTGGAAGGATGAGGAGGCTGTCACTGGTATCAGACTGGTGCTTTGCTCTGAAAAGCCAAAGGGTACTCGAGCATGGAAGCTCTAGGGGCACAAACGTTATACATATTGCAGTATGGTTTAAGGTGTTTTATGAAGTGATGTGTGGTGAGTGTTTGAACCTGTGCATGCATATGTTGCCCTGCAGGTAGGTGTGAGGTCAAACTTTTTTTTTTTTTTTAAATAAAAAACAGATACAGATGTCCGCTGTTTACTTTTGAACCCTTTTAAGGGCATAAAGGAGGAGGGGTTGACACCTTCATGCAGTTTCTTTTTATTGCTTATGGAAAGAGGCATAAAATTAAGAGTATCCAGATTTCTTACTTTTCCTGAGTTCCAAATTCATGTCTTGTGTTAAGCAAAGCATCTAAAATAAGGTCATGTCCATCATTTTCCATGATGAGGACTTCCAAACCTACGGCTTTTAAAGAGACCTCAAATACTGAGGTGTGTAAAACATGTACAACTTGTAGTAGGTGTACTGCCATGACCAGCTTGCAGAAAACATTTGTCTGTCCTGCATGAACATTATGTTCTTGATTAAACATGCACTGTCCAAAGCTGTTACCCGAGAACATAGAAGCAGAGGAATGGTGGAAATCACGTGCTCTCAGATGTGCAGCATCTCATACTGAGGAAGTCTGCTGCCCTCAGACATTAAATGGTGTATCTCTTTAGAGGGGTGTTCATTGAAGGTAAATGACTGTTTGGGAAGACAAGGAGGTTGGAATGGTGGTGTTAAAATTGATGGCAGATTAGAGGCTCTCACAGTATTGAGGTATTGGCACTAGAATTTGGCACCTGGTACCTTTAGAGTCTCTGTGATTTGGGCTCTGGTTTTGCTGCCATTAGGACAGTTTCCACCTACAGAGTGTCTGTGGAATCGGAAGTGTCACTGGCAGCTGACTCCTCAAGTTAGTATATGGAAAAGTGCATTTAGTGGGGAAAAGTGAAATAAAAATTAGCAGGTTCTTTAAAAGTATATTTTCCTTACTCGGAAACACTGAACCAAGAGAATTATTTTTTGTTTCTTCCTTTTGCTGATTTACATTGATGTTTTTATCTTCATTCGTTTCTTGGAACGAAAAACTGGTTTACTTTTGTCTTTATAATGTCTCTGACTACAAGGAATAATTAGAAATACAGATTTTTATTTTTTATGGCACTACTATTTTGTTTGGTTGATTACTGCTTTCATCCCTGGTTATTCTCTCTTCTATTTTTACATCATGAGGTTTTTTGAATGTCTTATTACCAGATTTTTTTCTTTTTGGATCAGCTCTTCTCATTAACATTTAAAGTTTTCAGCTCTCTTCTGTCCTTACCTTGAGTCTATTTTTATATAACCTTTTTACTTTTTCTCCAGCTTGTTTGTCTGGTGTGTGTATTTCGTCTTTTTTTTTTTTTTTTTTTTTTTTTTTTCCCCTCTTCTATTGTCCTAAGTGTCTTGTTTCTTTTGTCCATTTTTACATTTTACTGTGTGTTGCAATGATTGTCTTCCTGCCCTTTGTGGGATTTTTGTTTGTTTATTTCCCCCTAGGCTTGTTAGCCACCAGGCACCTGATATTATTGCCTTTGCGGTATGGCTGAGGAACCCAAAGAAGAAGTAGAGAGCAGTTTTCACCGTCATGTTTGCAGCAAAATCTCATTTTTGGACTGGGCATTTCTAAAGCTGACAGGCCCAGATTTTGTTCACGCTTCCATTGTCTAATGCAAGTCAAGTAATACTCCACAAAGCCTGCCTAGTTACACAGCCTATCCCAAGAGGGAATAACCCTTTTGGAAAGTGTGCTTTCCGCTGTTGCTGAAGTTCATGCGAGAGCCTTGCTTCTACAGATTCCACATGAAACGTTTTGTAGTTTGTAACGCTCGCGTTCAGTTCAGTTAGAAGTCCAGTTTTATTCTACTTCAAATTGCACAACTGCAAAAACTCCTTTTTAGGCAACACAATAATCTTGAAAGATGTATGCTGACATATGCATTTAATGTAACATTTATGTGCTCCAGGGATAATTTATTTTGTTTATGGTAGCCTATCACGCTTACCAGTAACGATTCTCTCTTTCTGATCTCTTTAAAAAGAAATTGTTTCTCATTCTATAAAGATTCACCTTTCAGTAGGGCTCTGCTCAAATGTATACAGTTACTGGTAGGATCATAAACTTTAGATGAATCACTTTTTAATCAGATTTCTGTAATTGTTCAGTCTACCTGTTTTACTCAGTCTTCTGGGCCTTTGCAGCTTGTGTGCCTTCCTGGCACTGTTCTGCTGCAGAGCAAGGATTTTCGTGTTGAATTCTTAACACATAAATGTCAGGTCTGTCTGGTAAACTATCTCAGATTTTTAAAAGCTAAAACAGTAAGACATGGAAGCAAGAATGATGTATGGTTTTGATATGGTTTATAGGAACTGCAGATTTGTTAAAGAATAATGACAAAAAATAGTATAAAGGAAATGGTGAGGTCCAGGAAAGACTGTCAAAGTCCAGTGACTTTTTGGAGAATGCTTTGGAGGAAGGAGGTCAGAACTGATACAGAGGAAATGTGCTGTAAATATTTATTTGAGGATTAGAAAGGTGAAAGCTTGACATGGAAGAAGAGATACTTGTGAAGGAGCTAAAATATGAATGGAAGAATTGTAAAGAAAGGAGAGGGATGAACAAATCAGACTTAACTGGTTGTAGTTTCAAGCAAATATAAATGTGCAGACAAAGACAGCTTTGTGTTTTGGGGACTTGTAGTTCACCTCGTGAAGAACCGAGGCTTGTCTGATCACAGTCTCCTTGACAGAGCTTTAGGGGGGCTCAAAGGTGGCCCCTTCCTACCAGTTCGGCAAAAATGGCCCTGCATACACGGAAAAGAGTGCTTTCATGGAATCTGCAGTGCCATCGTCTTAGTTGTGGTAGAGTCCATACAGGAAAGAGATGTTATCAGCATGTCAGCACCGTGGAAAGTTTCAGTAACCTTATCAGCAACAAATTCAAGCACAAGAGACACATTAATAGAAAAGCAACTTTGTTAGTTCAGTTATTTGTTTAAGTTTATGGTATTATCAAGTGTTTTTAAGGTGGTATCCAGCACTGGGGGACATCCTGATCCTGAGCACAGCCTTTGGGTATCGTTGCAGTCGTAGTAGTGCTGCCTTTCCTATTCTTGTGTCTTAGGAACAGCTTGAAAAGAAAAGAGACTTGTTTGCTACTGATTAAAATCAATAGCTAACTTTATTCCTGATGAATTTGCTCTCTGCTGACTAATCTCCTCCTTTATCTGGTGTTGCTGATTTCTTAACTCCCAGGGACAGATATACACATTTAAGAAACGTAATGTTGTAGCGTAGTATTTTAGTTGACATTAAAAAAACAAACCAACCAAAAAACAACAACAACAAAAACTGAAAACGGCAACAAAACCCAAGGATCAGTTCTGCTGAGTTATTTTCCTTCAAGACAGATGTGGAATTGGCTTGACAGGACCAGAACCTAAGGCTCTGCTTCCACCAGAAGGCCAGAGCAGCTGATTCTCAGAAGTCCCTTCTGACCTGTACTGCCCTGGTTCTCCAAGTCTGACCACTGTGTCAGCTATCTCTCTAGATAGCACATTTTATCTGAGTACCCCTAACACGTTTAGAACAATAAGTGTCACAGTAGTCTTGAGATATAGATCTTACACTGGCTTGATTTAAGTGATGCGATCGGCAGTGTAAAATATCAGTAAGACTGTAACAAAGCACCCTGTAGCTGTCAGACCTCATCCTCCCCTTTCGAGATTAAACTGTGCTTCATTGAAAATCAGGTACTGAAGAGCGATTTGAAATATCTTGATTTTAACATGAAGAATTGCTAGTTTAAGTAAAGGAGATGATTAAAAAGCAAGGGCAATCTCTGTAGTATTGTCTGATGCTTTGTATATGAGATTAATTTGCCTGATTCCTTTAGACGTGGATTTATTGATACACACTTATACTGTGGCTAGAAGCAGCATGATTTTGGCACTGTAAATGCACAAAACATTTTAAAATCAAACTTAAAACTTGCAAATTTAGTACTTGATAAGTAGCAGCAGATGCTGCTTTGCATTAGATTAATACTAATTGTACAGGTATTGTTAGATAAAACATTGGTAACACAAGTGTATGAAATACAGGCTTAATATGGCAGGAAGTGTAATTACAGTTTTACTTGTTCTGTTAATCTTATACTGTGTACTTGTATTTTTGAATTAGGAAAACAAAGTACGTCGTAGTTTTGACATATTCATAATGAGTTTCAGGCCTGGATAATTTATTATTCAAAAACATTAAGGAAAGCATAGATACTTATTTGCAAAATTGAAGTATTTTCTCCAGAGAGAGAAATTTTATTTAGAACACCTGGCACTTTGCAGTGAGGTAATGAACATCTTGTAGCATTTACCTTTGGGAATTGTCTAGTCTACCTCTTGTTTGCTGTTGTCTAGCAGACTTGCATTTTCTGTGTTCGTTGTCCAGTTGTCTATGTTATGATGCTTCAAAGCCTTTGGATTTTAGAGGAAGAAAACTTTATCCCACATGTTTAATGAAATTCCCTAGGAGTTTCTTTGCTTTACTTGTTAGTAAGACTTTAAAAAGCTGGTTCGTTTGCTCTCACTGTTGGACTGTCTCTTACATCTGATGATAAGTATCTCATTGGTTAATTTTCATCAGCTATGAGGCAAAAACAAACTTCAGGTTGTAGTTGCTGATTAAGAAGCGTGGATTCTCAGTAGTGGATCCAGTGCTGAATGTATTGAGTTTTTGAAGGAAAACTATGTGTACGACTTGACGGCTAATGGCAACAGCACGTTGGGGTGGCCTCGAAATATGAGAGTGCTGTCTTAACTGGTTTGTGTCCATCAGAGCAGGTATTCTGCATGTGATAGATTCTCAGATGCTTTGAAGGAATTATTTAGCTTCTTTGTAACAAACTTCTTTGTTACTGTAGTCATCAAAAGTGATTTTAATCTTTATGAATCTGATCTGCTGTAGCAGTCTTTGCTAGCAAACGTTTGGCGGTTTGCTTTTCAGAACTTCTTTTTCTTCTTTAGCTTCAGTTTCATCTGTTCTTTTGAGCTGCTCCTGAGAGTGAAAGTGCCATGTGCCTATGATTTTATAATAAATTGTGTTGTACTCCATGAGAGGGTTTTCTACTGAAAGTTAGCTTTTTTTCTTTCCAATTGGGCCTTCTAACTGTAAACACCCTGTTGTGATACCTCATTAAACTCACCCTACTGTAGCAGCTTACAAAGTGGTTTTATGTTACGTTCTTCAGAAACTAATTTTTTTTCAAACGTGTTACAACATTGCACATATGGTTTTATGGATAATTTGCGTATGAATGATAAATGTGACTGACTCACTGAAGAATCAATGCAATTTAAGAACTTATGAAGAAATTTGCTGTTAGAATAGATACATCATCTGTATTAGTGATTTAAGGGATAACACTGAACTGCATTGCACTAACAGAAAAACAAGAATTAGAACTGCTATAGTCTTGCTGAGTTGTCAGTTTGTACTAGATCACAGCAAGTGGAAGAGATTGGCTTTCTCAAGATGATATAAAAGCTGGAGTTTCTTTTTGTGGGACCTTGTAAATAAATGGAGGCTGGCTTGACTCCAGAGAAATGTTTAGCTCATCAAGAAGTTCCCATAGGAATTTAAATCAAGTATTTCATGGTTATGAAGCTGATAAAAACATCAAAAAAGTTCATAAAGAAGAAACATTCAAAAATGTTTTTCTTAATTTGTAATTTTATGTCTTGATATGAGGTGTGTGCATATGTACATGCCTTTGGCATCACAAACATTTGTTTCAAAACATGTCATAAAATTAGAAAGCTTGTAGAAAGCTCCTGGGATAAAGAAGACCACATGTCTTATAGACTGATTGTATCCCGGAGAACGTGTTTTATATAGAATGATGATGAGTACTGCTTGAGAAGAAACATCTATAAGTACACTTGCAATCATCATCCTTATGATACAGAAATGGGCAAGAGGTGCAAAACGGATCTTGGTTTACTAGGAATTGTATAGAATAGAATTGTATAGAATGTCCCCAGTTGGAAGGGACCCACAAGGATCATCGAGTCCAACCTCTGTCCCTGCACGTGACAACTCCACAGTTCACACCGTGTGAACTCCATGAGGAGTTGTAATCTTTTCTTTCTGTAACCTGTGCTGTAACACCCCCCTCCAGGGCTTCAGCTGCTCGTGTCCCAAGGCTGCAGGGCTCGGGATCACAGGCTCTGCCCAGCTGCGTGACCTTGGCTCCTGCTGCTGAGAAGGAACTGTGAGAAAGTCTGCAGAAAAATAAGAACAGTCAAATTGCAGGTAGAATTGTTGACAGGATCGTTAGCAGCTCAAGGATTCCAGAGGTAAATACCAGTGTGGAAGATATAAAATCATAAACTGGAAAAACAGAGAATCGAGTTGAGGCGGGAATTGTTGGGCTATCGGGTCAAGTTGTTAGTGCTGATGAAGCTGGTGGAAGGTGGCAGCTCAGCAATATTCAAGGATCTGTCTTGAGGAGCCACGAAGGCTGACCCCAGGTGCCTGCTTCATCTCGGTGTGTAAATCATTAATTATTTTACACTTTTAAGTTTGTACATTTTGCCTGCAGCTTTTCTCTGCCCCAGCTAAGTATGCCCAAACATAGTGACTCAAAAAAGGGGTGGCAGAAAAATAATTGAGATTTTGACATTAAGTGTAAGGTTTTTCATTGCGCCCCCCTAACCCCCCAATAAATAATTAAAATTAAACGAGTTGAAGGGCACATCATGTATCTACCCTTGATACTTCGGGTTTATTTTGAAAGAGTAACAAGAGTGCTGCGTTAGGCTCGTTCCTGTCTTCAGAAAA
This sequence comes from Pampusana beccarii, assembly GCA_013399365.1. NCBI lineage: Eukaryota > Metazoa > Chordata > Aves > Columbiformes > Columbidae > Pampusana > Pampusana beccarii. Next base: position 1,566,746 of record VWYH01008138.1, on the reverse strand, counting down.
ATCTCCTCCAGTGAGTGGTATTTTAAACTCGGGCTGCTTCCAGTGTTACTCATGCTTGAAGAAATCCTGGAGTGGGACAAAGCGTCAGCTGTCAAACCAGTGACATTGCTTTCTGCTGTCAAGTCACCTTGTGCCTGTACCTTCCTTCTGTGGTGTGACCAACAATGTGCTCACTACATGTGTCGTGTTCAGTGAGTCGGAGCCTGTTGGGGTGGAGTGCCCGTGCTCTGTGCAGCCGGGGGGAAAATCTCTTAGCTCTGGCTTCTGGCTGGTTTAATCACACTAACTGACTTCTTGTTTTACTCTGAGTTTGTACAGAGGTGGCTTCTAGTCAGTTATCTACTTGATCTCTACTGTTATTTCAAGGCGATTGCCATCCTTTCTGCAGTGTTTTAAGTACTCTTCGGAAGGGTTACTGTTCAATATTCAGTCTTAGCTATTCATGTCTATACCACTATTTCCTACAGAAGTGCTTGGATGCATTGTCACAGCATGCCTGCTGTGGCGTCGTTGTCACCTTCTTTGTGAATCCTAAAGAGAAAGTACTGGGTGAGAAGATTTTTCTTTTTGAGTTGGGTCAGTATAGCTGGTCTGAACTAAATGAGGCACACAGAAGGTAAGCAAAAGATGATGGTCACTGGTGGTAGATACCATAGTTCTTTGGAAGGAGACACGGCTTTTATATCAGTGTTGGTGGGGACAGGATTTTGATCTTTCTTTGGTCTTCCTCAGGGACTGGAAGGATGTTGTCAGACAGTGTAAATGAAGCCTCCAAATCGTGCCGAGGTTATGAGTCAAAACTGATGATGCTTGGACATACAGAATTGTGCCTTTCTTTTCCCGCCCCTTTCCGTATTTCCTTAGTTCCTACCCTTCTCTGCAATAAGAAAATATATTTGGTTTGATTTTCTTATTTTTATCTCAGACAACGTGGACTTAAGAAGCTTCAGTTTACTCAGATCCTGAGTGTGCATATACCTCTGTATAAGATACCCAAGCATCCACAGAAATCCTTGGCACCTTCAGCTGGGTTCAGAATTGCCACTGTGTGCACACAGTACTTTGCAGGGTTGGAATGTGATTTTGAAAGGGCTATATCAGAGTTTAATAAAAGTTAAAAATGAAAGTAAGGATGATTTAGACTTTTTTTCTTGAGTGATGAATGACTTGTGATTAGTAACACACTTCTTTTTAAAGAGACTGTCCAAGTAGTATTATCACCTATTAAAATGAATGTGCCAGCTTTAAATTCATAATCAATTATCCTTCTTATAGTTGTCTTCTCCGAAGAAGAGAGAGAGCAGCTGAGGAAGTTCACAAATAAATCTTATCTTCTGGATAAAAGAAGCCGTCATCATATATATCTTGGTTTAATTGATATCCTCCTGGCGTATTGCTATGAAATCTGTGTCAATGAAGGAGACAAGAATGTAAGTGAAAAATTTAGTATGTTTTAGGAACCTAGTGCTGGACGCTGTACTGTCATTTAGGAAACTTACCTTTTAAAGTGAACTTACTTGCAAGCATTAAAAAAATACATAATTGAGTAAGTTGAAATACTTTGTATCTCTAGATTGAGCTGTTGGATGTATTTGGGGATTAATATGATTTCTAAATACTTCTGTTCTTCTGGACCAGCATTTTAGCTGTGAGAGAGAAGTGACGATGCAGGAGACTCCAGATAATTTGATGAAAGGTTTGGAGGGCAAGCCATATGAGGAGGGGCTAAAGTCACTTGGTTTGTTCAGCTTGGAGGGGACTGAGGGGGGACCTCATGGTGGCTACAGCTTTCTGACAAGGGGAGGAGGAGAGGTGGGCGCTGAGGTCTTTTCTCTGGCAACCAAGGACAGGACCTGAGGGAATGGCAGGAAGATGTGTCAGGTTGGACATTAGGAAAAGGTTCTTTACCCAGAGGGTGCTGGAGCACTGGAACAGGAGGTGTCACGGCCCCAAGCCTGACAGTGTTCAAGAAGAGACTGGACAACGTCCTCAGACACACGGTGTGAATTTTGGGGTTGTCCTGTGAAGGGACAGGAGTTGCACTCGATGATCCTTTTGGGTCCCTTCCAACTCCAGACATTCTATGATTCTATGACTTGCTTCCCATATACAACTTTTTGCCTAGCATCTCCTCTGCTGATTCTAACCAAGATGTTTTCTCAGTGCTTTTAATCAGAATATTGGAACACATGATCAAAACCATTCTGTCTTAGACTAAATTGCAGGGCATGGACTGTAGAATGGCAGAAGTGTCCAGACCTGCTTATTCAACAGAATAAGATGGTTGTTGTACTGTGTGTTAGTGTTGCACGAAATTGCAAATATGGAAGGAACCCAATTGTACAAATCTTTATTTATCTTTGCAATAACCATATGGTATATGTTGAAAACATGTCATGATTTTTTCCTTTTTTTTTTTTTTTTTTAAATAGGAAAACCAAGACATTCAGGCCATACAAATCTTTACTAGAGCCAAAGTTATAGATCAGGGCTTCCTGGCTTTTTGCCTGATCATCCTACTAGACCACGCTACCACACAAATACTATGAATCTGTCACATTTTAAGAAAAATGACATTTTACATGTATTGCTGGCTTTAGGATCCTTTCTGAAAGCCAAAAGTCTTGAGCTGTTTTCATGAAACAAGGCATTTTAGCTTGAGCTTTGTTGATTCAAGTTGCTGTTTCTTGGTGAAAAGGGACAGAATTCCTCTATAATACAGTTTTATGTGATTGCTGTTGTATTTTAAAGGCTTTGTGCATGGGCTAGATATTCCCAATACGGAAACCAATTTAGTTATTTAACATATGCATTGCAATATACTTTTAATGCTGTCCTGTGGCCATTTCAATGCACATAATGTAATTACTGCTTCATATTCACAAAGGTTCTTAAATTACTGCCAGAATGTTATCTTAAGTAGTTTGCCAGCAGTCTTGAATGTTGAATTAGATAATAGTTGTTTTATGGTGTCCTTTTATAATCAGGTTGAATCATCTTGGAACATTAGGAAACTGAGTGCAACATTGTGTTGGCTGGAGGTAAGTTAAAATTTAAGTTCTGCATTATATATTTGCTGTATTGTTTGGTTTTGGTATTGTATATTGCTTTTGTGGAAGGCTTACACTTCCAATATTGAAGATGTATTAAGTGTATGTCCTCTTTTCAATAAATGTTACAAGAACAAATGTTACTTGGTCACGATTTCTGTGCTTCCAAGTACTGGTAGCCTAAGGAAGCTGGAGTGTGACCTCTCGTCTGTCTGGGTTCTAAGCCTCCCTCTGGCCCATTCTGGAAAAGCTAAGGGTAAGCACTGCAAAAAGGCTGCTCAGCTACGTGCTGTCCCTAGTTTCTGGGCTTGATTCACAAGTCCTGGCCTTTATTTAGGAAGTAATTGTAATTATTCCTCACATATGTCCACAGTATGTGTGTGCAACTCCATGCTTAGGGCAAGAAAATAGAGCCTTCTGGCTCCTTGACCACAACTCATAAATATCTTCCTGTTTAACTGGCTAAAGCATGTTAAAATAGAAAGGGCAGAAAGGGCAGAAAAAGAAGGGAATGTAATTTCTTTGGGTTCTTCTGTCCTTTAGGTCCTGTCTCAGATATGTTTTAATAACTTTGGAAGATGGCAGGCCTTAATAAAGCAGCTTATAGTTCACTTGTGGGGGTTTTGACTGCTGAGCCTTCCCGGTTCATCATTCGGCACTTCCAGCTTGCTCTTTTTCTTGGCTGCAAATCAGGTGGTTTTTGTGTTCTCCATTCTGCTGTGTGCATTCAGAGTGTGTTGGAAGGTGGAACTGGGGAGCCCAGAAGTAAATGCAAACCAATTATAGGAAAAGCTCTTAGAACTCAATATTTATTTATTTTTTTTTTTCCCCCCCCACTTATCATGGAGAAGCTGAGCTCCATATTCTTGTAGCAAGAAAACCTCAGTTCTGTACTTGCAAAACTGTTGTCTCATTAAGGCTTTAATGATTGTGTGATCTTTCAGATAAGCGCTGAATAAGTTTTTTTCGGGTTTCTTGCAGAGTTAATGGACCTGGCTTGCTTTACCCACCCCCCTTTTCAGTGGTGCTGCAGCACCCACCGCCACTGACCCTTTGATATCAACACAGACTTTTGGATCGTTTACTGGGAGCACACAGCCTGTGTTATTAAGTCGTTGCAGAGTTGGGAGTGGAAAGGACTTCACCTGGCCTGTAGACCATGTTTTTTTATGATGGCAGCAAGCTAGAAAGGACCGTCCCTCCCTCATTCCTGAGATTACTGAGCCATGTCTCAGTTTGCAGGATCAAAAATGGAATTTGTGACAGGATTTTTGGGTTCTGTCCTTCAAACATTTCTAGTAGCAGCCGATGTTACATTCGGTACAGATCGGTTAGTTTTAATTTGTTTCCAATTGAATGTTCTGCAGTAGCAAGTCACAAAGGAGGGCAGTTAAAATGCAGTGATTGCCGTAACTCTTGAATTTTTTTTAAGATCCATATCCTAACACAGCGAGGGAGTTTTCTGCATGTGCTTATCCTATAATGTAGCAGCTCTTGGCGCAGCCTGTGCCAACAGTATATTTCACACCCAGAAAATTCAGTCTCCTGGCACCAAGCTGTTAATAACTATATCTGTTATACAAACCATGTAGAGGCGGGTGTTTTCATCAATCTGTAAACAAAATTGCCTCAGCTATGGTTTATTTGAACTGACTGCCATTTTGCTATGTGTGACATGTACACACCTTAGACTCTAAATATTAAATAACAAAACATAAATGATTTAAATGCTTAGCGGCAACCCATTAAAATGAAAAATGGGTTGAGGCAGTCACATAATACAAAAAAGTGCTGGCTGTCAGCAAAGGGTTTTAATTAATTTTAATAAATTGAGAGTTCAAGATGAAATAGGTATTTTTATTTGAATTCGTAAATGGAATATTTTGTCCAGAAAGGAAATTGCTCTCTTAAGAAAGTCTTTAATAACTCATTAATGCCTCTGGCCTGAGTAAATTAGAGGTCCTCCTCACTTGTAAAGGAGGACAATGAACCACTTTCCCTGGGCAGATACATTTATCCTGTCTTGAATGTCTATAATTTTCGTGAAAGGCAGAGTCATATATCATTTTTAAAGATCTTATATGTACACATGTATTTTGTTAATATCACGTGGGTTTAATTTTTCTTTATTCTTAAAAGGCTTTTTATAGTTTCCCCTTAATATATATAATAATGTGGGACAGATGTAATTTATTACTTTAATCTAAACAATGGAAAAGTCTTGTGTTAAATGTTTTATTCTAATGTTCTCTACATTCTTTTTTTAAAATTCAAAACCACTAAATTGTATAGGACTTCTGTTATTCTGCCATGCCAACTGAATGTGCAGTGTCTTGTTTCTGTGTAACATCTTGATATCCATATCTATTAAACCACAGATTTTTAAATGCATAATATATTAAAATGTACTTTTTTTGCTATGCTGCTATGAATTTTTTTTTTTTAAATGAGAATTAAAAAAACCCTAATTCTTTGTATTGAAAAGCATAAAGACTAATTCAGATTTTTCACTAATACACGCAGTGTTTCACCAGCATTCATGATGTCCTGGTATCTTTTGGAAGAAGAGTGCTCTGCTATCCCTTGCACAGACACTTTGGATTAGTGACACGTGCCTTCAGTGATACAGTCATGATACTACAACTAGGTAAGTTTTTTAGGGATTGGAAGTGATGACTATGTAGCCACATTGTTTGTATGTCTGTCTTTTTAATAACTTTTTTGGCCAGATTCACCCAAACTTGATAGATGCCAACATTCCTGGACATCTTGTGGTTTTGTGAAAATGGGACTGCGGAGAGAACAAAATTAATGTCCTTACCAGGAAAAAGCCCTCAGAGCAACTCATTTTTTAGCCAGTGAACAATACGTGCAGTTGTGGTATAAATTCAGCTGTATTATTCATGCCAGAAAATCAACACAGAAGAAATGTTATGAATGTCTCATCCTGAGAAGAGTCTTTTATCAGATCTTGTATCTTAATAAATTGGGATATTCCAGCTGTGATTTGTAAAGCTTTAGGGAAAAGGTCTTCAGAGAAAATAATATTTCATTGTAATTGTTCATGTCGTGTTGATTTTTAAAGTATTTTTCTCTGTACTGTATTTGTCTGTCTGTGAACAGATTTTTCTGTTGGAAAAGACCATATTAATGAAGCTTTTGTTATGGTAGGTTAGATACTATAATTGGTTTAGACCCTGTTCTAAAGATGTCTTAAGTTTTTATTTCAAAGCAGGGTCAGTTTTTGTTGCAAGTGTAGCTGGAGTCCAATTGTTTTCAGTTCATCTTTAATTACCTGACTGAAGCCCTGTTAAAAAAGATTGATGGATTTCTGATTATTTCCATGATTTATTCCCACCTAAGGGAAGTTTTTAAAAGCATCATCTTCAATTGCTCCAGCTGTTCTGTTTGACCAAGTTCTGCTCATCGTGGTTTTGCAGTTGCAAATGTGGGCAGCTTTGTTGCATGAGTTACTGTTTGGAAGAACTATTGTTTTAATTTAACCCTTGTCAGGTTTTTTTTAGGATTTTGACAGGAAGCTTACCTTAATGTTGAGTTCCAGCCCCGCTTGCCTCTTTCTTTTTCTAGAATTAGATCTTCTGTTGTTATGTATGTATGTTTGTTTGTTTGTTTGTTTTTAAACTTGAGCGAGTCCATTATATTTTTTTCCTCTTCAAAGTAACTGTATTTAGTTTCCAGCCATCTTAATTCCTAAATTGTTCCGTTGTGTGTGCCAGTTTAGTGTTGCCATACCCAATCACACATTTGAGGGCAAGGGGTAGTTTTGTGGTTGATATTCAGTGTTAAAGTTCTTTGTAGGATTAAGGCAATGTGTTTGAGGTAACTCTGTGGTAAGTCCAGTGCTAATCTGGGAAGAACAGAGATCCTGAATTTGCATCAGCATTGACACTTGTTTCGCATCATTGTTCTTTTAGTACTTCCTATATAATTTTTCTGCGTTAGGAGCAGAGGCCAAAATCTGTGTCTTGCATTTGTTTGTGGCTTTTTTGTTTGGTTGGTTGGTTGCTGTTTGCTTTGTTTTGTTTGTTGGGGTTTTTTGTGTTTTCATTAGTTTGTTTTTGTTTGCTTGGGTTTGCTTTTGTTTTTAATTCTGCAACTCACAAGCATTGAAAAAAAAACCCAAAGTGCTGCTTCTCAGTGACTCTTCTGTCAAAAACAAAAAAATAATCTAACACTGAATGCTTTTTTGGAAAGTAGTAACTCACAATAAATAGAAAAGTTGTAAGTAACTTTAACAACCCAATATGTAAATGTAGTTGTGTACAATTCCACAACTGAAGCTGGAGTAACCATAGGTTTGAGAAGTTGTACTGTTACGTGACAGCTGTCTGAGATAAATAGGGAATATGTAAAGGAACGTCACTGCTGAACAAATAACTTGCACTCATTACAATCACAGAATCATTTTGGTTGGAAGAGACCCTCAAGTTCATTGAGTCCAGCCATAAGATGATGACAGCTCCACTCCTGAATGTGAAACAAAACAGAACTACAAATATTTAGTGTGTAGTCCATTTTTTATTCTTCAGTTTTAAATGAAATATTTTAAAAAATTATTTATTTTTCAACAGAATTGTTTTCATGGTATTCCGTACTTGCTTTTTATCAACAACCCTATTTGGCTGTTATTTAGAACTGTCTTATTTTCCTGACAACAAGCAGAGAACTCAGATAACATATGCAAGAGGATCTAAGACCAATTTATTGAGAATTAGTGTTATAGTCACTAATTTACATTGTTACTTGGCAGATGAGTAACAGTAGTGGATGTTGTAAATGGTTCAGGCTGGCAGCTTGACAGGTAGAGCCTTACAAAAATTAGCAAAATTTCAATTCCACATATCATTTATTTTTAAAAGAGCAGGCTGCTTTTTAGTCAAAATAGTGAAGTTTGACAAGCTTGGCTTGACAAGCATTGACGGCAATGCAATCTAAAAGTTCATCAGTTATATTTGGGATTTTTTTATTTTCTTTTGCGTTCTTTCCTGACACTTCAATTGCTCTATATGAAACCAGTGTGTTTTTCAGTTCTATTTGCCATGGCTTTTTACTCTCCAGGTTCTTTCTCCTTATTGCCATCTCCCACATTCTTTAACTTTCATTTCTCTCTCTATTTTTTTGGGCATGGAATTATTTAAAAACAAACAAACAAATTTTGTGCTCGAACAGCAGGGGGAGTTCTGATCTCTTGCTTTTTTTTTTTTTTTTTTTAAATCTGTAAAATGTAATTTCATCCCTGTTCAGGTTTCATAGTCTAGGAGGAGCCAGCCTCTTGGGAGAGGGTTATTAGATTCTATTTGCAGTAGTGGCTGTTTTCATTTGAATGTCCTGTTCCCCCAACCATTAAACAGTGAAATTTTTTTCTTTTTTAGTGTTGCAGCACTTAACCCTTTAGCCACCTTCATCAGAAAACTAAGAGATGAGATTCCAGCTAATTGAAGGTTACATTAGTTAGTTCTCTTCTTCATAAACAATGGTTGCATAATGAAGAAAATTCAAGTGATATCAAAAAGATTTCTGGTTGTGGAATGAGAAAACATTCATGTTTATAATCTTTTACCACATTTATCAACTGTGTATCAAATGGCACCTTCCTGAGCCTGAAGTGGGTTGTTCTTTTGGAGGCTCAATTTGCCAAATTATTCTGTAACTAACAGAAGCAGGAAAAGTCCTGCTGTAAGGCTGTGGTTAGACGTCAGGCGACGGGATCGCTTACATCGTTTTACACAGTTGCTGTGGTTTCTGCGTGCTTGATCCTGCTGTGAGCTGTTTCCATCCTAATTATTTTCCAGAACAGGTACTTGTGTAGGCATACAGGGATACAGGCTTTCTCTGTCTTCAGATAAATGACGGGCATAACTCTTCTTTATTTGCAAGTTACTTTTTTGTTTGTTTTTACATGGTGTGCTGTATGGGTGTGCTGAAGTCTGGGCTGGACACAGCTCAGGGAAGAGGAAAAGCTGGGGGAAGGGGCTTCAGCTGCAGAGAATTACACGCATGACTGTGTCTCGAGGCTTTAGTCTTGCACGGATATTCCTACTGAATGCAGAGGCTCTGCATCCACATGGATGTGGATACTGAAGGGCATAGTCATATTACTGCTCTTCTGAGACTGTGAATCAACTTAAAATTACAAGGTGATTGTAGATAGCATGGTTATTAAAGCTTCAAAGGTAAGAAGATGATAAAGATCGTCTGTTATGACTTCTAGTGAATTACAAAAGTAAAAATCTCTTTCCAGGAAAAGCTGCAGTTTTGAAGTGTCTGCTGGACATTCACCAGATTTTTAGGGAGAATGACCCTGCCTACGTCCTTAATGATCTCTTCATTACAGACTATTGCATCTGGATTCAAAAAACCAAGTAAGTTCTTAAGCAGTTATTGATGTGGGAAATGTTTTTAGCATACTTAATCTATGGACAAGTATCAGTAAAACCAAAAGAAATGTGATCTATATATGGAAATGTGGTTGGTCTTTTTAACCTTGGCTATCCAGCTATTCTTACTGCATAAACAAAGACATTCAGTGCATTTTTTTGATGTAGTGACATCACTAGAGAAGGGAGAGGGGAATTGCATTTATTTGAAATAAAAATATGAATTTTCATTGCTATATTAATGGTTTGGGGGAAAACAGCTTCTGGGGAATTTTCATTCTATTGCAATCTTTCTTTGGAAGAAAAATGTTTATATAGCACTTAGGTAACATTAAGAAAAGGTTCGGAAACAACTCCTAGTTCAGGGTCGAATTTATAACTTCCAATGGAACCGACAACTTCCAGTTCTGATCAGACACACGTGCAAACCATTTACATCTGTATGAAACTGAGACTTTTTGGACTGCAGCAGTTGTACCAATTGGTTATTAACACCAGAATGTGTCACATCTCTGTGCGTTGTGTCCTGTAGCCCCTGTAGCCGCTCACCAGCTCGCTCTCCCTGGCAATGTGCTTTGGCTTCTACTTCACCTGAGATGAAACAGCGGCTGTGCCGCTTCCAGACAAAGTCCCTGCACTTCAGCAATTCTGTGTCTCACCTCTGGGACTTATTTCCTTATTTCCAGAGTCTTTGGAACTTTGCAGCTGGGCTGGTTGGAATTATCAGCATGCTTTAATGGTTTAAAAACAGTGAGAAATGGGTTAAATGATCAAGAAAGCTTCCTGTTCAAATCTTTGTATTGTTCTTGTCAGATTTATTCTATTTTTCATACAGCTTTTTTTTTTTTCTCCCTCCCTTTTTATGGCTTCACAGCCTTCTCTGAAGACCCACAAAAGTATGTATGTGAGTTGCAGCAATATTTATCTGAAAAGGGAGGCAAAAAATGTCATTGTCTTGTTTGTTAATAAAGCAACATATAGACTCATAAAACACGGGTTAAAAATAGTCTTTGCATTCCCGTGCACAATTTAATGAGAGACTGTGGGAGAAAAAATAACGTCTTGAGTGCACAAGACACAAGAAGCAGTGAGGGAATAGAGAGGAAACTTGGTGTTAATCATGATCAGAAAGGGGAATACAAAAGAGAATTAAGACAGCTTGCATGGGCTGTACTGCTAGGTGTGACCTTACCGGCACTTCTTAGAGAATTAAAGGTCTTCAGTTCATAGCTGTGGATTACATGTTGTAGATACTGTTGATTGTTCTTTGTTTACTTTCAGTGACTATGTTCCTATGGGTAACAATGCACAAAATATTCTAAAGCAACTACAGGTGTTTCCAAAAGTTTTGATTCATTAATCCTGAGTAGTTCCAGGAACAGCCAGTTCATTTTACATTGTCATTTTTGAGGAGGCCTTTTTCGGCCGCACCTTAAATACAGCTATGGGGAAATTCACATTCAGGTTGAAACTGAGTTGAAGAAGTCCAGTAAATGAAGGAGGAGAAAGGTATTTCATGCATCTTTCACGAAGAAATGAGTCACAAGACAGTAATATCACTGCTGTCCATATCAATGAGTATAATGTCTAGCAAGTCAGTCATAAAAAACAAGGCTTTCTTTAAATACAGCAGAGGAAAATGTATGGTAGATATAAGTGACTGATACATTAACACATTTACTCCTAGACGCATACATTATGTACCAGTTAAGCAGAACTGACAGCTTCTGGAAAGAGGGCAATTAAGCTTTCTTATTGTCATAATGACATGGCACAATAGCTGTCTGTCATTGGGAGAACAAGAGAAAGAGGATCTGCAGAAACCGTTCCTATTTTTAGGGTCTGAATCAGGAAAGCATTTAAGCATCTGCTTAAGTTATTCCTGTTCAGTTTAGCAGTGAAGCACGTTTGAAGTTAAGCATGTGCGAAGCAAACAGGAACCTTTGTTTTCTCCCTTAATGTTGAAGGGAACAACGAAGTTCGCTTGTCATTCAGAAAATACCGTAACAGGTACAGAAATGGGTGACCTGTCTGCTGAGGACAAGGGTTCCCAGCTGCCCAGGGTGAGTGAGGCAGCTGGAGAGGAGGCTGGTACATCTTCCATTCCAGGGGAAGAAGGTTATGACATCCCTCTGGTAACTGCCTTTGTGGTGAAAGAGTTTTGGGACGGGAAGGCATTTATAGGTATTTCTGTGGTGGTCTTTCCATGAAGTTATTTGCATGTCCAGTCAGTCTGGATACTTTCTCTGTTTTGTTTCTTAGCCATTCTTTGCTCTGTGCAAGCTTCATTAACTTTCTTTGTCTCCATTTTCTCCTGTCTTTTCATAGCTGTACTCCCAGAGTGCTCTCAAAGTCTGTGGAGGGTTTTTCTTTTATTCCCCTTTTCCCCTGGTATGTAGCCAAGTCCTAGTGGAGGTTGAGCCCTCTTTGTTCGAAAAGTTAAAACAGACTATAAGTTCTTTATAGTGAAGAATCTGAGCACTTTAGAAACAGCTGGAAGCAAGCTTGTTAGCTTACCTGTACTGGCAGAGAAAAGTCTGGGAGCTATAGGTTTAGGAAAAAAACCTAATAGATCTATCAAGTGGTAGTAAGCATGGGGCCCTGTTCCAGATTAGGCTTCCAGGAGAGGAACACCCTGGTAGGTACTGGCTTGTAAATACTCATTGTGGAAACAAAAACCTTGTAGCCAACAGTGTGTCAATAGCTGATTACAAATTTGGTTTGAGATCATAGTTTGGCTGTGACTAAATTAGATGAATAAGTGAATGTGTCACTGGGCTGGCAAAAGATTCATTTTAAGCACAGTATATCTGGGATTGGAAATGATTAAGCTGCTGAATAAAACACATGCAGGTGGCTAATAGTCAATTTGATATGGTGAGTACAAGCTAGTTCTTTAATTCTAACACTTTTTTTTTTAAAGAGAGTTGACTTCATTCAGGTTCCTGTTACAAAAAGGTAGATTCCTAGAAGTATTGGAAAATGCAAGATATTAGCAATGTAGCTAAAATTTTGTCTTCCTGCTTGCAATCTTAAAGTTAGTTTTAGCTGCTAGATTTCTAGTATCTCTCTTTGAGCTGCTTGTGAAGTTACTATTAATAATTTGATCTATTGTATAAAATGGCACGTAAAATCCTTTTAACTGTTCATTAGACTTTGAAGAAAGGGAGCGTGTTGCTCAGCAAAACTTATCAGAAAAGAGGGAAAAGTGAATGTTAACCTGGGTAACAAAAGCTGGACAAAGACCCATGGAGGCAGCTTGTAGTAAATCTCAGCAGGTGGTGTCAACATTTATGTTGAAAAGCCAGATGCAGCCAGATGGAAAATTGCATCTTTAACCTCCGGGGTCATAATGACATGTCATCACTTCATTTGATCCCCTTGCTAAGTGAGCTTATCATCCACCCTGCTGTCACTTCTGGTTTTACTTCCATTTCCATAATAAAATTAAATTTAATTTGTCTGATTTGCTTTTTTTTTTTCTTTAGATCAGGGCTTTTACAAACCACTGTGGTACACACGGCGTCCTCTCCAAGGTGAAGTTACAACTGAATTTGCATTATAAGTCTGAGCTTTTCTCCACATCTTTCACACCTTGCTTTGACTAGAAGGAGATGAGGGAGAGCAGAAGGAGCTTTGGGGCAACCACTGGTTGTCTGATAGCTGCAACGTGGGCTGGAAGCCCAGGGGTCTCTAGGTGCGGTTTGTTGCAGGAGAGCTTTGTCCCTTCTGTCCGTGACCCCAGAGGAGTTGTGGCCTTTACAGAAGCCAGAGCAGTTTACCCACTGACTCCTGCTGTGTGAGGTTCCTTTGTGTAGCCTCATGTCTTTCTCCAGTGTTTTGTATTCCCCTCTGTGCCAGGCTCTATTCACACTGCGTTTTATTGTCCACTGTTGTGCATACGTGCCTTCTGGGGGCTCGGCCGCGTGACGCTGCTGGCCCTGACACGAGTGGCTCGCTGGAAAGCCCAGCGACTTCCAGGAGTCCTTGTCCAGGCAGTTTACCACGGACTGTTCTGCATCCCTACCTAAGAGAACTTTTATCTAACATTTAAAGACATGTTTAGTTTGAAATATGTACCGCTTTAGTATTAGTTAATGTATGTTTTCTGTGTTCCTGAAGTGGAGGTGAAGCTCTTGGTGTTTTAAGCAGTTTTTCCAGGGTTAGTACATTCACTTATGCACAGTTTTGTAGTTGTAAACTTCTCAGAGTTTTGTGGGTGTGAGGAATGCAGGACAATAAGGTGTTTGTTCCTGTGTAATTTGTATTTTTTTCATTATCGCTATTTCTTTTCTACTTTTTAACTTACCATCTCACCTTTTATTGTGATCTGTTCTATTGCAAAAAATGATAAAATCATTTGTGTTATGTATTGTAGCAGCTTCAAGTGATGCAGTAAAGAAGATCTGTATGTTGAGATGAGCTGTGTGTCCTACGGAACTGTATCTGCAACCTGATTTGTTATACACGTACATAGGCTGCTTTAATGTATGTGTGCTCTGTAGCAGCACCTTCACGTATACGTGCTTCACAACCTCGGACAAATATAATCTTGCTAATTTTGGTGACTGTAGTTGTAACATGCCAGTTCAAGCATGGACTATTTGCTTTAAAGTAAAAACCAGGATTCCTGGTGGCATTTATAAAGTCTCTGTAGAAGCTTCTGTCTTTATTGGAACTAACTAAATTGAAGCTCAGTCAGATATTCCTAAGCTTGTTCTATTTCCTTCTCTTGATTTTTCAGGTCAGACACACCTAAAAGATAGTCTAGCTTCATAGGTCTGTTTTCCTTTTCATCTCTTTGTTGTAATTGAGACCTAGTCCTTGTTACAACATAATTACCTAGTCTGAAGCCAGCAGGGAGTTGCTGCTTTATGTGTAGGGTGTGAAGTTCTCTAAATAAATGTAGGATTAATTACATGCACAGCATGTCATTGAGGTGATGAAATTGACTGTGATTGCTCAGCCCCCCCCTCCCCGTTCTTTTCCCCAGGTTTTCTGAATTACTGTTTTAATCAATATAGCGTAAAGTGGGCCTGAAGTGTTAAGGCCTGATGTTGCAAAGGCATTAAGGAGCACAAGTCTTTCAGGAAAAAAGGAAAAAATCAATGAGATTTAGGATTTTTACTGTGTCACATTGGATCATGAAATGCACAAAAGAGTAGGGAACTCAACCTTCAGGATCATAATTTCAGTCCAAGATTTCTTTGTGTTCTTTCTGATCTCTTTCTTGGCTTTAGCCGACTTTAAAAATTGATTTTACAAGTTAGCATCTCTTTATATTTGCAAAAAAGACGACTTTCAAATGTACAAGGCAGCCTCCTAACATTTTTTCAAAGCATACGTTTGATAATCAGAGTAGTGCTGATAGTTTGTGCCCATTTAAAAACACTGTACCTCGCTGAATCTTCAAAAGCCTCTCTTTGATTCATATAAATATTTGCATAGCTATATGGGTTTGTTATTAATTTACATTAAGTTCTCTCCTTTATGGAGCATCTTACATATTTTCCTTGTATCTTGTTCCACAAGTTAGTGCACTGCTAACATGTTAGTTTATTAAATTTTCAAGCTGGGGGGAGGATGGAATGTACTAACAGATAAGAAAAAAATAATCAGTGCTTTAAAACATTCTCAAATGTTAGAGGAATATGCTAATTTTCAGCTGTTAACCTCTTGCATTTGGCAGCCATGATTCAGAAGAACAAAAGCACAAGCAGTAATATATTCTGGATGAAAATCCTGGTGCTTGTCTCTTTGGGATTAAACTGGTTTGTACAGCAGGTTTAAAGCACTTCATACAGTTAAGACCTTGGGAAGCAAACACCTCATAGTATTGTATGTTATGTGCATTACAGTTTCATGGTCAACTATACTCTGCTTTGGCTGCAGTTTTACTTTACCTTCATTGCTGCCCACGTTAACCTTAGTTTAGTGAAGGCTGCGGTAATTTCAGGTTTGATAAAAACTCCAATATTCAAAGTAGGTGGTGCAGAGAAAGCCAAATTGCTTTCACATGGCTGCTTTGAAAGCAGCCTTGCCATTAGCATATGCTTTTATTGTGTGTTCTGATGTGGCCAGTTACGTTATTTATCAGACAGTGTAGCAACCCTATTTCCACCATTGCAAAATCCCGTATTTGGATCTAGCTTGTAGTTAGAGGATCATATTTTTCACTACACTTCTTAAATAATATTGTCACTGTGGATATGCTAAAGCCACTTAATTCCCTGTCCCCCACCCCCTGCAAAACAACACAACTTCTTGGATTTTAGAGGTTTTTTGTTTGAAGACTATTGTTTCTGTTGCTCTTCTAGCTTAATAAGGGCCATAAAGGTACAAAGGGTAAACCAAACAGTCTTGGTACTGCTTGTGCTCACACCTTGTCCCTGGACACAGTCAGAAAGCTGTGCCTTATCTGGTTACGTAGGCTTCACCCTTTGTGTCCTGTGATGACTTGCTGTAGTAGCTCATGACTACAATCTCCAATTATTGTAATTCCTTCTTAGCAGGCTTTACAAGCTGGCATCACTACTGCTGGCAGCTAGTTCAGCGTGCACCACTACGTTTGCTGCTGCTTTGAGTAATCATGCTGCATTAGGTTTGCTTTTCATTCACTTCTCTGGTGGCCTGTGGTGGTGTATTAACTTTCAGGTGTCCCAGCTGGTTTTCAAGCTTTTGCCAATAATGGGAGTGGCCACTTCAAATGGTCTCTTTGCAGGCTCTTTGAGGTTCATTTTATGCATATTTCAGTTTACATACCACCACCCGCAAGAGTTACTAATATGTTAGTGTTCTAGGAAATATTGGAAAATAGAAAAAAAAAACAGCTGGGAATATACAGATAGATTTTTGTTGCTTCCTAAAGTTATGGGCATCCATTGTTTTCAGAGTTTGTCTGAGTGCTGTCCAGTATCTATAACAATCTGTCAAAAAAGTACAGTATATGTCTTTTCAGATAACATTTAATGTCACAATTTTTTAAAATTTATTGGTAGGTAGAAAATATGTTGCACTAACTGACCCAGACTGACAATATGTGCTTATTTGAATAACATGTATTTTAATACAATCAGGTATAAGGTGGCACATTCACACCTGAATGTGGTAGAGAACCCAGATTTATTTGTTTTCATCCCAAGTCATCTGCCCTTAATCCTTAGATCACAGTTCTTTGATTTAAAAATAGTAACTAATAATTTGCAAGCACATTATAGGGCTCTTTTTTCACTGTTTTGATGCATGCTTTGAATACGGTTTCTTTTTGTTTACTGTCATCTCGAGCTGCCATGCCTCTCATTAAATGTTGCATCTTATTTAAGGCCTGAGCTGTCACTTCGATTTGTCTGTAAAGCAGTAGATGCACATAGAACACTTTGTAAATAACAATACCTAAGTCATGTCATATACTGACTGAAGAGCCTTAAAGCAAAACACTGTTTGCCCTGAAGGATGGAAAAGGTGATAGTCAGCTGGATATAATACCTGAAATTCCCCTTTATATATGTTTTAGCAAGCCCTGTAAAACATGGATTTTTAACAAGGGGTTTAATCTCTCCTCCCAGCTGCTAGCTGCAGTTCTCTTTGATGTTTTTCCTCTCCTTTCCTCTATTTTTTTTTTCCTATTTATTCCATCATTTTTCTGCAGCTCATTTTCCTCCAGGCTGTGTCTGAATGCACCTTGCTGTGGGTAGAGAAGGCAAAGAAGAAAGCCATTTTTTCTCCCCCTCAGGCTACTGCTTTGATTTTCCAAAGTTGTTGGGAGGCAGTTCCTATCTGCCGACAGAAGGGTCAGCGATCTGTGTCGCGTCTCTTCAGTCAGCACATCTCTGCTGGCTCTTCCATGCTTTTGCCGAAGGGGAGGATGAGCTTGTGGAGTTGTTGCTTTCCCAGGCAGGTGGAGTGTGCAGCTGTGATCAAAGTGGGGAGCCGATCCGCAGGCTGATAATACCGTCTTGTTTTGTTTGTGAGTTTGTGGGTAGCTAGCTTGGTCTGTTCCACCTGCCCCTTGCAGTGATTGCGCCGTAAATCTCAACACAAAACAGAGGCAGAATGAGGGAGAAAAAATGTTGAATGAGAGGATGATTTAGTCTGTAGTGTAAAGCCCACTCCCCACTATTCCCCGGGACTCCTTCTTGCAAGAACTGGACAGTGTGGTGCTGCATGTGTGGCCTGCAAGGTTCCCTGTTGCAGATTTGCAGCCAGTTCAGCGGTGTGGTGGTATTATTAATTATTATCATTCGTAAGAGGCATGATCACGCTCTAGAGCATCTGATACGAGGTGCCTTACAAACACAGCAGGGTGGAGGGGGGAGAAGGTGGGAGCAGGCTGTTCAGTTTAGGCTCTTGCAAAAATCTGCTTTCCTGCCGGGACTTTGTAAAATGCTCAGATTTTGTGTCTTTTCGTGTTGAGACCGTGTGAGTTGAGAATGGACTGTGAGCAGGAGGGCTACAGGTGATGTTTTCCCTTCTGGTGTTACGGGTGTCAGTCAGAAGCAACAGAGCGGTGTCAGAGTTAAAACTCTGATTGACCTCACTAGGACTTCTGTTGTTTGGTAGATAAATTCCATTGTAAAGGGGTAGGATCACATTCAATTAATGTGTTTGGAATTGTGTTTTTAAGCCTGTCCATTGTCATTGTTGTTCTTGTTGTTTTTGTAATACATTACTTTACTAGCATTATTCTGACACTAAAATTCACATCTTCTGCGCTGCTTTGTGTGAGTACCTTTCATTCCCACCTTGTAGTACAAATGGTATAATTTAGAGTGTTAGGAGTGCTGTCCCGTGTATCACCGGGGGTGATGGTGGAGACCAAGTTCTAGCTAATGACAGTTGAGATATTTGAGGGAGATGAGGCTAATGGGGAACAATTGTCAGTGTTCCATTTGTGTAATGCAGCCAATACTTACTATCACGTTATAAAATCTGTTCATTTTTCTGTGTCTGTTTTGTGGTGAGTTATCTATTCATCTTTCATTATTTGTATTTATCATATATAACTTTGGAAGCTGTGCCGTTGTTAGATGTTTAGACTGGCTGCAACTTACTGAAGCTATTTTGGCAACACTGAGCTGCTTCTAAGCCGAGCTAAAGTATTGTTAAAACATAAATACTCTTCGGTTTCTTTTTATAGTCCAATATTAATTCTAAGTCTGTTTTCTCTTCTGCATATTTTCATAGTATCATCTACATAAGTAAGCTGTACTTGATTTATTTTATAATCCATGATAAATTTGGTTTCAACTTATCTAAAAGACCAAGTAATGAAAGTAAGATGTTATATGGAAAAGCTGCTGCTTTTTTTTTAATATTTATAAATGTGAAGTTCAGCTCATGCAGTATTTAGATTCATTATGAAAGAAGCACTGTGGAATTTCAGAATAAATATGGAGAGCAAGTCACTTGAAATATTCAGACTTATCATAAAAGAAGTCACTTAAGCTGGAACAATGGTGCTATGTTTTATATTTGATTTATGGTTAACAAACTGTAATAACTTAAGCTATGTTGATAGCAGTTCATGTTTACAAGACTGCAAGTTGGATTGCAGTAGATCACTCTCTTAGTTTCAGAATTCATGTAATGCCCTTTGAAAGCCAGAATTTCAAGATGAAAGTGTTTTATGTTCCCCTGAAACCCTGTGGATTCTTCCACATCAGCCGTTGTTTTATGGTGCAGGTCTTCCTGTCACCTGAAGATAAGTGGTAGGTTTCTCTTGTCGTAAGTAGTCTCTTTATGCTGGATTTCTCTTCTTCAAATCCTGCCAATTTAAAGTGATGTCATCTTGCTTACAGGGAGATGTATTTTCCAGACTTGTTTTTGAATCCTG
This sequence comes from Pampusana beccarii, assembly GCA_013399365.1. Lineage (NCBI taxonomy): Eukaryota > Metazoa > Chordata > Aves > Columbiformes > Columbidae > Pampusana > Pampusana beccarii. The sequence continues at coordinate 1,547,466 of VWYH01008138.1, read as the reverse complement.
TGCTCCCTTTTTTTGTAGTGTGGTTTTCCTGTATTTAAGATAAAGATTTGGTGTGCAGTGGAACGCTTTTCCAGTCTTCACTTTGTCTGATGTCTACAAGGGAGGGAGGAGAAAAAAGAAGATTCTATAAACCTCTTAGAAACCCAGCCCTTGTGCCTGAATCTCTTCACCGCATCCTTTGACACCTCCACATGTGGGAGCTGCTCTCAGCACGGATCGGCTGGTTGGGACGGACACGCCGTGAACTCCGACCGAGCCGATGCACGAGAGCTGTGTTTGCTGGCCCTTTCTTGTGAGGGTCATTATTTATACCTCTGCCTATTTTCATTAAATACGTGAATATTTGAAGATCTTTTTTAAACACCAGTTGCTCTTAAATGTGATTGAAGTTGCCTGGTGTTTCCAAGAGCTGTTAGAAAGGAAATATTTAACAGTAAGCATAGATGTGGACAGTATAACTGTCTACACCTAAGTGATCTAGGCTAAAAATCAGAATCCATCCTCTTGAGAAATGGAAAGAATTAATTCTTACCTGCAGTCACATAAAATGTATTGAATAGACTGAGCATATTCTATTTTAGCAGCTGGCTTTCGTAAGCAAGTATAGAAATTAAGCAGTCCTTAATGCTGTGTTGTGAAGATGGCTTGTTTCTTTCCTCTGAAGACAGTGGTTAATCTAGTACCAAATCATGTGAACAAATGTTTCATTGTTTCTGTTGTGTTTACACTCATCTGTCTTTCTTTTGCTGAAGATCCCTTAGAAGAGTAGTTAAAGTTTAAGTCAATTTTTACCTGAGTCCTGAAGAAAATGGTCCTGTTTCTCCTTCACTAACACATTAAATTCAGCTTTGTTATATTATCTCCCAAACTCATTGATCAGAGCTAATGAGATTTTAATGGAGTTATTTATTGGTTCTGCCTCTTACTATATAAATGTGTAATAAACTAAGCACATGAAACTGTTGAATGGTGCTGTATGTGTTTATCTCGCTGGCTGTTAATTGTACTGCCTAGGCTGTGATTCTTTCAAATCTCAGAAGCCAGGTAGGGTTATGATGAGTTAACCAGCTAATAAAGGCTGGAAAGTGGTTTAGTAAATGTTGCATATTCATCTTTCTGTTTAACCGATACAAGAAGGAATTTTGTGGATAGAGGTGCCACTTTTGAAAAGAGATGTAAAATAGGTTTTAGACTTTTCTTATCACTAGGAACCTATGGTATTTTCTGTGCATGGCACAAGTATGAAAGAAATGATCTGTGTTCTTCTGAATGGTGGCCTTTTGTTTCTATGAAAGGGTTGCCCTGTGATTCAGGTGTTCTGTGTATTTTCTGTTCCACTTCATGCCTTAAACTTCATGGCAATATTGTTATGCTTTGTTAAGTTTTAGCCATGTTTCACTGTAGAGAATAGTTGTGACCTCAGAGCTGGATGAGATAAGATCTGTGCATAGTTTCCCTAAGCTTGTGGGTTTTGGGGTAAAGGCGTGTATAAGGTACTTTACAAGCAACTTATATTCATTGTTATAGTCAAACAACAGTGTGTACAGATAGGCCAAGTGGTTGTCACTGTCAACAATTACCAAGACTACGGGCTTTCTTCTATGAGTTTCTTTCAGAACTTCATTTGGAGTATTTTTGTTCACTGATTCTGAGCTTGCTTTTTCAAAACTGTTTCGCTCTGGTTGGAGGTCACTGACTAGTGAGTAACTTGAGGCATTCATTGGGACTAACCTTGAAAGTGAAATAAAAATGGCGAAATATGGCAACTCATATAAAACACATGCTAAAAGGTGTAATTGTCCCTTATCTCCAGGCAGATTGTGAGGCTTATGTTCTTTTGTAACCCATGACTTTTAAAGAGGAGTTTCAGCAAATCGATGGTGTGTTTAGTGTGATGAGTTTCTTATTATTGCAGCTTAATGTCCATTTGTAAGGATTCTTTTCCTGCACTGGAGGAGTTTTTTGTTATCTAATCTCATTGTTCAACCATTTGCGCTTTTTTCGTGCGTGTTGACTTTAGATGCTTCTACATTAATGAAGTCTGCTTTTGCATTGAGCACCATCGTTATCACTGCTATGTTTTACCAGTCAGGACTGATCAAACCTGTACTCTTTTCATGTCTTGAATATTTTATTAAAATCAAATTGTCTTTCAATTCTGTATGATGAGAATTAAGTCATTATATTATTTTTTTTTCTTTCTAGCTGTTTGAAATTGCATGTCAAATGTGGAGGGATGTTTGACTTTGTTAGTTGCGTTTCTGAAGGAAGCGTGCTGCTTTTGGTCTAAAGCCCTGAAATTTAAATTATATTACAGTAATTCAAGAGTATGTGTCTCTCCCTCACTTTATTCTCCACTCGTGGGTGTCAGAATATGCTGTTCCAGTGACTTACGGTGTTGCCTAAAGGGTGAGCTCAATTACCAGTTTCAAGAGACTTTCCCCACAGATCACCAGTTTGGTTGCTCTAGCCAGCTATGCAGGACTAGATAGAAGGTGACATCTGAATTTGAGAGTGAAAAACAATTTATTTTCTTCTCAAGTATGCATGAGAATAGTTGGATGCTTTGTCAGCCGTGTCATTCTTGTATGAGCTTACTTTCTTGTTTTTTTATGTCGTGTTTGGCTGTAGCTTGATGAGCCTTCTGCTTCAAGGCAGCTTAAGCAGTGCTCACTGCTATAGGGATATTAATTTTCATCAAGATCGTGACAGACTTCCTCTGGGAAGTTAACGTTGGCCTTATCAAGGGACTGAATGTTGAACAGCGTCTCTTCATACCCTTGGTTCTGGACAGATAAGGCTTGGGCTGAAAGACAGTGATGGATGGAGTCCAGCAAGAACCAGTCTGGGCAGGGGAAAGATAAGATGGTCTGAAGGGTCGGGAGCATCTGGCCCTTTTGCAGGTGCCTTTTTGTTCACCAGTGACAGTCCATGCAGAAACATCAGTTCCATTCTATTGCAGCCTGTCCTCAACTGGTCTTGTGGCAAGGCAGAGAATTGCATTATCCCTTATAGTTTAACTGACATTTCAGTGTCTTGCAGATACTAAATTTACACATCCTGAACTGCTGAGGCTCTACTTTGGGATAGTATCTGGTGATGTCTGAGATAATATTAACTCTAGAATTGTCTCAACACTTGCGATGCCGCTGGCTAAAAGAATAATTGTGGGAAATTGTAAGCAATGGTGCCAGGTATGTAATTTGGAACACATTGAAGTGGTATGTGTTGTATTGCTTGTTATCTTATCTGTTATATTTAATAAAGAGGGTGTCTGTGAAACTTTTGTAAGTCTGAGTTTTGCCAGGCCTTGTTGAGAAAGGTAGTTCAAATAGAGACTGATGCTTTCTCCTTAAACTTGGTTGTTTCTCTTACAGTAAATGTATAAAATCAAGGCAGCTGGGAATACCTTGTGGTCCAGCAGACAGAAAGCCTTTTGCTTAATGCAGCAGATTTGCTACTAGGTGGATCCTATGTGTCCAGAGGTCCTGCTGAGTGGAGATAAGTTAAATAACCCCCCTTCTGATATTTGTCAGGCCTGCTGACTGGCAGAGTGCTGGGCGGTTGTCTGAAAGCATCTCAAGGACTTGTAGGCCTACTGGGGGATGGCTGCCTGGCAATGAGACAGGTCCATTCGCATATTTGGTGGAACCTACGACACTGCAAAGGCACGTCTGCACTTGAAGTGTCTCCTGTTTCTTTCAGACTTGTTTATCTTGCCTGTAAGGCCTAAAGATAATTAATGTAAAGTGTTTTACATTTAAAACAGGGCTTGTTAGACCCGTAGAGCAAAGTTAGGGCACCGCTAGCATGGAGGACTGATTCCCATTGTAACACAGTGAATAGGCCCTCAAACGTACATTATGTTTCAACAACATAATATATCAATACTTTAGTTGGTTCCAAGATTAGCTGGGTTCCAGCTTGGTTCCGAGACCAGTTAAGTCACATTCACACACCAGGCTGGTAACCAAAGCTGTTGCCAGTGGTTTTGATAGACAGGTTCCCATGCTTTGGTGCTTTTGTGTTGTGCTTGGGCAAGAATAGCTCCATCTGCCATGACAGCACTTGTGCCTTGTGCACTGACTTGATTCTGATTGAGCCAGGGTAGATAATAAGAAAATTCTGTTGCCCTATAGTTGTACTTTGTTGTGTCTTACACCTAGTTTACAGTGTGTGCTTCAGAAAAGTAGATGCTTGTATATGTTTATGAAATGCAAAGCCAAATTTATGAAGCAGTAGAAATAATCCTTCCATTGTTTACAAAAACAAAAGCAAGCTATAGCTTGTGCTTGTACAAGAAAAGTCACTTTTCATTCCATAGTGAAATGTTACCGACTCCAGCTTCAAAAGACTCCGCTGCCAATGTGACTGTTTACTGCCACGTTTGCAAGTACTCTGCGCAGTGTTTTAGATACGTAACTCTGATGATCGAGTGTGCAGTGCCACCCATCATACAGAATGAGGAGCAGAATGCTGATTTTTGTATTTGCAAGTTCTCTGGGAGTTCGTTGGTTGGTGGTGTGGTTTGGTTTGGTTTGGTTTTGAAGGTAACTAAACTTCTAAAGCAAGATAATTAGATGTAAGGTTGTTTTTACCAGTCAGATAGAAAGGCCTAGCTCATTAACACTTTTTCTTTAAACCTTTCCTATTTCTGGCTGATTGGCGTTGTGTATAGAAGCATCATTGCTTATTTTTATTTTAACATTTGGGAAAAATTAGAGGATTTTGTGGCTGCATCTATCCCCCAAGTCCTGCATTTATTTTTTTACTTTCTGTGGCCGGGTTGACTTTTGTCTTTCCTTTCATCTTATGTTAAATCTTCCTTGGCAACAATCAATCCCTAATTTATGTCCTCTCTGAGACTTTTTTCCCATAGCACTGTTCTGGATATAACAGCTATCTCGACTCATCAGATCCTCGCACCCTCTTTACTCCATGGAAGAGAAGGCAGAACCAGAGCCCACAGGAGCTTGAGTCTTTCCCTGAGACGTTGTGTCCTGCTCCCCTCATGCAGCTGCAGCTGCCTCAGCGCTGCACTCAGCCCCCAGCGCCGGCACTTCTCTTTGTGCTGCCACAGGTGGCTTTGCTGGAAACCTGTAATGATTTCCTTTTCCTGTTGCCATAATCGTCTCTTTACCCCTTGTTTTATCCATCTCCCTTTATTTGCTAAAGGTCCTTTGATTCTTTGTTCTTTTCACCCCAGTTGTACTCTTTTATAATCTGAGATCTGTGGAACAAGATTTTTTTAATTCTGGCACATGGAGAAGCTGTCCTGCTGCCTAGACATGGATTACAGCAGTTCTGTCTTGAAGTTTTAATTCCAGATGACATGGACAAGACCCGAGATGCCTCTGTTGTTATCTGTTCCTCAAAGCTATACATTAAACAAAACATGCATCTGATCAGTTTAACCTGCAATTAAACATTTTCCTTAAGCAACTGACATCTTGATAACTAATAATTATAATGTGTAGCACCTTTAAAGCCTATTATGCATGTTTATGTAAGAACACTATTACCATAATAATAAGATATCATTACTGCAAATGTGCATACTGAATGAGCATGTCTTAAAGTAGTCATGTGATCCTATTAATCATACTTGAAAAATTATAGTATTTGCTGTCTAGTCTCTAAAACACCACTCAAAAGGTTTTGGGAACAGCAGGACCTGTTTACTACAAGTCTAGTACGTGATATCTCATTTCTAGTGTCTCTCATTTTTGTTTCCTGAGTTGTTTTTTATCTGTCAGCTGGGGAAATCATTAGCTCAGAGACCCTCAGTCTCCCATTGAAAGCATTTCCATATTTTGATTTTTATGCTATTTGCCTTTTTTTTATGTCCAGGGAATGCTGCCACCTTTTCTTAAGGCTGATGTGAAATGCACTCCTGAAACTCAGCTCTCCTTGAAATTAGATAATTGCCTTAATCAAGATGGACTGATAGCTAATTGTAATTCTGTTAGTCCCTTGCACAGGGGGGGGAAAAAAACCCAAGCTGTTCAAGTCCTCTTTTTTTTTTTTCCTTTAATAGAAGATTGGAAAGTTGGGGAGTGGAGTTTTCTGCTTTTATGTATGAATTTTGTGAAGAGTGTGACAGAGTTGATTTTCTCATATTGAAAGGCTGAGCTCTGTAGACTGTCTGTTTTTTTTCTGGAAGAGACTTGTGAAAGTTGGGAATAAACATTTAGCATACTAAGAAATATGGACAACTGAAGAGACTTTTTCATACTGTTTATATGTGACTGAGAGCTAAATAAAATAGTAAAATAATCTTATAGTTTTCAGTGATTTGTTAGAAGACTTGTGGTTGGTCTAATGTGACCTTTGGGACACTGATGGTGCAGAGAGAGGAGGTTGTGCGGGTCGGTGTGAAGTCTGCACCCCTTCCCCATCCTGGACCTGAACAGAGCTGGTTGGTGCAGCAGTTTGGGCCTCGCGTGTGGTGTTGGTGGGACCACGACACGAGAGAGCTGGAGTACACAAGTTGCAGATGTTAAGAAGTTTGATGGGATTGTTGGCTTTTTGCAGGCATTTCACTCATCCAAGCAGAGCGTCCATTCTTGCTGTTGTTAGAAGGGAAGAGCAGGCTGTTTAATCAATGGCTTTTTTGGCCTGTAATCGTTTGTAAAGATAAAAAGCATGTCCTCTCTCAGTAGTTCTATCAAAAATTTTTGAAAAAGGACTAAACATGGAACTTGAAGCCACAGTTGTTTTATGAATCAGTTATTGTTGTTGTGTTGTAGTGTATTTTGATCACTCAGAGGGAATTAACCCCTGGGTTTCAGACTAAGAATGCTTTTTGCAGTTTTACAGTTGCATGGTGGGATGGATGTTTCTCTGTAGCTGTCAGGCATCACTCTTTTCATTCATCCTCTTTGAACTCATTGATAAAAACGCATTTGTGTGCAGGGTGACCAAACACTTGCTGCTTTACAGAGGCCATTTTTTGTCTGTCAGTAGTACCACATCTAATTTACTAACATAATGCGTGTTGAGTCAAATGAGTATATCGCTGTGTATTTTCTTTCTTACCGCTTGGCGTGACGGATGCACTCATCTGCGACAGTTGGCATTAAATAGTCTGGAGCACAGTGAAGTATTTATTAATGGCAAGAAGTGCTTGATGCCATACATCTCCTTAACACTTGATCCAGTTATGTGACATGTTTCTATACCTAACGTGTTAACTGCATTATAAGAGAATAGTAAAAGAGGAGGGGAGAATTTTAAGGGAGTGATTTCAAGGAGTGAAAGCATCTAGCAGGAAAAACATGCATGAAAAATCAGAACAGCAGAAATAGGGAAAAAGCAAGGAATACATACAGAATTGGGAAATGAAGTGACAGACATGATAGAAGAGGTGTGAGGACAAATAGGACTTTCAAAATTGATTTTTCTAGCTATAACGGCAGTAGTAAAACAGGTAGGTGAGACTGAGGTACCTGAAGATGTGTCACCGGAGAAAATGGTTGTGCCTACAGTTAGTTGCTCATGGCTGTCAATTAAATTAAAAGGAGCTACATATAAAATGGGTACAAACCAGTGTTTTCATTCACTGTGCACATTTAGCTTTTGGAGCTTGTCGTATTCTTGTGGACAGTCAGGCAACGGGACAGGAAAAAGCATCGGACCTTCATATTGTTAACAGTTCTTCCAGGGGAAGGGGCGCGTGCACAGACGGACGTATGTATGCTTGGAAGGAAGGAAAGAGACTGTTCCAAAAGCAAAGCAAAATGCTTTCTGAAAGGGATATAAACTCTTGTGACTTGGGGTATAAACCAGCTTCTCACCAATGTGTTCAGGAAGCAGATTTCCCTGCAAGCCAGTTATTCTGTTATCACCTACCTGCAAAGCTTCATGAACCTTTCTATGTATCACTTGGCTTATTTTTCTTTATTTTAACCTATGGAGCAGGGAGAATGCTTGCTTTGTTCCCAATTAGGTTGGCTATTTCTCAAATCCTCCTTAACTTTTCAAGAAAAATTCAAGTTCTTGACAAAAATAAAATGAAAATGTATCATCAAAGAGAAAAATATAGTGTTAGGTAAACAGCTTTTTAAAATTTGGTACCTGTGTTTATATGGGAGGCTGCTAGGATAAGGTTGTGATTGAATTCTTAGCTTTAGATTTAAAAATTCGAGAAATGTGAATTGTTCTCTGTTGCTTCAGTTCTTTCTGGGAAACACTTAGTTTTGTAGTCTTTGGGTTGAGCTAAGGAAGTTTAATACGTTTTATTCCAAGTTCAGCTTTTAAACGTTACAGTGTCTCTGTAAAACGTGTAAGAAGCCGCATTGAATTCCCCTTCCCCCGCTTTTAAACACAATTCCTTTAGGAGGAAAAAAAACCAAAAAAACCCACATGAAGTGTCTATGTTATACTGAGTAATTATGCCCCCTGGGAACGAGAATATAAAGATCTTTAAAATCATTCGACTGGGAGAACAAGCACTTTGAGTTGTGCCTGGCAGGAGTCGTGTGTTCCACGGTGAGCAGCGGTGTGCGGGGCCTGGCAGGTTGGCGGCTCTGGCAGAGGAAATGAAAGCCCGTCAGTTGCTGCGGGATTTATGGCAGACCTGCTGCTGCAGGAAGTGGTGAGAAGTTGATTGATAGTCTGAGGCAAAACTCTACAACAAGAAACAGGATGTGTGTTTGTTATTTTATACCCATTTTCCTCTCTGCCCCCCCCCCACCCCTCCATTTCGAGGCGCTCTTTGACTTTTTGTTCTCTCTGTTTATAAATCCATGATGCGCTTTTCTGGTAAAGCGTGTGCTGGCTTCAAAACATCTGAGGAGATGGTTATGGCTGTGCCAGATTTGAGGCTGACGTAGCGTGCCCGCTCCATTAGAGGTGTTTATCTAAATGAACCTGATATTTTCATTGAATTATATCTCAGCTGAGTTACAAATGAAAGGTAAAGCACATCTACAGACAGAGTATTGAACTTCTGCTATCAAGTGTGTCTAAAGCTAGCTGTGACAGGAGGGGAATGTGCCACTGGGATGGACCTGATCAGCTACGCTCTACCGCTTCATCTGCGTTTAACAGACATATCTGGAAGGGTAGTAAAGTAAAATGATTCTGCTGCATGTGAACTTAATCCAGCAAACCGCATACTGCAGAATTCGCTGCTAAAGACAGCAATCCTGAAAAGGTTTGTTCTGAAATCCATTTTCCCCTGCTGTGCAGTGCTGAAATATCAAAGCAGCACGATCTTTTCTGAATGGGTCACCAAAGACTTTCAGTAGGATATTGTCTAGCCTTGTGGGAGAAGTTACCCAAAGTAATAGTAATTATGAATACTTTTGATTGTTCCTGCAGGATCTACTTTTACAGTCATATCTGAAGAAAGTTGTTTGCAAAGGAAGCAAGGAGTGTAAATGTTTCAGATTTGTTTTCTCGTTATCAAATGGGAAAGTTCTCTTTGTGAAGCTAAATAACATATCTTGTTCTTTGTTAAAGGTCAAAAAAGTTGGCTGCACTTGCTGAATCCTTGCAGAAAGCCACCCTTACTAAGTCCCACATAGGGTTTGAACTAGAAGAGCTGGAAGCAGCAGCGGTGCTGGTGCAGGAGGAAGAGCGTGTGTTAGAAGCTGCTGGCACAGTTTCCAAGCAACAGCTGCCGTCCTCTGAGTCGGAGACAAGTGACTCTGAAGAATCAAGCCGTACTTCATCATCTGAGACAGAAGGCTCTGATTCAGATGAGCGAGAGTCCTCAGCTAGTGAAGATGGGAAAATAAATTCTCTACAAGGCACGCGTCTAGAGGAGAGGACAGCTCCACTTATTGACTGTAATGGATTAAGGCAGGGCACAAACGCTTCGATGTTTGAGGTTAGTGATGAAAAACCAAACGTTTCTTTGCAATCTACATCTGTTCCTGGAAAACTGATAGAAGAATTAGAAAAACAAATGCACACTGCAATTAGACTTTCAGAACAGCCTGAAGGATTGGCTACTGCAAGCTGCGTTTCACAGGAACAAGAAGAAAACGATGTGTCTGAACTGGATAGATTTTCAAAGGATGCTACTGGGAAAGGAAATTTCTTGGAGGTGTCTTCAAAGACAAACCCATTGCTTTTTCTTTGCAGCACAAACGAAGATGGAGACTAAAGAACTGTGCTAGAACATGATGTGACCCACTGGCAACACAGCTCGTGGCTATAATAAGGTGTTCCCAAGGCTGTCCTGAGCTACAGAAATAAGTTGATATTTTTCTTCTTTGTTGTGTTGACAGTTTGGAGGACAAGAGTGCTTTGAAAAGAATTTATACGACTGTCTGACAGTTAGATTTTTATTTTTCTTCTCTGGTTCAACAGTCTCAGAATTAATGGGGGAATGTATAATTTCAGTAAACTACTAGAAACAGTTTTCATTGAACTTATTCGGCAGTAGAATGATGTCCTAAACAAATACAGCTGAAATGAGCTGTGGCATCCTTTTAGTTATCTTCATCTGTTGGGATTTACTTGAAAGATATCCTTATTATGTTTGTATAAACTTGTTTGTGACATTTTGCTGCATTTTTTAATTTTAAAATGCCTTATAGCTAACCACTTCAAAAATAATGGTTATAACTTTAAAAGTCTAAATAGTGCTGACAAGTTATTTTAAAATATATAAATATTTTATATTTTTGTACAAAATAAAAGAAATTTCTTTATCATCAGTGCAAGACAGAAGGGTTATAGCTTATATTTCTGCAAGATAGAAGGCTTATAGCTTGTATTTCTGCAGTTCTTACCTATTTCAACAGTTTTTTCACGTATTTAATCTTTTGTGGTGTTTTTGAAATGTTTCCACATGTGGATACTACTGTTGCTCTTTAAAGAACAGAAATCCTAATTATTTCTTATTTCTTTCCGTATATACTCTTAATATCACCACAGTAATGTGCTGTGGTTACTTTTCAACCTTTTTGCTATTAGAAAGCGTATAAAAATCTTAAGCTTAAAGACTTCTTGTTCACCAGCGCTACACCCTGCTGGAAATGAGCAGCCTCGCTCTGTTCCTGCGCTGACTCCTGTTCAGGAAGAACCGCAACCCCGATCTGCCGGTATTTTTTATGTTCTTAAATACCTACTGGTCGCTTAATCAGCCTCTGTGTTCTGTTCCCCAGGGGAGGAACCTTTCCCATCTTGCATGTCAGTGAGCACTTACTCTTCTAAATGCTAGCAATAAAATCTACACTGTAGCTGCAATTATTCAGCGTATGTCTGAGGGGGAAAAAATGTGCTAAGGGAGAAAAAGAAAAGTAACCTGCATCCCTCTCTTCCCGGGTTACACGTATGAACTCTGAAACTTCCTTCAGTTGAACATGGGCTGGAGAAAGCTACATTAGAATGACCAAGAAATACACATTGTGAAAAATGATAGGTATGTGTAATATCCCATGTCTTTGGCTCTTTTTTTTCATTTATTTCTTCTCCCATTTTGTGGCAGACTGAGAATGTTGTGCTTTTTCCTTACTTGCAGGGGCTGCCTGCTCTTCTGGAGTGAGGATGACGTGTTTGGTTAATCTTTTCATTCTTTCGTCTACCTGCCTAACAGCATCATTTGTTTATGCCATTTGTCTTTTCCGCCATGCCTGTGTGAATCCAGTTTGGGTATAAATGTCTTTAGTGTCCATATAACGGGATGCCGTAGTAAATGCCACGTGAGAATATGGCACACAGATAGATGTTAACTCCCGGATAACTTAGATGTCGTTGATGTCCTCACCTTTGAGAATCCTACACAGTTGAGCTGTTTCTAGCTGTGAAAACGTGCTGGTGCCCACTCGTGCCTGCAGGTCGCAGTGTGCTGTGTGTCCTGCACGCCTGCCCGGCTCTGCCCCTGCGCACGGGCAAACCCCGAGTCCCGTTCCCAGCTTTCTTCCTCTGCTGTCCAATGTTGGTGCTCATCGCTGCCTTGTTTGCAAAGCTCTGTGTTTAGCGATTGTGGAGCTGATAATGAATGTTGATTTATATCTTGATTGATAGCAATTTTATGTGACCTTTGCAGTGGTGGGGTGGGAGGTTTTTCCATATTGAGTGATAAGAGTTTCACGTGTGGCTGCGTTATCCGGCCCACCCAGCGTGCTCAGGATGAGCAGTGCATCAAAGAGACCCCTTGCTTCTTTGAAAAGAACACGCTAAGACACTTTCGAAAGTAGAGCTCTGGAACCCTGTTTAGCCAAAACTGAAGCTTGATGAATGGGAAAAACAAAAAAGCCCCAAACCCCCTTACCACCCCCAACCCCTCACTCCCATAGGTTGCTATGAGCTCTGAAAGAAGTGAGTGAGCTCCAATAAAGGGTCAAATTTATCTAGAGGAGCTATTTGGTTAAATCTATAGGAATTGTTCTCATGCAGGTTTTCCAGGATGGAATTCCATTGATATATGAGGAAATCAGTACATGAGTAGTTCTGTTGGTTTTAAAATCCTCCTTGGTTCTAGTGCCCTCCCAGTCCCATCCACCCAAGCTCGTTTGTAGCACAGCCAGTACTTTGTTTTAAGGCATTTGTTGCTCATCATCATAATCAGTCCAAAGGGAACAGAATGGGAACGTCTGGACAAAATTCTTACTGAAAATAAGTTTGAATATGAGCTAAGCCTGAGAGGGGAAGAGCTGTGGGATTTTGCTGGAGGAGGGGAAAGCAGATTGTCTGAGGTGTACGGAGTGCTCCGGGGGAGAGATTAGATAAAGCTGGAAATGTAAGTTGTTTAATGTCTTCTTGTTAATCGGTTAACTTTATGTTAGAGATTTAGGCTAAATAGAGCTTTTTGTCCCAACTTTAAGCTATGGCAGTGGTGCAGAGCTCCCCTGAAGCCAACTAAGGCGGCTGTGGGAAGGTGGCTCCCGTTAATGTCCCAACACTTCTCTGCCGCCCAGACCGTCACTGGAACAGCACCGACCTCCGTTCTTACGCAGGCCCAAGCAAAGGTGAGGCCTCGTTCCCAGCCCTGCGTCTTGGCAGAGACGTTTGCGAGCTGTCCCTGTGGAAAGCCGATCTCCCTGGGTAAGTGTGTGGCAGCAGCCTGGATTCTTGCCTGAGGCCCCGGGGAGTCTGTTCTCCATCCTGGCCGCTGCCTGGAGTGCGGCTCCTGCCAGGGACAGGGATCCGCAGGCCCTGTCTGTGCACGTGTGCCAGCCCTGCTTGTCTTCAGCTGCCTGAGCATCACAGAGCCCTGGGAAATGAGAACGAGCGTGAATCCGATGCTCTCAAGTCTTGGTTGGCTCTGCTGCTCGGTGGCACTGAGGGGCAGCACGATGTGAGCGGAGGTGTTACTTAAGAATAAGCTGTTAAAAACAAGTGAAATATTGGAAATAATCAGAAGTAGCCAAACAAAACTAGTTCGTTTTTTTTTCTTCTTTATTTCCATGGAGACACTGTGACCCACAGGGCCATTTCTTTCCCCAAAGAAAAAAAACAGCGCTGAATTGATTAAATAATTCCCCCTCCCCGCACCCCAGCTTTTCTTAATTTCAGACAGCTTTCTGAAGAAAGTTTGTAAACCTTTGCTCTATATCTAAAGAAGAAAGCATTGATCATACTTGATTTACTACAGCAAACTATGGCTACGGCAAAGAAATTGCTTCAGAGCACTGGAGTGAAGGGGCCAGGCAGCCCTTTGCCGTTGACACAGCTGAATTCTGTCAAAGCCTGAGCCGCCTGTCTCAAGGCTGGAGAAAACAAACAGGGAAATGCATGTCAAACAGATAAATAGCTCTGCTGTTTAGAGCTCTCCGTGGAGGCCATTTGTCTCCAAGATAAGGAAGAATGCACTCCAAAGCTTTGAGAAGATAAGCTGGGAGAACAAAATGGATGTGGAATTGCCATGGCTGCTCTTGGGCCTTTACACATGGAGCAAATCAGGTACCCCCAGCCCAGGGGTCCCTATGGTGAGGAAAGTGTAGCACCCAGGGAGATGTTGAATGTGAACTTGCAGACTTTTCTTAAATATTTCATTAGAGGATGATATTTACACCTTTATAGCATACAAACAAATGGTATTGGTGCCAGTTGTCTTAGCAAGTCACTAATTTTAGTTTCTGAGCCTGTCATGGGCCTGTTTCTCTCCTTTTTAGTGGTAAGTGGGCTGTAGCCTGTGGTTATGTGGGCATGTGTGAGGCATGATTTTGCATTGACACAACAGATTTGGGTTTGTAGTATTGTGGCGCCTATAAATCATACTATTTTTATATTCTTAGATTTTGGAGGAGCGACAGTACAATTTCCACAAATACTGCATTTGGAGACCTGACATAGATCGTATCTGAAATGTGTTTGGTAATGGTGGTTTGCATTTCGTTAAACATTTTCTCATAATCAGAAGCCGCCATACGATTGAGTACAATTAGCGGCATGTTGGAGGGTGCTTGAGGACGAGAACAAAAGCTGTGTCCCTTAGGTGAGGACAAAGATGTTGGCAGAGCTCAGTGATGGAGGGCAGCTCTGACCCACCAGCTGCTCGTTTCGGTGGGAGAAGCTTCCTTTAGTTGGGTAGTGCTGGTTAGTGATGGGCAGGGAAAAGAAAGGAAAGTTTCAGGTTTATGAACTAGCAGAGTCAGCCAGGCAGTAACGGTACTGACCAGTAACTCCAGGAGCGCAATGGCCGGTCCTTCTCTTTGCTGTTGATGTTCCGAGTGACTTTGCAAATCACATTCTCTGGTTTCACAGAGGCGCTGGGCCTAATTCAGGAAGGTCTGGACTTCGGAAAGGAAACACAGAAAAGCAGTAAAAAGGAATAAAGCCCAAATCTGACAGCTGAGACTTCCTTCTCTGCTCCTGAGTTGTGCTGAGCGAGGGCGAGAAACTAAAATCCACAATTTCTGAGGTATTCTTAAATATCTTTCTGTGTATCGGTATCTGTCTGATTTGAGGCGGTTGGTGCCTTGGGAGCTGCAGTTCTCACCAGCTGGAGCATCTGCTCCTCTAAACCCCTGAAAATTAGAGACAGCAGGCCAAAACTAGATGCCAGAAACCTCTTTAAAAAATAACAAAAGTACGCGTGTTGGTTGGTTGTCATTCCACTGCGTATCTGTACCTCTGTAAAACAGACCTCTCAGCTCTGCCCAGAGGGATTTGTGAGGTCTCATCACCACATGAACAATGCTTTGGTGGTTGCCTTCTGGAAAGGTCCTTTCTTGGGCGATCCCTCTGCATAACCTTGCTCCGGGTCAATAAACCAGGATAAAACACATGGTGTGTGCGTGAGACTGCTTCTAGCATGGGGAACGGATCTCTGGTGTTTCCTCTTGGCAAGCAGATCACCTTCTTTGAAGAGCCCAGAAATGTAATAAGCTTCTCTCATTCTCATCAGTGATTTGGCTTGCACTGCCCTTTTCTGTGCACGACCCCGCTTTCAGCCCAGAATCCCGCTTCTTGTGTGCTAAACTGCTCTTGTAGGTCCCATCTCCACCCATCACTCCCCTCATCGCCTCGCCTGTTCACAGGACACTTGCCTGCATCGCGCCTGCATTTCATGTCAATATATTCTACTCTTCACGCCTGTGTTCTGCCAATGGGATGTGGTGACACCAAACCATCTCCTGCTTTCCATGGGGTGGGAGCTGCGTGGAGTGAAGGAGAAGCTGCTGGGCAGGGAGCCTGGAGTCAGCATGGACCTTAAACAAATCTGTGAGTGGTGAGAGGAGAAAGTTCAGCAGCTGGTTTTGTCAGCAGACAGCAACGGGGTGTGCTTGACCTCTGCTGCACGGTTGGGGGCGGGCAGGGGGGGCTGCTGCTGCTTGCAAGGGGGATTTTGCAACCTTCCGTGGTGCTTTTTGGTCTGGAGTCAGTGGTAGGGTGAATGGCAGTAAACGTAATTCTAATTATGGATGTGTGAGAGATTTGGGGTTATAACTTATAAACGGTAACGAGATGTTTAGGGCATAAATCAACTGCGTATCAAGATGAGAACAAACTCCCCTGAGCTGTATTCCAAATAGCCCAGGTAGTGGCCTGATTGCAGCACCCTACCTGCCGGGGCTGTCGTTACTTTTCATCTTGTGTCTGCAATTTTTAGCAATTACGCAGAAATATCCCATTTCCTGCCGTAAATAAATTGGGATTCGTGTTTTGCCTTGATGTAACTCCTCCTCCTCTAATATGCTGCATTGTCCATTGATTTGCCTAATTATGTGTATTACAACTGCATAAGGCGCTGGGTAGCAGCAGGGGTCCGTCGCGTGGAGAGGAGGAGGGTGATTGCTCCATCTGTTCCACCGAGCTGCCGGGAGAAGCGTTGGCGAGTGAAGTGGGAAATAGAGGGAAGGAATTACCATTTAGTGCAGGTGCCTCTGGAAGGGGAATCCCACCGCCAGGTGCTGGCAGGCAGCTCTCCTGAGCTCCTCTCACGCTTAATTACCCTATAGCGAGACTTCCCATCTCAAATTAGAGCAGGCAATTGCAACTGAAGTCTTGAAACAAAATGGGGAGTGTAGCAGTGCTTAATCTATTTCGCTATAGAGACCTGTATTTCTCATTCAGCAAGATTCATGTCCCATTCGGCTGAATTTAAAAGCAGTTACCTGGAATTAGATGATTAATTTTACAATCTGAATGTAAATGTGTAAAAGCAGACAAGGTCAAAGCATCGGAGCCTGCAAATCTCTGTGTTTCAGTGTGATGTTCTAAATAGCAAGTGCAATACTTTGTACTGTGGATTTAAGTAGTTTCTCAGGACTATTGGAGCCAGAGCGGGGAGTACCAGGCAGAGCATGGCGAGGAGCTGTCGTTGCTTTTCAGTATTTGCTGTCCTGGACGAGCAGCTTAATGCAGCCACAGCTGCTTCTGCCTTTCACACTCCCAGGATCACTGATGGATCAGTAGTGGCAATAGGGTAACGTGGTGTGCTCTCTCCTGCTGATTTCTAAGAGGCTGCTAACAACTGGAAGCGGGTAACTCATCAGATCAGTTTGTCCCTTAGTCTGACTGGAAAATATCTGAGGAATAAAAAAGGCCCAGAAAGTGTTGCGTGCCGTCGCAACGAGTAATGCACAGGGACTGTGATGCCCTGGGAATAATGCACTTGGGAGGGGGAAGGCTATCAAAATTAAAGTCGTGGCGTGTATCCCGCTGTGTTTTAAATTGCCTCAGCGCTACTCTGTGTGCTTCTGCACCTTGGAACAGCACTGCGAGGAGTTACACACCGTTTGCATCTGTGCAGCTGCGATTGTGTCCATGTGATACATCCTAACTTTGCTATACCTGGCAGATTACACAGGAGTTTTTGGCCCTGTCATTAATTTAGGAATTAAATTGCCTGAAGCGGTCACATAACCAAGAGTGCAACAGAAAGCTGGGATTTTCGGTCCATCCTTCCGGAGCTGCTTTCTACCTGTCCCGCGTGACTGTCCCGTTTGTGCCTGATCCCGACAGCTGGGGGTGAAAGAGTGAACTGAAATGGCCTCTCCATGGAATCTGGTGTGAGTTATAACACTAAACATCCTTTTCTTCCTATCCCTGCGGTACACGTACCCCGCTCAGGCCTGCCAATCCACACTGTGCCTGCTGCTTTGGGCAATGGCAGAGATGAAGGCGCAGAAGCCTTGATGTGCTGAGACCTCTCCGTGGCACCCGTGGGAAGGACCACGGCTTCATCTGCAGAGACACGCCAGGCTGTATCGAATTCAGAGCTGTGAGGATCATCTCCGAGAGCAACGAAACTAAACCGAGGTGCTTGGCAGTGCTCCAGTCGTTCATCCCTGGGCGGAAGCGTTGGGCAAGGGTTTGGTGTGGGGCACTGGCAGAAAGTTCCCCTTTGTCTTCAGATGTCCAGCAGCAAATTTCGTTGGTCACAGTAGTGGAGGATGTGTAGGGTCTGTGGGAGTAAATGGAATAATATTGTCTAAAATTGGGGAAAATCTTTATTCTAAGAGATACTGATGCTAGTGTGGTTATGCTCTAAGGCTGTGGTCCTTAGGGATTTGAGTGATGAATAATTACAGTGGTGTCTTTTCTGAACTTATTCTATATTGCTGAAACAATAAGCTTATGGACCCTTAATGCTGTGCTCCTAGTGACCCCAATGAAAACTCCTAAATCACCTTTTTCTTATTAACTGCAAAGCTGAATGGGTGCCATTGAATATCCAAGTAGCACAGACGGCAGAGGAAGCACACGTGCGCACGCATAAGTGTGTGTTAATCAATTTGCTTTTCAAAGTGGCTAAAAACAAAAGCCCGAGGAGTTCCCCCTGTGAGGCGATTTCCCTGGGTGCTGCTCAGTTTGCGCTAATGGTATCCTCTCACCAGAGAAAACGTGGTACTTCAGATCTGAAGTGCTTGGGAGAAGCTGTAATTGAGGTGTGAAGTGACTTTCCACATAAGAACCTGCCTTATAGCGTTGGGCTCCTCACTCATCTCACCGCAGAACGCTGTTCACAGAGACTCTTTGGTAATGAGCTGTTCATAAACGGGGTTTGAAGCCTATTTCTATTCCTGCTATTCTGTTTGGATTGCTAATCTTCTGATTTGCACCTAAAATCCCTTAAAACAAATGTGGAAATGTTGTCGCACTGACTGCAGTAAGAAATGTAACGTAACAAAATAATTATAACGTAAAGAAATATTTTTAGCACCAACTTTATGAAAACCAAACTGCAATTAATATTGTTAAAATACTGATAGTTACTAAAACATTAATTCTGAGGCTTAGAAATAAGGTTTAAGATCATTTTTGCTTAATAAATCATCAGCTTTATTAATTTTGGATAGATTTATATGGGGAAAAGAGAAACTAAAGGAAATAATGATGTATTGGGTCAGTAGGAGGCATGATTCAAATTAATCCCAGGAAGCGTGTGAAGTCTCAGACCAGTCCTTTAAAAGAATCGGTTGGATTTTGGCAAGTCACGGGAAGATATCTTTGTTGATAATGTGATACAGACGCTGACGCACGTGTTAGCCTGCATGGGAACGCAGGAGGCACTGCAGTGGGAGCACCAAGGCTGTTGCCGTGGTTTGGGGATCCATGTCTGCCTTCCCTGGGAGCCTCTGACCTAACCAGGCCCTGCAAAAAGGTCTAGAGTTGCAGTATTGGGTTTTCATGGCTGCTAATGTTATTTTAAAACATCCTCAAGTTCCCTGAAATTGGCCAAATATTTCCACTGGATACAACCCCAGGCACAAAAGAAAAGGGGCTGAGGAAGAGGATGTGGGCTCGGGGACAGGTAATTGCAGCTCAGGCATCTGAGTGACCATGGGCACCTCCCTTATGCTCCTGATGCCTCAGTTCCCTGTCCCTAAAATGGAAATAGCAACGCTGCCTTGCTGTGTAATGCTGCTCCCCAGTTAAAAGCACAGAAGAGGTGAAATCTGTCCATATTCTATTTTTGTCTTAAATTTATATTTTATTTACAAATCACTTAAATCACAGGTTAATTGATAGTACACAGTAACTGGACGATCTAGTGTAACAAGGCCTGAATGTTGAAGAAAACCAGTGACAGCTACAAGCTGCAGCTGTCAAAGCCCCACTGTGATATAAATATTAGATGGGTGTTTTATAGATTAGAGAAAATGGGCTGGATGACTGACAGCAACGGGGAAAATCCAAGTACCTGTAGACGTTCAATACTGGAAGTGTGGTTTGAACGCTAAACTGACCACTGCATTACACAAGCAGTTACAAGCTGTGCGGTAAGCAGATGCGAACTCCAGGGAGATTTTGAGCTGGTGTAACACGTGTGAGGTAAGGCAGGAGATACACAGAACTCCCCCGGAGAGCATGAGCTGTGCGGGTGGGAGTCCCAGCTGGATTTGGTCCGTGGTGCGAGTGTAGCTCCGCTTTGGTGAGCTGGATGCTGCCCAGAGCTTCAGGTCTTCCAGGCTTTGAGGAGACTTTCTGGCACTGCTGTGTGCTGGAGCAGAGCCGCCTGCAAGGAGGAGGGCACCATGCTCAGGTGAGGGACGGGAGGCGCCTTTGCTCTTCAAACTCTGTCATGGCCGCTGATGTTTTGTCCCCTTCCAGCTTGACCTTGTGTCCTTGCAGCATCCTCCATGGTAGGCTCAACAGGGTGAGATGCTGGGGGCTCTGCCCGAGGTGAGACCACAGCTTTCCTGGCCTCTTCCCTTACTGTTAAATTTGTATCTTTCTTTGGGGAATGTAGACAGGAAAAAACAAACACATTCATCCTAAACTTAAAAATAAGAGGCTGAATTGCAAATTCCATCAACTCCCTGAGATGCCGAGGTGCCCCGCAGTGGCCTCTGCCCACCACGGGTGGGGTGGGAAATCGAAACCCAGAGGTTTCACAGGCAACAAAATGTTGAGGCCTGAAGAGCTATGCAAAACAAACTGAAGAATTTGATGAAAAACTTTTCCAGGTTGCCAGCCTGTATTTTCACTCCACCCTAGTCCAAAACCAGCCCCTGGCAGTTATTTGCTGGCTGAGATTAGTACGTGGGCGTCTTTAATCTCAAACACTAAATTGGAGAAGCAGTTTCAGTTTGTGCAAATCCGCCCGTGTTCGCTGTGAATTCTGATTCTCTTTTTCCGCTACTTTTTCCCCTATTGCTACCACAATTAATTAAGAATGGTTCTGCTGAACCCTGTTGATTCATTTGGCACTTGGAAGCTTAATGAGGTGTAAACCTGCAGACTGCGGCAACGGTATGGCTGACATGGTAATTTATATCAATTGGCGTGATTAGTCCAGGTCCTCAATCACCACATTGTTTCTCCCTGCAATCTGTCATAGCCCTAACAGGGGAACCTTAATACTGGATTTCTGTTACATTGGCAGTAATGTTCTTGAGGTGCTGCTAACAAGGAAAGTACAACTCATGTGATGCTTTGAGAATAGCAAAATACAAATTGCTTTCATGATAACATGCACTTTTCACTCCAGAGATGACTGAGATCCAGACTTCAGAACTGCCTGCTGTCTAATTCGTGTTTGCAGTTACAGCAGCTGCGGGTCTGGTGGGCAAATACCTGCGGGAGGTGGAACTGCCTGCTTCGGTTGGTGTGGTGTTTTGGGAGGGTGTTCTTTTCTTTTGAGACATAGAAAACACCTGGCCAGAGGTCCTCATTGCTTCAGACTGTTGGGATCCTGCTGAGAAAGGGCTGTGAAAATCACTTTGTGGGTTGCTGTGTGCACTCTGGTATTGGCGATATTATTCATTGGTAACTATTAGTTCTGCAAATTCAGTCTAGGGACGTTGGAGCCACCCTAGATTTCTTCTCCCTTACATCAACCATAGTAGGGGGGTCAAGTAGAGCAGAACAAGGGTTGTGTGATCTCCGTGCCAGCGCACACACCTCAGTTTTATCATTAGTGATGCTACTGCATCCTATTCCAAATGCAACCATTCAGAGCTTTGGAAACAATTTTGTTGGTGAGATATGACAAGAAATAGAAGGAAATGGCTCCCTTTTGGCAGCTTAGGCTCAGCAAAGCGAACAACAGTGAAAACATAAATCAACAGCTGCATCTCTGCTGTTCAAAAATAATTAGTTCATGGGGCAAGCATTTGGACAGGCAGTGCAGTCATGCAGACTCCGGTTGGAAAGTGCGCTGCCTGTTGCTGTTTCTCTCCAGGTATCCCCAGACGCATGTGCCTCGTTTGTGCCCTTCGTTGTGCCAAGGGGACACCAGTGATCCCATGGCTGCACCCTGGCTCGGGGCAAGGGCTGGGACCAGCAGCAAACACGAGTGAGAGCGGCTGCTGCACACACGGAGCGCTGTAGATGTGTGAGGAGTCCGCCTGCGGCAGCGGGAGATGGCTGAGCAGAGGACAGTAAATCAGTGCTGGTGATGGGGAGTGGATTAAATCAGCCTGATTGAGTTGGTGCTGTTTGGATGGAGTCGGTGCTACTTTGGTTTAATTTTTTTGGCGTGATCAATGGAAAAACAAACGAACCAGCCCCCCTCCCCAGCTGAAACCAGAAATGTGAGAAATCAAGCTACGCCAAAATAAACCCACCTCAAAGTATTGCCTTAAAATGTGTCTCTAAACAGGTTAAGTAGATAAATGAATAAATCTAAAAAAGCAGTACAGTTAAGGTAATGATCTTTTTAATGTTTGAAGAACCAGCAGGAAATTTAAAGTTGATTCTCGTGGTAAAGAAAACCTGTCATAAATTCTGCATATTCGATGTTTTGTTTTTAGGCTGAGCAATGAAGCATGGGCAGATCCATTTCTGTACCAGGACCCTTCTGTACCACTGCAGCTGGGTAAACTAATTTTAACACTCTTTCTTTTTTCAGTGCAAAGAGTCCTTAGATTAAATGAGTGTTTGACCTGTAACTGCTGAGAGTAGTATTCACTTTGGAGCCTATCTAAGCCCTGTGTGGAGAAATATAATTTATTTTAATGATATTTAAACTAATGAGCTCGGCTAATAGATATTTTTGAAGCCCTTTATAGGGGTTCAGTCATGGGACAACATGCCACTGGGCACAAACGCTCATTTACTCTGCGAAATGACAGAGAATGGCCCATCTATTAGTAAAGTGCATTTTGTTTGATTTTTGAGAATATATTTCCATAAATTACCGTTCAAGAAATAAAAATAAATCAGCCAGCTATTCAGTGAAATCTTAAATGTTAATTGAGAGTCACAGGAGTGACTCAAGCCAAAGGAGAGAAGGACACGGTGGGGTGAGCTGTCAGGATGGCTCTGCTGGTGTTTGCTTGGAGGCCGCACGGTGGCTTTACTGACAGGTCTGCTACAAATGCGTTCACCCCAGGTCTGTATTAACTTCTGCTGACGGGGTCCCTGGCAGGAGACCTCTCCATGGCTGGGCAGATGTCCTGCCACCCTGGTCACTGAGCCAGCGGTGCTGGGGCTGCTCCCCCCAGCAGCTGGGACAGCCTGGGGGTGAAAAGTGACCTGGGGGACGAGGAGGATTGAGAAACTGCCTCAGGACCAGAAAGGTGATGGTCAAATGAGTCACCGCAGCTCCACACCGAGTGTCTTGGTGCAGCCACTTGAACTGCAGCACGTGTAGGCTGGTATCTATAAGCTTAGCTGCCTTCCCTATAGACCTGGTTGAATTTTGTGTGTTACGATTGTTCCTTGCATGTTCCTTTCTACGTATTTGTTTTGCTCAATGCAGCTAACCAAGGTTGTCCTTCGAGGGAAGATGGTTTCTGCCACTGGTGCATCTGTGGCCAGTTTGAGCTGGTCGTTTTCCAGCATCCCCAGAATTTTCCAGGACCAGGGAAGGAAAACTGTACTGGTAAAGTCATTGCATCAGGGAACGTGGGAAGGGAACAGACCTTGCGAGGTCCGTTTTCCTGCCCTCAGGCAGGTTGATCTGTGTCAAAATCATTCCCAGCAGCTGTTTATTTAACCCATTCTTGAGCTCTGCCAACACGGGGGATCCCACAGTGTCTCACTGCCAGCATCATTACAGTTTCGGCTACAGCCTGTGGCACAGATATTTTGTTATAGAAGTGCTACATAACAAGGACTGTGGGTTTCTTTTCCTCTTGTTATTAGCAGCAGCGATGTGAAGCTCCTTTATGCCACAGAATAGCAGTAGCAGAGGGCAGCAACTAAATTGATATGAGTCCCGTCTTTGGGCAAGCCCTGAGGCTGCTCAGCGTCAAGGTGGGGCCCCGGGTCTGAACCCCCCATCTCCTTCCTTTTCCCTGTGTCAAGTGAAATGGTTTGGGTTGGTGCTGCTCATCCTCCTCCTGGATGCCAATCTGGGGAAGGATGGAGAGGCACCGGTGGGCACAACGCAGCCGGACGGGCTGTTCCGCAGGTAGAGCTGCAACACCTCCGAATGCCAGCAAGCCCGAGCCTGCCCTGAGCAGATGAAAGATTACAGTGATCAGTTTGGTGAGAAGGGAGATTTTTCTCCATCTGTCTACCCTCGAGGCCTCGAGGCTCTATTTCTTCATAAACCATTCCCTGAGATGTCAAAAAAATTGAAACTGTTCAGAAATGGAAAAGATAGTTAACCCAAAATGAATGAATATCCGATACACTGGCTGGCTCTCCTGAAGCAGAAGGGAAGCAGCCAGCCGAGCCAATGGCTTTCCTGCAGCATGCTGGTTTTTTTTAAATAGAAAAGTGCCTTTGTAGCCTGTTGTTTTCATGCCCCATTGCTCACCTCCCAGCCGCACCCCTCTTTCCTGCAGCATGCTCCTCCCCTAAAGATTCCTCCTCCCCAAACCGAGATCCAGCTCCCAAAATCCAGCTGCCTTGTGTACCCTGACCACGGTGTTGGTGCTCATTGGGAAAGCCTGGGGCTAAAGAACCCTGGCTGGCCTTGGTTGCTGCAATTTCCTTGTTTGGAATATGGGCTCCCAGGCCCTGAGGCTTTCTGTTCATTTAGTAATATAATGTAATATATTTTCATTTTCTTTTTTAAGGGAATAGCAAAAGGTGAAGAAGAAGAGACATTTTAAAGGGTGTATGTTTGTGAAGCTTTCATGGCCCGTGCTTCAAATCCTCTCAGCTCAATGCAAATTGTCTGAAGCAGGAAGGTCATCTCTGGAGAACTCATGCAGGTTTCCAGGTGGGACCCTGGGATGCAGCGGAGGACCTGCCTCTGCTTCCCTCTCAGAGCTGGATGAACAGGAGGAAGGTGATCATGGGTCACACTTCACCAGGTGTGCCTCCCTCTCCGCCCTGCTTCTTGCAAGGAATTTAACTGTTTCTTCCTCCTCCATCACTCCTCAGTTTTTTTTCCTACTGCCAGGATGAAGAACATTCCTTACAACCCCACGTAGGCTTCTTGCCAGCTGAATACACACCTCTAATGTGCTCATGCATTTGCAGACTTTTCTTAGTGCGTGCTCTTTCAAACAGTTTTCAAGCCACCTGCCAGTTTGTTTGTTTTTTCCGTCACATTTTTGAACTACTAAAGGCCACTGGGTGCGCATCTAATGAGCTGCAATTACAGAGGAGGTCCTGATGCGCAGGTGCTACCCCCATTCTATGGATCTCTGCATGTACAAAGACCTTCAGAAGCTGCAGTTTCTTCTGCTGCTCTGAGCAGGAGATGCTGAGCCAGCTGGTGCTTGTCGTGTCTCCTTGTTTGCTGATGGCTTCTGTAATGCACGAAATCAGAGTTACTAATATGCCAAAATTACATGTCCTTAGTTTCTGCTTCGTTGCCTTTTAGGGGAGATGAGAGGGCAGGCAGTTCTTCTATATGATGCTGTGTGTGGCTTGGTTTAGCAGTTTTTAATCCTGTGCTTTGTTCTCAAGGAGTTAATTTCTTCTTTCACTGGGAGATCAGTAGGTCCAAATGTGTGTTGTGGTGCTTCTGACTGAGGTACCCGATATTTGCAGGGAGCAGTGGGGTCAGGATGCTAAGGAGAGTTGAATGGGAAACCCAAGACTGGGGAAGATTATCTACATGGGCCTGGTGAGGAGAAAGTGGCCCTTCCGCAGACAGGCCAGAAGGAAGGGGTGGGACGGGTGAAGATGAGGTTTGGAAAGAACCTGCAAGGGGAATGCTGTGGGTGGGTTTGTGGGTGAGCCTGCTGAAGGAAAAGACTGGGGGTTTTCTGTTGGTGTGAGGGGGTGGCCTTCCTGAGGGCAAGGCACAGCCAGGGAGCGTGAGCTGGAAGATGCTGGAGCCCCTTGGAGGTGTTGGAGCTACAGGGCAGCCCTCAGCCACCCTGCTCACCCTACAGGTGCTCTAAAGCCCCGAGGAAACAGAGGCACTACAGCATTTTATTTTTGCCTAAAGCCACGTTTCTGCCAGGAAAACTTCTCCCACACGCCCCGATCTGAGCCTGCGTGGGCAGCCCCAGCAGCTGGTGCTGTCTGCCACCAAAGTCTGAGGGCGCTGGCTGTGGCAGGGATGCCCGAGCTGCATCCCAAAATAGTTGGGGTCCTCATGAGATGAAGACTGCTGACCTCAGTCTGAGGGAACAAAAACCATGTGCCCTACAAAAATATCCCGGGCATGAGCTGTGGATGATGCTGGAGGATTTCGGTGCGAGGGAGAAGCTCCTGGCAGCACCTTGCTGTCTCCCCAGCCCATTGATGCTGCAGGTCAGGGCTCAGCTCTTCCTGCAGGCACTGTCCCCCTGCCAGCCCTGTCCCCATGCCCCTGCCAGCCCCTGCCCATGGCTCTGGGCTTTCTGTTGCTTCCACAGTGCAAGTAAGGGTATGGAGCAGCATGCTAGTGTAAGCACAAATGCAAGACCAGATCTTTTCCTACCAGCTGTCAAAAAGTATTATTTAATCTCAAATAGCTCTCAGTTGTGGGGTTTTTTGGGTTTTTTTTGGTTTTTTTGGTTTTGTTTGTTTGTTTGTTTGTTTTTCTTCTGTTTTGTTTTGTTTTTTCTGTTGTTTCCTCTAGTTTGTTTTAAGAAGGTTGTTGAGTGTGAGAAAGCAGGAAGCTGTGTCAATAACACAGTGGGTTTTTTCTTTTCACAGACACCCTTTGAACTCCCTTTACTCTGTCTCCCCTCCAGTTACATTTACACACCCTATAAATAACCTTCTAGTGCTTTGAAATGCTTTTATTAAAGCTAAAAGGGATTTTCTTTTTCCCCCAAAATCCAGTGTCATTTTCTACTTTATCTGTAGACATCCTCCAGAATAGTTATTATAAATGGCTTTAGGTTTTAACCCGTTTCACTGTGTACACTAAACGAGAAGGAAAGGCACGCATAAAAGCGGCAGAAGCTTGCGAAGGGGATGATTGATGCGATGCGACCCCATCAGCCGCAGCTCTCCCAGCAGCTGCATCTGTGGGGTGAGGGGAGCGGAGGCTGAGCCCGGCCCGGTGCCCCAGCTGCCCGTGGTCCTGCTCGGGGACAGGGGCCACGGTCCCTGCAAGTTCCTACAGGAGCACTGGTGATGTCTGAATCCTCCATTCACTACAGACCGGCCTGTTGGAAAGCACTGGGAGTAGCACTGGGGAGTGGAGGTGAGTGGGTGAGATTTATGGCTGGCTTAGCAGAGCGGGTGTAGCTATATCCGCAGGCAGGCTCTCCAGCCAAGCCCAGCCTGCTCTGCTCCAGCACCTGGCAGATGTAAATCCGTCGTCTGCACTCTGGGAGAGACCTGGGGCCAACCTTCTCTCTTCAGTCTGACTTTCTGGCGCGTGTATTTCTGTTGCTTAGTTTGTTACTTTAGGCTTTACTGTAGTAACTCCATGGGTACTCCTGATTTACACCGACGTAAGTCAGAAGATAATCAAGTCTCCCATAATAATTCCCTGCTGCACTTTTTTTCCTGTGACAGAAGCATTGCAGATCCTGCAGATGCCTCTGTTCCAGGTTGCCCTCCTTGGCTGTGCAGTGAATTGATGACAGAACCACCATTCTAGCTTTTATTGACCTGCATTTCTCCCTTTCTCCAGTGTTTTGATATTAGACATCACCAAGACTTTGATTTAAAGAAGTTTTGCCATGTCTCCTGGAGTCAAGTCACCGGAAAACCACCCAGCCTCGTTAGCGTAGCAGTTAATGACAGCAGATGAAGCTTTCTGGAAACTTAATGAACCACGAGGTAAGATCACTCCCACCAGCCTTGCAGCCTACAGAAGTATTTATCTCTGCCTCTTGTTATCTCACTGAATGATGAAAACCTTCTTCACCATCATCCATCTTCAGCTTTCTGTATCGCAGCAGGTCCATCCCAGCAGGTGACTCCTCCAGCTCACCTGGGTGAGGGACAGGCTTTGGGTCTCTCTGCAGGTGGCCAGATGCTTGTGAGTGATTTAGAGGAGCAAAGAAGTTACCACTTCTCTCCTGCACTCAACTAATTGATTGCGTGAGCATTAATAGGCTATAAACATGTGATGCGAGAGCTCTGCTTAAACCACGTTCTGCAGAGATTTACTGGAGGCGCTTCCTCTTGAGCCTGTGGATGCACAGTAATATTTATAAATATAAGTTCCTTGCATTATTTCTAAAAATAACCATTTTTTCTCAACTGCTTCCACCTCCATCTATTAATTTCTGAGTTACCAGTGGCTCCAATTCCTTGCCTGCAAAACTCGTAGTTTATGATATTGACCTGAAAGCAGGAGAAAGATGAATTTGAAATAAATGAGATGGCAAAAAACCCGCATTATTTTGAAATAATTGAAATACTTCTATTTGCAAACCTTTTTTTTTTCTCGCTTTGTTAATGTCTACAGATGTACAGCTAAAGACAACTCCTTAATACATACTGTAAGACTAGAAATTTGAGAAGCCTTTATCATAATTTTAAATAGAATAAAATATTGTAATAGCGGCAGTAGTAGATTAGATGTTCTTTAATACATTTACATATATTCCTTCACAACTGATTTAACTGTTTTGAGGTGGACACTCTTGGTAAGGTGAATCAAAACAAAAAAACCCAAAAAACCTCTTTGGGAAAATGTTATTATTCCTTAAGAATAAACCCACTAGTCCTGAAATATTTATAAACACATTGTTGATCTTATTGGGACAGTGCATTTTGGAGGAACTGAACGAAGGAGGAATTTTTTTGACCAGTCTGCTATAAGCCTGGCAGGTCATTTTCTATTCTGTATGTAGCTTTCGCAGGAGAGTGCGAGCAATGAAGGGCATTAGCTAAATAAAAGATGATTTAGTGGTGATGGCACTGTTGGTCTGTGTATCCCACAGCTGCTAAATTTCAATATAAACTCCATAACTCTGGATGCAGAAAGAAGTGAACACGCACAAGAGACTGTTTCTGAATATATTTTCCCCCCTCTTTCCAATAAAAGGCACAAATAATAGCACATTTTTCAAAGCGCGAAGCACTTTACATTGCAAATAGTTACATTAAATTTACATTTCATGGGTGAGCGGCCATAGCCTCTGCTTGCCACATCCTCGCCGGTGACACTCCGGCAGTTGTACATGATCTACCGCCCGGCTGGCCCCAGCGTGCCTGGCTTGTCCGCGGGTAGGGGTGGCTGGTGGCAGAGTCCTGTTCAGCTCCACCAGCACCTCTCACAACCTCGACTTCGAAGTTGAAAGGCGAAGGAGCAAAGATGCAGGAGCCCAGGTGCTGGGAGAAAGCCTTGTGCAGCCACGTGGTCATTTCTGGGCAAAGCCAATGACCTGCTGGTACTGGAAGGACATGATTCCCGTGCCCTCCAGGCAGGGGGTAGCAGGACACCTCCTTTTTCTTTTTGTGGCAACAGGCAAGCAGCACACTTCTGGTCTGCAGAGAAAAGCCTGCAAGTACTTGGTGCTTTCTCTGTAAAGGTCAATACACTTGCTGTCCCCATTTTCTCCAGAGATAATCAATGCAATGCAAACACTGTGTTGACAGTTATGCCTGCCATGGAAAACTAATTTTCAGCCGCTTCTCATTGGGATGTGCAGAGTGGCTGCCGTTACCCTGAGAACAGCTGCACGCCCTCCTGCCATGAGCAACCTTTTTGCTTTGTGTTGGTGGAGACAATTTTAGCACACTCCTTTGGGGACTTCACGGGTCGGAGCCATCCTGGCAATTACAAGCTCCCTAATTTTCCTACCTAAACAGTCGCCTTCCCCGCCTTGTTCCTGCGGATGATTGCTGCTGTCACCAAAAAAAACCATACTGCTCCCTGGGGATGGGAGGGTTGTAGGAATGAGTGTGCAACCCCCTTTTTCTTCTCATGTCCCTCTGCAAAGTCCCTCTGCCACCAGCACATTGCAGGGGGGGTGTCAGGCAGGAGCCCAGCGCTTCTTCACTGCTTCCCATCACCATGAAAAAAAACGTTGGGGATATTTTTTCCCCTTTCTTATCTGCAACAGCCTCAATGACTTTTCTGGTCAGTCCCTATTGTGGCTTTTCTACTCAGCACATTGTTGTATTTCTAGTCTTAAGGGTCATTATTTGTCGTTTTTCTGTGTTGGCTTTGGCACCTGTTAGCCTGGAGTATGCGCCTGAGTCACTCGTTACCTGGTGGGGATTATTCTTCATTAGTCTCTGTGCTGGTATTTACCACCCTGGCAGCCTCGAGATCCTGCCTGGTGCATGAGGCCGGTCTGAGTCACAGCTGGGTTTGCTTCAAGGGAAAATTAGAGGCGATCTGAGCAGCAGTGTGGGGTCTGGTCCCAGCTCTGGAAGGGCCAGGGGAGCCCTGGTGGTGATGTCCTTGTACCCCAGCCTGGCCCAAGATTGGGACAAGCATTTATTGCCTATGGGATTTATCCTGCTATGGCTTTTGTCAACCAATGCTCACAGATTAAAACCCCACGTGGGTTTGCCAGCCAGCGCTGCAGCTGTGTCTTTGCTGGTGTGCAGCCATAGCTGCAGCACCACTCACTCCTGCCTGTTGGGATTTGCTCTTTTACATTTGTTTGTAGGCTCCTGGGAGAAATCTCCCATTTCATGGCTCTTTTTTTTCTTCATACTATGCTCCTGTTCCCCATGAGCAGTGATGCAGTGGCACCGTGACACCGAGCTGTGCCACATCACAGGTCTGGCTCCAGCTCACAGCATCATAATTTCCAGAACAGTCCCTCTCTAAAAAATCTCAAGCAGCTCCTTAATAAACTAGTCCGACGTATAAAGTATTTAACTGTTGTGTAATTTCCTGGTAAGCCAGCGGGTCCCCTAATAAATGCAGGAGCGTTGTGCTGGCTCCCTGCCAGTGCTCAGGCATCCCCGGCGAGTTGCCATACACCAGCTCGTAAAACCCCCCCTTGCTGTCTCCCCTTCCCGTCTCACTCCCCACTTGAGTCCCCAGAGGCAGCACAGCCAGGTATGGGGTCCCTGGGAGCCCCCCCAAGCCCTATTTGAGACAGAAATTGCCCTGTGCTCTGTGGGGAGGTGGCAAGGGCTGGACGGCGTCACCCAGCCACCGCATCCCCACCACTTTTCTGACAGAACCAGTTTTTCTTCTCCCTGTTTGTGCACACACCGAGCCCTTTCCCCAGGGTCTGGTGGTTTCTGGCGTGTGCTGCATGGCCACATGAAATGTTACTGACTTCTGAGGTTTCTCTCAGTTTTAGCTGAGTTTCTCACCTTTCCAGTCAAGGGGGGAAGCGTGGAAAAGTGATTTATCCCGCTGTTGAAAACCAAACCAAAACCCTCTGGGGAACCAACCAAGCCTCGGGCAGCAAGTTAAACCTCCCTCTGCTCTAAACCAGGGTTGTGATTTTTGGGGGCCCTGGCTCAGATACATCAACCTTTAGGGCCTGATCCTGGGGGCCTGGCAGCTCACCACAAAGGCTTGTCCTTTCTTTCTGCTTCCTGATTCCCTGCAATACCCCCCGACCCGCCAACTGGTGCCTTCCCCATCAGTCTTCCTTGAGACATGGCACCCAGCTGAGAGCACCACAGCCAGACCAAGATGCTGCCAGGGTGCCAGCAGGTCTGTCGGGGTGCTGGCGGGTCTGCTGGGGTGCTGGTGGTTTGTCAGGGTGCCGGTGGGTCTGTTGGGGTGCTGTGGCCACCCATCCAGCAGCCCCCCGGCTGTGTGCTGCCAACAATGTGCCGGCCAGCTGATGGAGTCAGGCTGGCTGTGCCGTGTTTGAACGGGGAGGGAGGTGGGACTGGGATGGAGCTTCAAAGGCTCTGGACTGGTTGCCAAGAAGTTCAAAGTGGCAGCACAAGTCTGAAGTGATCCAGATTTGGGTTTTATTTCCAGCCTCATAAGAGTCTTGATACCTTATTTTCAGAGCTGTTGGGATGTTGTGATGGGGTTTGGGGGAGTGTCCCAGCCTGGCTGGCTGCTCGACTTTGAAACAGGTTGTGTGTTTGCTGCGGACCCCCTTCAGCCTTCAACTGCGAGGAGCTGATGGCTGACCTGGTTCAGCAGCCCCGGGTCCCCCTCGCAGGCCTGAAGGGTAGGGATGGGTGCCATTGCGTGTCAAGTGAGACCATCTGGTAAGAGACGGGCATCCCATGTGGGGCTGTGCGAGCCCGGCCCTGGGCAGTGGGGGCTCCCTGGGGTGGAGGGCAGGGAGAGGAGGACACGGGAGCTGGGCTGTGTGAAAACCCCCGGCGTTTCCCAGCTGGGCTGTGCTGTGAGGGGATTGTCTGTTATTCCACTGGCTTGACTGGGCACGCTGTCCTGCCTGGGTTTCCCGCGGCAGGGCCAGCACAGAGGGTGATACCTGCCCGAGGCTGAGGCCTGCACCCCTGCCAGCCCCCAGCTCTGCAATGGGGTCTGCTGGAAGGGCTTTCCTCTGTTCAGTGTTGGTTATGATTCCTCTTTGTCCCATTCTACGTTTTACCTTTTATTTTCTGAGATCCTCTGCATCTTTAAACCAACATTCATTCGGGTGTGAGCAAAGGTTAAGCTACAAAAGCTGTGTGTGGCTACCCCAGGTTTCCATCGCACTGAAACAAAGAGCAAAGGAGATTTCCTGCATGCGCTGTGCCTGGTGTAAAGTCCACTGAAGCTGATGACTTTTTTCATTTAATTTAGTGGGCTTTGGACCCTGCCCTTTGACATGCATGTCCAAGTGCTGTAAGAAGAGATTGGTGCCTCGTGTGTAAGAGAGGGATCTGCTGGGAAGCCCAGCATTTTCCCAACCACAGCATTTATTTATTTACTTTTTAAAAAATACTTGGCACTTTGTAGTATTAACGTGTACTTATTGGCTAAGTCAGATAAAAGCACATGCAAAATCACTATCCATATTTCTGAAGTGGAATTGCTCATAGGATCTTTCACAGCATTTGGAAAGGCGTGCTGGCCTGAATCTGCCCAAAGAAGGCGGTTGTGCTGGGCGTGATTTTGATCTGTTTGGGTAATTTGTGCCAAGCCAGAAAAGGAGCAAGATCATCATGCACCTTCTGCAGTCTGAATGGTCTTTGGGAGGATTTAATTCCCCTGGGACTTTTGTTAATGAAAATTGGCTACTGGTGGGCAGCACTTTTGAATTTGGCAATTCCTACACTAAACGCACAAGAAGGTAAAATCTACTGTCAGACCTTCCCCCAGAAATGCTCTCAAGTCCTCAGCTTAAACTCATTTCTCATCAGCCAGGTGCTAAAGTGTACATTTCAGTCCTGTTTGTGAGACTTACACCAACTCTTCCAGGTGAGCCTCTGCATACATACAGGGGAAGGTGCCCGAGCCCCTGCTCAAGTGCTCTGCTGAATCACATCTTTACAGCACAACTTGTAGCTGTGTAATACAATATAGTATTTTATTCACTATTTTGTGCAAGACCTGTATGTACCTTGTTGCTCAGTGGTGTTTTGTTTTGTTTTTTTTTAAATCTTTCCAGGCAAACTGTAAATCAATTTCTTTGCCACACTTGTCCTGAAGCCATTTGCTACAACCAACTTCTGTGGTTGAAGGTCTTGTTTGGACACACCGTCTTATAAAGACATCAATTGTGTTTCTGTTTGAAATTGTGCAGAAGGCAACTAGTTGTCCATAGTCCCTTATTTTTGGTTAAGTGTCCATCACCTCCTAATTATAGTTTCTCTTTTTTTTTTTAGTTTTTTTTTTTACTACTGTACTCAATTTACAGCCTAATTACCCTTACCTTGTTTGTTTAATGAAGCTTATATGATTCCTGTGATCTTCATGAAACATTACACTGTGATTTTATTTTTCACTTTATAAACTGTGATTTTATATTAATGTTTCATAACCTCAGGTTTCTAATCATAAAGTCATAAGGAGTTTAATTGATTTGAAACTAGCCATGCCCTGAAGTGTGTACACGTCAGATTGATTCAAATTGATCCAATGTGTTTAAATAAAACTCGTGCCAAAATCACATAGCACCTTATGCTACCAGATATTTGCCCAAAGCCCTCTGGTAACTTAATTATGCTGCCATCTCAGTATAATAAATTATTGACTAAGACACGTTTTTATGTTATGTGTGTTTGTTGTAGTTTCAGAAGCCAGAGGAATCCCCCAGTCCCGCAGGACAGCACAGTCACATCGTGTCAGAAGCAACTGGTGCAAATCTGGCTCCAGTCCCTGCTCCCTGCAGCACTCCCCATGTGTCTGGTCACATCCTTGTGTTTTTTCACAGCTCACCTTCTTTTTCTACACTCTACAGAGCTACTTTTACCATTTAAAGAAGGGAATGGGAGATCAGAGAAGAGAATATGATGTTGAGGGGCCAAGCTGAAGCTGACACAGCAACAGCATTGGATATCAAACAAACAGGTCAGCCTGGAAATCCCCTATGTCTAATCTGCCCCGCATGACTTTTGTGTGTGGACCTGCAAATTTCTTCAGCTCTGATGGGCCCAAATGGTATCAGATCTCAAACATTGAGATCCGTCGTGCAGAGAGGCAAAGAGGGTCTGCTAAGGCTGCAGTCCCCAGGTGAGTCCTGCGAGCTATAACCAGAGCTGCCTCCCACGAGATGCTAAATTCGGTATGAAGGATGCAGCAGCTATTCCTGCTGTTGAAAACATCCAAGAAATACCCAAAATCATTGCTGGATCAACCCTTGTGGTGAAAACCCTGCTGAATGGTGTGAAACAAAAAGGTAAGGTCCTCAGCAGCCATGGGAAATGCCTTTTGGAAAGTAACGCGGGATCCATACAACCCAAGATGTAACCAGCAAAACCAAACGCTTCTTTACCTGAATCTGCCTTAGCAGCTTGGCTTGTATCGCCCAGGGGTGTCTCAGTGGGGCCCCCATCCCTCTTTCAGAGTCATTTATGTGCCTAAAAAGCCTGATTTACTTGGGTATAACTTTGCGAAGTAAAATGAAAACAATTTAATCTGGAAAGGCAGCAAAAAGTTTTTGTCTTTAATTAGACCTCTGTGTTACTGTTGGATTTTTATTTATTCCATAGTTGGATTAGATTTTAATAAAATAGTTACGTATGTTAGCACAGACAGATGAGCAGAGACAAAACTGCTGAATAGCCTAAAACACAGCGAAGTTGATTACAGTGATTTGTACCGTGCCTGTTAGAACTAACAAAGCTGTTATGTTCAGCAGGTTTTTTTTCCTTAGAGGCTTGTCCTGATCCTTTTTTCTCACGACATCGCTGGCCGGGTGCCTCTGTGCCACCGAAGCGAAGCCGTCAGGGTTGGTGCCAGGCTGATGAGAGCGCAACTGCTGCGGTAGGTGTTTGTGATGCACTTGCAATGCACAGCTTAGGCACGCCAACTTCACTGGCCTCCTCCTCAAGCCCGTGAAACTCCTCATGAATTAAGGAAATAGTTATCTGTCCTTGGGATGGAAGAAATAAAAACTTCAGGTTTTTGGTTTTAACCATCTTGGAATGTTTTATCATGAATTTATGAAAAAAAAAAGTTAGCTGAGCTGTGATATGGGTTAATGCAAAGATGCACAAATTAAAAAATAATCAGGTGAATGTTGAGGCCCAGTAAATACTTCCTGACACAACCCTCCCCTTGCAGCTTTCACTGTATGAGGAGCAGAGTCATTTGTCTCCTTCCTAATCGCAGGAGTGAGAGGTTCTGCCTGCAGACCTCTTTGTACCCGAGGTGAAGAGCTTGAGCTCGGCTGTTCCTGCTGCGATGAGTGATGGGGTGAATCACATATAAAAGCATCCTTGGAGTCGTGGGCCTCTGTGGTTTGCCTGAGTCAGCAGAGCAGAGGCAGGCAGCACGGGCAGAGTAAAATGCAAAAACGCTGTTACCATTTATGCACCTGATTTCCAAGTTTCAGAGTTAATTTCCTGTGTTGCTTCAGGTTTTGTTTTGAATGATCTTTTTCTATGTAAATGACACTAATTAACTAAATGTGTCCTCTTCCTCACAGACACGACTTGTGAATTCAAAGAAATCAGAAACTGTACCTGGCAGATGATCTCAGAGAGCTGATGTTCGTTTTCTTTTATTATAATTTTCAGTCTCCTGAGAGCACAGAAGTAAAGGGAGGGCTTTGTGCACACGACAAGTGCCCTGGAGATGCTGCAGAGCAGTGACCATGTCTTTTGTCTGCATGAGCATCACTTGTGATCTCTGCACACCACCTTGGCCCGCAACAGGCAGAGCCAGAGTCTTCTCAGCTGAAATTTTTGCCCCTGAACTCCAAGAGACCGAAATAGAGAATGTAAGTCTCATTTTAAACAGCTCAAATCACATCTGTTTTCCATAAACCAATCCGGACTGCTGAGCTATGGGGCATCTAAACCAGCATCCTCTGTCCCATGGGGAACCTTTGGGGTTGCTTTCCACGAGAGCTGCAGCCAGATCAGGGCAAGGAGCTGGGACTTCACTGCTTGTTAGAAAGTGCTTTGAGATCCTCAGGTGTCACGAACATCGAACGCGGCTGTCCCCAGATCCATCATGGATCTGCTTGCCATGGCTCTGCGCTGTGCGAGGATGGACATCACAGTTAGCAAACAGAACTGGCCTTACTGGAGCAGTTTGTTTCCTGCAAGAATTTGACCCAGTGCCACACATCTGGAAAGAAGACACAGATTAATATATTTAATCTAGATTTTCGTGTTCAGTTTTGTGAACACGTAGAGAGCTGGAGGAAATTGTTCTGCTCTGCCAAAGGTGTTTAAGACAATAGTAAGAAAAGATGCAGGACTGCTGTCTGTGGATTTTATTTTTTTCATTGCACTGGATTTTGTCTTGCTTGGGAACATTGCTGTTAAAAGCATCTGACACTTTTCTAACAGGAGACATCCACGTAAATCTCGGGGTAGATTGTCATCTCTCTGCAGGCCAAACAGAGACATTGTGCATCAATTCCAGGGGAGAATTCCCCACGGAACACCCGTGCTTGTGCTACCCATGTCGAGGTAGCCCACTGTGTTTGTTGTGTAAATCACACATCTCTGCACTGACTCGCTAGTAAAATACTGGAGCTCTAGAAATAATGTGCATTGCTCTCATGAGAATATTTTTTATCAATTGGCCAATAAAAGTTCACCAAAGAATTATGCGAGTACCAATATATCTCTAACATCCTCCCACGGATGATAGCATCTATTTGGTATAGATGAAATTGAATTTTAATTTGTTCTCTTTCACGCACAGAGTTTTATTTTCTGGGTGTATATATGGTGCTTGCATCAAACAATGAGTCTTCTGGGATGTTGGTTATATGCATCACTACTTTTCATGACTCGGTGGCATTGGCCGACAGCAAATATCGCAGGCCTTACACTATATATCTGTGCCCAGCCAGCTCTGTTTGCTGTCTCCTGAATATAGCGTGCCTCGTAATCATTGCTGAATCAATTGGAAAGGACAGATTTCCCTGGGTGGCCGTGGCAGCTGTAAGTCCCCTTAGCACCATCCACTGCCCGTGCTCTGGACTTACAAGCGCTGCAGGCAGCGGCTGTCTCTCTCTTTTTATGCGCAACACGCGACTTGCACCAACTTCTCCTACCTGAGGACATCTCTGTGGTGCCTTCACGGCTGTGATGGCCCCCAAGCACTAGCGGTGAAGTTGCCCCTGTGAAGCCTGGGCTGCTCTGACAGCAGCCGGGCTGGTTGGCTGATGTGCTGCATCCCTGCAGACGGCAATCCCAGTCCTGCCTGCGACACCGACATGCTGCATCCCTGCAGGCTGCAACCCAAACCTGCCAGCAACCCTCATGCGCATTGGGTTGTAGCAAACCCTCTTTGCAGTAGCAATAGGGCAGACCTGGGCTTTGGCCCACATGGTTTTCTGCATCCCACAGAGGATCTGAGGCTGTTGGAGGTCTTGGGGGGAATTGCCTGTCGTGGAGTCAGCTGTTTCCTGGGGTTTATGTCCTATGGGGCAGTAGCATGTGCTGCCTCCCGTGGTACTTGACAAGTGGATGGGGTTGAAGGCGCAAAGGGATGGTGACTCCTGTGAGGCCCGTGAGAGTTATCTGCAGAAAAAAAAGGGGGTATTGCCCAGCTGGTGCCTGGTCCCCACCGTCCCTCAGCCTCCAGCCATGGGATCCAACCTGAAACCCAACTGGATCCAAACGCTGTTTTTCCTGCATGTATATTTAAGCTGCAGTCTCAATAGGCTGTCTAGAACAGGGCATTTATAGCTGAACAGTAAATTAAGGCCTCCCTTCTTTCCCACACTGCAGGGAGAGGATCAGGACACTTGAAAAGGACCCAGCCGTGCTCCTTCGGCCTGGCTCTTGCAGCTGACTTGTGTGAGGACTGGAAGGGGCCAGGCAGGGGTTAGGCGTAATAGCAGCGCGAGGACAGGATGATTTATCCCAAGTCACTGCCAGGCAGGGGGATATCTTTATCTCCACTGAGCCCCACAGCTGGCTGATAGAGCACAGCTCTTTCTCCCTTGATAAGCATGCGAGCAGCATATATAATTCTTGCAGAGGTTTCCTGCTAACCTAAACAGAGATTCTGCAAACTTTATGTGCTCAGAAGATAAAAGGTAATGAGACTCCATACATTTCCTGGCTGAGCTCCTTTACCAACCTTTCAATTGCTTCCAAAATGCCCTCTTGTAACCTCTCCATTAGAAATAGATTGGAGGTCTTAATTCTCCTCTTATCACAGACAGCACCCAGGGGAAAGAGTCATGTCCTTCCCCTCCTGCTCTGCGGGAGGGATTTGCTTCTTGGTTGGGTTGTAACCCAGAGCAGGTCCTGTGCTTCAGGCTGTAATGCACGCAGATGGGGAGGTGGCAGGGATTTGTGGCAGTTCATATATCTGCACTGATGGAGAAGATTTAAAGAAACCAGAGTGCATTGAAAGCAGACGATTGTATTCCTGAGGTCAGGATATTACATTTTATTTATCATTTAAAACTAATATGTCTGCTGCCCTTTGAAACCTGCTGAAATCCAGCCCTGCCGGTACTGTCCTTAGTTCACAGAAAAGAGCCATTTCTGTTCTTCGTTAAACAAAGATGCCATCAGCTTTTGGTTTTGTGGTTCAAAGTTGCTCAGATCTATTTTAAGCTTCCTGATGGTTTTAAACCATGGTGCCTGGTGTGCCCACCTTTCGTTGCTCCCTGGCTTGCTGGTCAAACTGGTGAACAGAAACACATCGCTTTAGCCTGGTCCTCTGCTGACTCAGAGATCCAGGGTCAGTTCCCAGCCCTGAAGCAGCAATCCCATTTCTAGCACTGAATTCTGTAATTCTGGTTCCCTCTGTTTCTGTAGGTTTCTGCCCGCTCTCCTGCAACAGATGCTCCAAGTATCCACACTGCACATTGCGGCCAGCTGGAGGTACATATTGCTGGTGTAGGCTGGGATGTGTTTCGTATAAATGTGACATATTAACCTGTCAGGGCTCTAGCGAGGTCGATGAGAGGTGTGCACCCCATTTTTCAGGACTTTCAGCATTAGCAGGCAGTCAGCAGTGAGGATGCAGCTGCGCTGCCGTGAGGAACACAGGGGATGTTTCCAGCCTCCTCCTGGGGCTGGAGCTGTCCCTGGGATGGGCACAAAATGAGGCTCCTGAAGTTTCATATGAATTTATCAGACTGTGCTACTCAAATGGCCTGAAATTATCTGCCCAAGGCCAGTCTGAGCTTTACTGGTTTTTGCTTACTCAGGAGACTGGCAAATTGGAGCTGCTCCTCGCGAGGCATTGCAGTGCAGCGAGCCAAGTACCAGAATATCACCAAACGACTATGGATTCTCTAGCAGGGCTTCTGAGTTGTAGGCAAGAGACCCACTCTTTAGCCTGGCCACATGTTGTGAAGAAGAGAAAATCAGCAAAGTGTTATTGAAAGACCCCGGTGTGCCTTGCTGACCCCCTGCATGCTGGGTACTAAGAGATCTTTACTTCCACAGGCAGCAGCAGGCGTTCGTGTTGTTTCTGCATAACATCGATGGAACACTTTGAGGGCTGTGCAAGCAGAGGCGGCATACGGGGCTTGCTGTTTTATGGTTCTGTGCCACAGGTGATGGTGCATGGGTGGCTGGGGAGCTCCCAGGACACCAAGGCAGGTGTGTTGGCAGCAAGAGGCTCGTGCTGTGCCTGAGAGCCACCCTCCTTACCTGTGCCTGGGGGTTTTTGGTCACCACTGCTGCTCAGATGCTTTGTGCAGCGAGTTTCACTTTTCAAGGTGCAGCTGAGAGTTGCATAACTGCTGCTGCTAAATGACAGAGCCTGTTGCTATAACTACAGTGCTCAAAATTTCAGCCTGTGCTTCCACACGCGCATCTTGCAGGCAGCGCTCCCAGTGTGGCAGGTTGCAGAAGGGTTTGCTTGGTTTAATATTATATCACTTATGCTTATGATGAAATTGTATCTTGAAACCAAATTCTGCCAGGTTTGTATCTGTGATTTGGAGACCTCCAGAGAGACTGGATCTCCAACATTTGGGCTGCCAGGTGTCAGAGCCTGGAGGGTGTCCCACAGCCACCATGCTGGCAACCCCAGGCCCTGGCGAGGTGCCTCCTGAGCCGCAGGGCTGCCCTCCAGCAACAGGGCACCAAACCGACGATCCTTTGGCACTTTGAGAGACATTTCTGCTGCAGCAAGTGCTGCCTCAGTTTCCCCTCTAGCTCTCCAATAAGCTCACATTTACCCATGGTACAAACACAGCTCTTCTCCCTGAATGATAAGAGCAGAGCTGGCCTTAGTGGACAGTCCTATCCCTGCTTCTGCCTCCCTTCTGCCTTAGAGTGCAGCCCAAACATGCTGTAAACCCCTGCCCGTCCCTGCCATGGCTGCTCCTGCTTGGAGACGTGAGCAATGGGGTCAGACTCCCATCCCTGCAGCTCCCTCAGGCAGGAGGTGGCTTCCCCTGGCAGGAACATTCCCAGCCATGTCTGATCGTGATGCTCTGGCAGAGGTCCTGGCTGGCATCTTTTGCAGGGCCTGCTCTGGCCCCTCGATCCCAGGTGTAGTTCAGGGGATGTTTTCCAATAGAAAGATGCCAGCAGCAGAAGGAAGAAGTCAGTTTGGCGTTGGTGAGTGCTTCAACAGGAGAGATGGACAAAAGCCGCTGTTTCTTCCCACTGGCTTTCTAAGTCGCAGCAGTCTGAGGCGAGAGGAGGGAAGCAGCCTGCAAAGTCACTCCTAGAGCTGCTGCACCCCAAAGCAAGGTCAACGGGAGAGGGATAAAAAGCCCTCTGCAAAACATTGTCAGGCCAGGTCAGGGCATTTCGGAGCAAGTTTTAGCTGCTTAGCATCAGCTCCTCCTCGCTGCTCCAGCAGGGCCAAGGTGGCTGCTCTGCAGGGCCGGTGGTTTGCAGCTGTTGGTTTGGGAGACTGAAGGTTTCCTGGGCTAAATAAAGCCCCTAAATTAGCCAGCTTTGTAGCTTGAGGAGATCTGCATCCTCTCACTGCCTTGCAGTGAAGATCTGAAGCTAGTAATGACTCTGGCTAATTTAGCCACTGCCCAATTCTAAATAATTACAAGCCCTTTTAGCTTTGTTCCTGCACAAGCCTTTAAGTGTTTCCTTTGGAAAAGGCTTTGCTCACGCTAAATGCAGAGCCTGTGAGCTTCTCGGAGCCTTTCCAGGATAGCATCAAAAGCAGGCTGCCAATAAACCAGGCTGCAACACGTGCGGAAGAGCTG
Source organism: Pampusana beccarii (assembly GCA_013399365.1). Classification (NCBI taxonomy): domain Eukaryota; kingdom Metazoa; phylum Chordata; class Aves; order Columbiformes; family Columbidae; genus Pampusana; species Pampusana beccarii. The sequence continues at coordinate 1,506,211 of VWYH01008138.1, read as the reverse complement.
CGGGGCTGGCGCAGGAGCGCCCAGGGCAGGGAAGTGCCGGTGGCAGCCAGCAACTCCATTTTCCTCCTCTCCTTTACAAGGAGGGAGGGAGGAGGAGGAAAGCACAACATCTTTCGACTGCACCTTGAACTGAGTAATAAAACTGTTCTGAGGGATTCATTTTTGGTGCCTTGGGGTGCTGCTCGCAACGGAGTTGAGGGACATAAATTCCTCAGTTTGCAGGCAGGTGAGGGGCAGCGTGGGGCAGGCTGCTGCCCCGGGCCCCGCTCCGGTCCCGCTCTCCGGTCTGCAGGGTGACCCTGTGCACACAGGGGCTGTACATCACGGGACTGGGCTGGGGAGTGCCCTGTGACCCCCCCCGGAAGAGGCTTTTTATCCTATAGCTGTGCTCGTGGAGGGCTGCTCTTGCATGCAAAGGTAGGCACTGCAGGTGTACACCCATGCACTGGGTGCTGTTTGATGTTGTGGAGGTCATGTAGATGCATTTGATAGCTGCACTGCCCTAGAGATGGCAGCAGGAAAGGGTCTCCCTGGAGGGATGTTTTGCATGGGGAGCAGAACCTAGCTGGGGCTCCCTAGTAATGGAGATCTGTGTTGCCTCTCTCCTGGCACCAATCCATGCGTTGGGGCAGCTCACACCCACATCTGTCCCGATTTGGCTGGCTGGGAAGGCGAAAGGTCAGCACAGAGCTGGCAGTCCCCTCCAGCTCATGCCGGGCGTCTCACGGCTGTGAGCCCTTGTGCAGCCTGGGAAGCCAATGGGCAGTGGTGATACTAAAACAAAGACAATTTGTGTAGTGTGGGCGAAGGTGGTTTATGGCAATAAGCAGCTACCAGAGCTATGAAATGGGTCCAGCATTGACTTGGTACTGTGCCGCAAGCTGGAGGAAAGCGTGGCAGGGTTATCCAGGGATCAGCAACCCCCTCACAATTTATTAATGGCGAATGTTTGGTATTTATGTCTTAATTGTCTGCTAGACACAATGTTGTGGACAAGAAATGACTTATTTTCTCTTCTTGGCTCTAAAACACGGGTGATGCTCCCTCCTCCACCTCAAGAAGGGATATAGCACTGTCAGAAACTACTGGGGTGTTTTCAAGTGCCAGCGTCCAGCCTGGTAAGACGGGGGAGAACCTGTGTATGTTTTCAACATCACAACTTAACTTCTACAGCACCACTGGCGAGCTGGCAGCTCCGCAGAAACAGGGAGGTGTGTGCAAGTGTGGCTGTGACACGGAGATGTGTTTGTGAATGTAAAATAGTTATTTAGCAAACCGCCAGAACGGGAGGCTAACTGATGTTAAATGGAGCAGCTGTTGGCTTCTATTTTCCTCCAGCAGCTTATCAGAGATCATTTCTTCAATCAAAGGCACTTAAAAAATCTCTGACAATCAATTCATATTCTACTCTGTGCCAGGGAGAGAAGAAATACTAATAAAAGACCTGCCATGATTGCCTCTGTAATTTCCTTTGTACAAGATAAGTTTAGGTCCCAGTTCGTAAAGTACAACGTAGGACATTAAGTTGTTGTTTTATTCAGAAAAATGCTGCCAGCCCCTAAAAAATTCAATTTTGTGATTCATTAAACCTTTATTCCATGTCTCTATATCATGTTCTTTGAATACATAATCCCAGACAGACTTGATTGGTAAAAAGATAATCCTATTTTTAGCTTGCAAAAACATCTATACAACAGCAAGCAAAACTTTCATAGCAGAACAAGGAAAAGATATAAGATCCTGTGACATTAGGGTAACAACAAAACACTCATTAAAATGGATGGCTTTATAGAAGCTAACTGGAGCCAAGGAAAAGACTGTACATAAATACACGAATGGCATTTTGTTGTGTTGTTATCCCATATTATTAATGTCCTTGAAGTACCTCTTGCAGGGAAAAAAAATGCGTGTTGGGATCCCACGGGGATGAGCGAGGCTGGTGATGCGGTGCAGGAGGAGCGGGGTCAGGTCGGGAGGGCGGCTGGAACGTCCGGCTGGGCTGTGGGAGGAGAGGCGACGGTCTCTGGTGGTCCACTGCTTGTCTGGGGGTGTGAGGCAGTTCTTCTGCCCAAAGAAATGTAGCAGAGGGAACATCCCGAGGGGTTTTGAGGTTAAGATATGACTCTGCAGTGCTGCAGCCCATTTTACCCTTTGCACCACAGCGAGGCAGGATTGTGGTCTTTCTTCTGCTCAAATCTGGGCTCTTCTCTTGAAGAATGAACCGGGGTTTGTAGTTTTATTGCCTTTTCGTCTCGGTTAATGTTTTAACAAGCAGGCTGGTTTGTAGCTGACAGCCCCAGAGAGCTGGCAGAGGGCTGCTCAGGATGCTTCAGAGAGCATCTCCCTTCACTGGTGAAAAAAGCCTATTGGGAAAATGCAAATTCACCAGAGAGCAGGTATCAGGTGAGAGATATTCTCTCTGGGTGTTTGTGCTTATAATACAGTCAATTGGATGTGCTGGCTTGGATTTTGCTCTTTCTCCTAATTGTAAGTAATGAGAAAGCAGATGTTTAGGGCCATATTCATCAAGGCACTTAGGTATCTAACTACCACTATAGGGTTTGCAAGCCCCAAATGCACATCTTCAACTCCCTGCAAAATCTCTACAAGGAGGATTTTTTTTTTTTTTCCACATGATACTACTTCATCAATTAGAGATCAAGCAGATGAGCAGGGAGCCAGGTGTCTGCTGTCAAAACTGCACCGGCAAAGCCTCTGCTGTGGGCAGGCTGCTGCCAGCCCCTGCCCCAGCCGCCCCTGGACCCGGCTCCCAAAACCTCCCCAGCTCCTCAAGGCAGGTTTGGGTTTTTACTCTACGATTCGAATTTTTAAACTGAGCAGCATCGGGTGCATGGGCACGAACTCCGGGAGTATGTATAGATATGCACGTATATAGCTTGGGAGCTGCTGGGCTTGTTTGCACTTCTTCAGATTAAATGTGAGAGGTTTAAACAAGACCCCAGGCAGCAGGGACCCCACGGACACAGCCATCGCCCCCCCAGCTCCCTTCCTGGGTGCTGAGAGAGGCTGGACAGCTAATAAGGGAGATGCTGCTGTGTCCCCAGTGCTGCAATGCTTCACACTGTGGGGGCACTGGGACCGGGGGTGCTGAGATGCCCGGCTTTCCCACCCCGGCTGGGACCCCCCAGTAAACCCACAGGATCCCCGTGCACCTATTTCTGCCTCGCTTCCTGCCAGTCCTGCTGGGAACAGAGCTGTTTGTGTCTCCTGATTGATGGTGGGCATAAAACTCTCCTACTGAGATGAGTGTGGTTTATTGCTCCGTAATTCATCCCCCGGGGGGAGGTGGCTGCCCTGCGCCCCGACCGTGATACCTGCTTGTGGTGATATACAGCTCGAAGGCCACCACGTGCCCTGCAGACCCCAGCTGTGCTCCACAGTGGGATGGGGCTGGTGGCAGGGGGAGAAACCCCTGGGGCTGCAGAAGGGGTTCGGTTCAAGCTGCTCTGTCTGGAGCTCCACCATGCACAGTGCCAGCGTGTATATATACACACACATATATATATTTCTGCACCTGAAGACCCTCTCCCCAGTATGCCACTCGAGGTGGGGGCATCCAGAATCTCCGTATTAGCTGAAAATTGGCCTCTGGGCCCTGCAAAGGGCAGCAGCCTGTAGGCATCTGCAGTTGTCTCAGGGCAACAGGTAGCAGAGCCAGCTGCCATGCAGCGAGCGCCGCATCGCCCGCCTCACGCCTGACCTTTATCTGCCCGAGGAAGGAGAGCAATAACTCACCGGCGGCATTGCCACCACCGACTTAATTGGTCTCATCTCACGAGCAAAGATAAAGGTCGCTTCATAGCTGAGTTCAGCCAATATGTTCTCCATATGGACAAGAAATGTTGCTTTTGTGTTAGCCATGTGCTGAAGTAGGGCTTTTTTTTTTTTTTTTCCACGGGGTTTTAAACTTCAATGTAGCTAAGCACCAGTCATTAAAAAATAGCTCCAGCTATGAGAAGAAGTTATGGTATTTATAGGCAGTTAAAAGAAATCACTGCTTCCCATTTAATGCTCCAGTTCAGCAAATCACTTAAGTGCTCGGGTAAATTGCAGCACGTGATGAATCCTCTCCACGTTCAGCAAAGCATCGCGGCACGTGTGCACCTTCCCTTGCTGTTGGAGGGACTTAAGCACGCTCTTAAGAAGTGAAAAGCAATATTTATGGGCTTTGCTCAGGGCTGGGCTGAATCAAGGCCATTTTATTAGTAGAAAATGTAGCGATATTACATCAAAGCAAATGTTATTTATAAAGAGCCATATTCTGTTTTCTGATGACAGGACAATTGTGGGAGGTGATCAAAGAAGGTTTGAAAGTTAAGGTGAAGGCGTCACTCGGGCGGCACACGGGAGAGGACATTCTCACCCGCCCCAGCTTATCCACTGGCTGCTGCTCACAAGCTAATATTGACATGGGCTCCCAAACACCACGCTCGAGGGCACTGCTTGTTTAAATAGTGGTATTTAACATAACAAACACGGTAATCATTGTATCAACACTCATGGCTGGGAGATCTTGCATATCTGAGGAGGGTTTCAGCCCCTGGGAGCTGGCTGCAGGGAGGGCCACTGGTCTTGGCATGGCGATGCTTTGTCACAGGCAAAATGGGTGGCAGGGATGGGGGGAGCATCATCTGCTGACCCTGGTCTTACAGATCAAGGAGGGGTTGGGGACGGAGGTGCCCAGCAAATCTCCATCCTCCACCACACTGGTTCAGCAAGCCCTGGCTGAGCAGCTGCAGAGGTATCAAGGCGGGCACGGTGTTTTGGAGCTGGTGGCTGACCCGTGCCTGATGCTGGGTGCCAGCAGCACCCTGCCTGTGTGAGGAACATGTCTCCTCTGAGCTGGCCCCGGTGGGAGGGGGCTGGGGGGGCCCTGTGAGACTCACACGCAGTGCAAGCAGCTGTGGGCCATGACCCCAGATCCTGCTGCCTCTGGGCAAAACTGAAACCTGGATTAAAAATCTGAAGTGCGAATTCAAAAGCCAGTCCCAGTGCGAGGAGGGAAGGGAGAGGGTGAGGCATGGAGGTGGCACAGGGACATGTGGTCCCAGAGCCCTCCATGGAAGGGACATTGCCCAGGGAGCCTCCACCACATGGAACAAATCCCCAGGCCCCGGTAAGGGGCTCATTTACCTCCCAGGAGGAGGATGGGGAATGCTGGCTAAGAGTTCTCTAAATGCTGCACATTAATAGCACTTGTTCTGCTAATTACCTGTCAAGGTGCCAGGGTCTGGTGGGACAGCACATGGGAAGGGCTGGGAGAAGGTGAGGAGAGATGCCAGCATGTCCCTGCACCGAGGAGCTCGCCTTCAGTGTCCCTGCATCTACATCTAGGGATGGCAAAGCACATTTCCAAAGGCTGAGTGTTGCAAGACCACCCTGTCTGGCTCTGTCGATCCTTTGCAGCAGCATTTCCTCTGCAAGGTAACTGCCGGTGAGCGCCGGCTTTCATCAAAATGTAAATGCTTGAATAATCTCAGCTGATCTTTTTGCACTCCCCTCTCAGTCTTCCTCCTTCCTGGAAACACAGCTTATCCAAAGAAATCCTGTTGTTATCCAAAGAAATCCCGTTGTTCTCTAAAGGAGGGACGTCCACAGGAACTCGGCACTGAGGACCAGAGCTGGTGTCAGCGCTGGCCGGCCCGGGGAGGTGAGGCCATGGCAACTGCCTTGCTGCCACGGCGGGCAGCCCGCGGGGACGGCCACCAGTGCCAGGCTGGGACTGACCGGGGTTGAGGTGACATTTGATTGCTTCCTTTGCAGATGGCGGTGAGGCTGTGACCCAAAGGCTCAGGAACATCTCCGGTTCCTGAATTTGCTTCCCCTTGAATGCTCAATGCCAAAAAAAAAAAAAAAAAAAAAAAAGAAAGAAAAAAGTAAGATCCCAAGATGTTTTCATTTTTCGATGCTGGTGTCACTGCTGCCTGGCAGCTCATGATCATTTGTGTTGGAGGTGGTGGGGGCAGCCCTGCCCGAAACGGATGGGTGGCTGGGCAGACCTGCTTTGGCTGCCTGGGAGGGGACAACTGCACCCAGGGCCACTCCTCCTTCAGACATCTGTCAAGGCTTTGAGCCCTTGAAATCCATTATTAAAAACTTTCTTTGACTTCAGCAGGAGCAGGATTTCATCTTTAGGCTGGGTTTTGAGCAGAGAAGGGATTTCAGCTTGGGGAAGCTGGGTTGGATTAGTCTTTTGTGTATGGGCTTCAAACATCTTTCACATTCACTGTAGCTTTACCTGTGTTGAACCAGGAAATAAATAATGTATATGGGAAGTAGGGTAATGCATTGTGGCACCGACACCCTGGAGATGGCTGAATAATAAATAAAAGCCTCTCTCCTTTTATCAGTGGCTTATGTCCTTGCTGGCTCAGTATCAAGCTGGGCAGCCAGAAGAGCAGCGTAAGGGTGAAGGGAGAGGAGAGAGAAAGGCAGAGGGAGCACAACAGCTCTGCAGAAAAGCCCCCGGGACCCCCTAAGAGCAGCAGTGGGTTGCCAGTGGCACTGCTGGCCCAGATCCAGCCCCTGGGAGCCATGATGAGCCCCCACTCTCATCCCCAAACCCTGCTGCCCAGCACCCTTTTGGGGCACACCCAGACAGAGCAGTGCTTTACCCACATGGTGTTTTTGTATAAGGGCCGCTTGTCATTTCACGTGGCTGTACCACGCACAGGCTCAGCGCATTTGTGTCGGTTCTGGTGAGGATGGGATTTTGTCCTACAAAGCAGCATCCCCCTCGCAGCGGGCTGTGACCTGTTTCCAGGAAAGCACTGAGGTTTTGAGGAGTTTTGTTCATTGGCTGGCTGGGGGTTCTCACCGAGCCACACCAGAGGCACACCAGCACCTCCAAAATGTAGAGGCAAGTTCAGCTCAGAGTGAGCAGTTCAGAGAAAAGTGTTCAGTCCTGACCTCCATCAAGCACGGAGGCACGAACCGCGGGAAATGCTGGGAGGGCTGCGGGAAGGGGACAGTCTGAGCCTGAGCTGAACCGGGGAGGAGGATGAGAGTGTGAAGACGCCCGGGACCGAGACCCATTTCCACAAAAGCAGGACCCAGCCCGCAGTCCTGGACCGTGACCGCGGGAGCTGTGTGTGCATCCCAGCAGCCGCTCAGCTGCTTCAAACAGAGGATGCTTTGGAGCTGAAGTGCTGGCAGCTACAGGCACCGATTGCTTCTCTCTCTGCACACCTGTCTCCAAACCTTGTAACTGCAGTGTTCATATTTAGGTTTGTGGCAAAGAAACATGTTTTATACTTAATGTTTATCTCCTCTGAGCAGTGGTCCTGGTGGTGGGGGCTGGCAGGGGTCTGGGTCCTCTTGCACCCCTGTGTTCTCTTGGAGGGTTTGGCCTCAGACATCTGAGAGATGGAGCAAACAGGACTCTACCCCATGGCTTTCTTTGGGGAAGGAGGTAAAGGGGGATGTCAAACCATATCCCAAAGGGGAGAGAAGTGTGGAGTTTGTCTTCATGAGACCTGCTGAAACCCAGATCAGTCCTGCAAGTCTCTGTGGCCACCGGAGTTAATCAATGCAATTTGTTTGCCTTTGGGGCAGAGGGTATCGATCCCCTTTGTCTCCCTCCCTCCTTGTGTGATGCCAGGTGTCTGAAACGTGTCCAAGTTGTGCCAGTGCCAGGCCGAGTGGCAGCTGAATTATCACCTGGGTCAGCCGGTTGCTGTTGGAAATACACAATACACTCCCAGCTAAAAGAGGGAAGAAAAAAAAAAGCCAAACAAAACCCTCCAAGCAGCTGCTCAGCAGCCCAGGCAGGCCGGCCCTCTCCGTGCGCGCCGGCCAGCAAAAAGCGTGGCAGGAACAAAGCCCAGACACCTTTTCTTTGGCATGGGGACCCCCCTCCACAGGGGCTGTTTGCAGGGGGTGTCCCCATGGGGTGCTGTGCCCGTGGGAGGTGGCTGTGGCTCCTGGCTGCCGGGCTGGGAGCGATGTCTGTGGGGCAGCTTTCCCTGCTCAGTGGGTGGTGGGGGCTGCAGCACGGCTCTCCTCCTCCCAGCAGCTTTGCTTTGGTCATTAAACAGCTTAATGCAATTCCCCTTCCAGCCTCTCTCTGCAACAGGTACCAGCTCTAAGGAGGATAACTCAACAGCCATGCTCGGTGGCTCGTGAGCCGACTGAGCCTTCGCATTCTGCCAGCTCCAGCGTGACGGCTTCCCCGGGAAGGGCTGTGCAGGGCCCTGGTTTGCTGCTGGCAGGAGAAGTGGTCTGTGACCCACCTTGTACACACATATTCTCATCGGTGGCCTTCCACCCTATCCAGCCAGAGGGGTTAGCAGGATGAGGCCACTGGTGCTGGCTCTGTTCGTGTGGGTGCTCTGAGTGCCTGTCTGCAATCTGTGTGGCCAGCCATGTACATATGTACATATATATGTACTGTATACTGCGCACGTGCCTGCTGAGGGCACGGAGCTGCAGCCGCCTCCCCTCTCTCAGGCTGTCTGATCCAGCATGGCCTATTTTCTCTGACAGTTAGGATCATGCCAAGTGCTTAAAAACATATAGCGGGTGCTAGAAATAATGATCTAAGAACTGGGATTCTAAAATAATAATTATTTGTTGCTTTATTTCTTTTGCACTGAGGTCATTGAGGCTATGGATGGACCAGGCTTTTTGGGGCCATTTGGAGAAGCAAGAGAGAACTCTATACATGACACTGACAGTCACACGACTGCTGGAGTTGGAGGTTTTGTACAAGTTGTTTATCATTAATTTTACCTTTATTTTCCCCAACCAGATAACGAGAAATAACGATGTTGGTGCCCTTTCAATGCTAGCATGGTAAGAGCCAGGTCTGGTTGTCACTCTGGTGCCAGCCAAGCCTGAGTGACCAGAAGGGCTCAGCCCACATAACTACAGCTGGAGTTTCCCTGCTGTTTGAGCACAGGGATTATTTGGCAGCATCCCAAAGCACCCAGAATTTGGGTGTTCTGCATCTCTCAAAACTGGCCAAGGCACCTGCAAAGAGCTCAGAAACCCATTCCTTGAACAAACCAGGTTCAATGAGAGTTGATTGCACACCTCCAGGAGCACAAATGAGCACTGCAGTAGCAAAGCATATCATTCTAGCACAGCCAAAACCGTCAGGAGTACCCTGCAAAGGCTGGAGAGGCAGGTTTAATGCCTCTTTTGATACACAGCAGAGGCACTCATGGAAAGCAAGGAACATTTATCAAGCACCTGAAGAACACACCTCTGCATGGCTGATGGGAGCCAGCTGCAAATGGTTATACTTGTGTCCTTGCTGGGGGAGCAGAGGGGAGTTTCCTCTGCTGCAAGTAAGTGCTGTGTGAGCTGCAAGTAAGTCTGTTTGGACTGGGGGTGCTGGGCTCTGGCCTGTGTCACTTGGGCTGAGCAGTGTGATGGGGTGTTGTGGTGAGTTAGTGCTGGGCCATGAATAAATGGCCAGAGGAAGCTCCGTGCTGCCCGGTTCCTGAGCCCCAGCGGGTGGAGAGCAGCTCTCCACAGGCTTTACACCAGGCTGACTCCATCAGTCTGAGTAGCAAGAGAAATCCCAAACCAAGAATGAATTTTCTCTGTAGCAGCTGGGCTGCTTGGGCACATGGCTGTATCCAGCACTTAAATGCCTTGATCGCTCCTTTTCATTTTCCTGTGGGAAATAGCAGAACAAGCCCTTCTCCTGTGCCACGTGTCACCGGGGAGCTTATAATTTCCCTGTGCAGCTGGAAACATCTCTGAGCAGTGCCAGGCATCTCACCCCCACAGCATGGCCCTCGGGTACCCGTGCTGTGGTAGACAGGAGATGCCCGGCCCTTGGGAGATGCACAGCCCTTGGGAGAAGCCTCTTGCAGATGTAGCGATACCAGCCTGATCTGTGCTGCCGTCTGCATTGTCTCTCCAGATGCCTTTGCTGTAAGAGGGTGAGCGGGGGACAAGCACCACAGGACCAGCAACACCCATGAGTACTGGGGCCAGTCACCACATTTGTTGTCTTGCTGCTTGGCCAGGCATCATGTTCCACAGCCGCTCTCTAGATGTGATTTAAAATCCTGCACACATGTTATTGCCATTCACCAAAAGGTATTTTGACAGGGCTCTGTGATTTGCTAATTAGAAACAGTCACTTAAAATCCACATCTGAAACATGTTGTAGAGTTGAGGTTCAAGGAGTACAGGTTTGCTGCAGACACTGGATTCCTAAAGAACAATTTCCCACACCTAAATAATGATGTTTTCCATCATGTTACATCCATTAGCTATAGCTTGGCAGTTGCATCCATCATAATACGCTATTTCAGGGAAATAAATGAGTGTATTTCTCTCTGTGAGAACCAAGGCAAGAATATCTCAATGCTGAAATATTGAGCAGGTTTATATAGCTAGACCAAGCGCAGGTTATTGCTCTAATATGTTGATTCCACCATTAACATGCAGCACAGACTAGTCTGCTTTCCTATAATCCTGTAACTTCACAACTAACATTTTAATAGTTACTACTTATTAAGTTCGCTTTTAAACTATGCAATCAGCCTTCCAGCAATGTTATTAAATGATATCATGAATCTGCCAGAACCAGCCTAGCTGTATTTATAGCTGTTCCCAATAGCTGAGGCACTTTTTAGTCTCATTGTCTTAGCACGGTGTCCGCTTTCCCTTTGCTTTTTAAAAGCATTTCAATTGAATTTCCTAAGTTCTTCCCCACCATACATATATGCCAGCAGGTCCCTGATTTTCTGTTTCCAGAACGGGGACTCGGGAAGTGCATTTCAGAAAGAAGAGTGACACAGCTCCAGACATATGCCTTCCCTGGTTTCCGTGTGCCATTGATGGGAAGAACACTGACATTCCCATCGTACTCTGTCAGCGTCACTTCTGCTTTGCGTTGGAGTGGGATGTGCGGCTTCAGTGGGACGAGACAAGGAGTGGGAGCGGAGGAGCATTTCGCGGTACCCTGAGCAGCACCCTCATGTGTGTTCCCTGGGTGCCCCTGGGTGCCCATCCTCTCCCATTTTTCCATCTGTAAACTGGAAATGAATGCAGTTCATCGTCCATCTTGTGAGAATTACCAAGTAGCTTGCAGGGCTCGCAGCACGCAAGACACCAGGTTAAAAATGCATCTTGCCAGTCTGAGGGGCTTCACCCATTGGGGATTGTGGTGGGGTGTCACTCTGCCTTGCTCTGGGACTGACACCCAAAAACAGGTGTGCTGGGGGGTGGAGAACCCCGGGGTGATTGGTAAACATCATGCGAACTGCAGAGAGTTTGGAAAATGCGCCCGTTAGAGATTTTCAGTGATATAATCAGAGGATATTTTAAAAGCTTGATTCTCAACAAGCCTAATCAAAGGGAAGTTCCTGAACCTCAGCTACAAAGTGAGACCCCGTGCTGTAACAACATGAGCGCTAATCTCAGAGGCTTTAATAGCGTACAAGAGCAAAAAATGCTCCTGGGCCAGCACTAGCAGACACTGCACAAAGTAAGTGAGCAGCAGAGAGAAGTTGGCTCTGGAATCAGCACCTTCCTCTTGCACACCAGGTGCTGATGCAGGAGATGGGAAACACCAACAGCATCTTCTGATCCCAACCGTGCTTCTCCCATTGATTTCTGAAGCAATAAAATTGTCCTTTATTCAACCACTGCAAAGTTGCAGAAAGCATATTTGATGGATTACACCTATCAAAACTTTTAGCGAGAGGAACAGGTACAATTAATAGGCTGCGTAAAGGATCTTCTCTGCAATTTTTTCCTTGACATCATCAGTAATTACCTGCACTAAACATGCTGCTGCTCTGCATGGGCTTGTCAATCAAGAGGCAGCTCAGACCCGGAGCATCATAAATTCACTGTCATAAATTTTGCTGCCAGACCGAGGGAGAAGCGCTGTCAGAAGGGTATCGAGCGTCTGCAGGGCTTCGCACCCCTCCTCATGCCCTTGCAGTCGAGGCCAGGGAGAGGAATTACCACGGAGCTATGCCGTACGTACCAGATGAAAACGCCGGCACTTTCAGCTCTTCAGAAGAGCCATCCCACAATTACCATATGTGAGCCTGGCAGTTCCCTTCACTGGAGAGATACAAGGTTATTAAGCAAATATGATTAATGAATAAAAGAACCTCTGGCACGCTGGAACGAGGCTCTGAGGCCCGCCGGGCTCTAGGAGGATTCGTCAGCTCGCACTTTGGGAACCGCGTCAGATTTCTGCAGTAATATGATTAACACGCTGTGTAATGGGCTAAATCCATCCCAAGCGTCCCTCTGGTTAAGCCTGTGCATGGACACCTGGGATGAATTTGGCCCTTTTACAGTGGATCCCCTTGACAGAGCTGTGCTGCTAAGCGGGAAGAAAGGAGGGTACCAAGTTACTGCTGCAGCTGTGGACAGGGTAGCAAAAAGGATGGAGAGGAGGAATGGATCTGGAAGGGAACAGAGGGATCAGGGAGGGCTGTGGGGCTGGAGCAGAGGTGTGCTGAGCCCGTGTGCTTGCACTGCCACGCTGTGCCCTCCATCCCTGTGGCCAACTGCCCCACCACAGCACCACTCAGCCAAAGCCATGGGACTCGGCCACACGCCCAGCTGTCACCAGCTCCAGAAAACACGGAGCTGCCAGACCTCACCAGCTGGAGGAACGGCAAGGATGGGGAGCTCTGCCTTCCTTATCTGTGGGGCCAGATTGCGAGCAGCTGTGGGCAGATAAAGAGCGGTGGAGATGGGCTGGAGGAAGGCGTTTGCTTCCCCTGCAAAGCAAACTCTCTCTCCCTCCCTTCCCAGTGTACTCTGGTGGTGGCTGGGCTGCCTTCTGCTCAGGGAATCTTCTCTGCTGCAGCGGTAAAAGCAAGAGGATGGACAATGTAAGAACAGTGACAGACATCAGTTTATTTGTAGACTCCTGTTTTACCTCACCCCGTCGGGGCTGCTGCTGCTTCCCACCTCCCCCAGCTGGGATGGGCATCCCTGGTCGAACAGCAGTGTGGCCGGGAGCAGCGCAGCACAGGCTGCACCGCAGCAGCCAGGATTAGCCATGGGCTTTGCTCTGGTATCGCAATGCTTTTTCATGGGTAGGCTCCGTTCTGCTGTAGTGTCCTATATGGCATTAATTGCAACACAGTATTTCTCACCCATTTCAATATACCTTCGATTTCAGGTAAGTTTCATGTTTCTCTGCCCTTTTATTAATTCCCAGCAAGTAACTTTGTTTTTCAGCCCTGGACAGTTTCATGTGCGTGTTCATTGCGGTCACTTACAGTTTGCTTTAGTCTTGTAATTACTGAGTGATCGCAAGGAATCGAGTCATTTAGAGGAACTGCTTAGAAAGGGGTTAATCACAACCAGACCTTGTTAAAATCCCATTGCCACACCAATTCCCCATACTTACAGAACCTGACCACAGTGTGAAAATTGATATTTATGCTGAGGAGTGTCGATGCACTGCCTGTGCACCATTCCCTGATTTACTGTGTTCTGGTGTTTGGGCTCTGGGGCTGCAATGAGACGCACTGCTTGATTTCCAAGCCCTGAAAATAACTGCCTACCCGGGCCCTTTGGTGCTGAATATGATCAGCATGTTAACACTGCTAGATTCTGCAGATGTCCAGTCTTCAGCTTGAAGCTGCTTGATTTCTTGCAGACCAATTTCTGCAAACTCGTTGAACTGGATGAAAACAGTGGTGTAACAGCCAGATTTTGCGATAAGGGTTAGAAGTCTGTTGCTGGGCATGACTTCAATTCGCTCCTCTTGGCCCGTGGTCTCCCTCCATCCTGCTGGCTGAGGGGGGACAGCCTCGGCACACTCGTGACAGATTTTTGGGGAGGCCAAAATTGTTGGGGGAAGTTTTTCTGGAGGCGAGGTGACTTTCCAGGGCTGCTGGGGACTGGTCTCTTCCTCCCCAGGCAGTGCGTGCTGCGGGTGGTTGAAGAGAGCTCCCTTCCTGAGGCCTGGGACGGGTTTCAGAGTTTGTTGAAAATGATAGAAATCTCTCTTAGCTACCAGTATTATGGCACAACAAAATAGAAGTTTTTTGTGATATTGCCTACAGTGGAAAAACTCTGCAAAAAAAGTGTCTGTTGGCTTTGAAAGTCAGTTGCTCCAATACTCTTAACAGATGCAGGGCTGCTCGCAGCGCTGTGGCCGGTCTGCGCTTGCAACCCTTTAGCTCCCATGGAGACATGAACGCTTTGTTAGGAAGGAGCAAGCTGTCCCGGCTGTGGCCTCTGGGGCACAAGGGGGTGGCAGGTGGGGGAGCGGGAGTCCGATGCCCCACACCTGGACGGGCACAGCCTGCCCAGCCCCACACAGTACGCAAGGCATTGGCGTGACATTTGCACTCTGCAGCGTGCTGTCCTGCAGCTCTGCCGTGGGATGCAGCTGAGGCCTGGGAGGAGCATCTTGCTGAAAATGATGCCCAGGCACACTCGCCAGAGCTGGGGCAACGGGTGTTTAGAATTTTAATGGTTCTGGTTTGACCGTTATTAGATCTGTTAACATAGTCTCTGCAACTAGGAAAGACAGGTTTATTTCTGTACCTCTCAGGAGACAGGTTGGAGCTATTATAAAGTTATTAAGCTATTATTATAGACAGGTATTAAGTCCCAACGAAGGAGTCGAGTGTTATGAGGGCATATGAAAGAGAAACCTCAGAGGTGTACAGGAGAAGTCAGGGGAAGCAATGGCGAGGCATTTGTAGTGGGAAGGGGCTGGTTTAGCTGTGGGACCGAGCTAGTGAACATAAACCATAAGTCACCTTTGAGCTCTTGACAAGGCGTGTAAACCATTTTCTTCTGCCTCACGGCTGATTTGTGAGGATTCCTGCAGGGAGATGAGCAAGAGAGCTGGCTCTGCACTGAGGATGTCCTGCCCACCAGATCTCTAAGTGCTGTTATGCTGTGTGGCCAAGCTCCGAAACAGGGAAGAACTCACCTGTGATTGCACTTATTATGGGACTCTGCAGAAATTACGTTGTAGTCTGCAAAGCTTCTGTGTGAGTGAGAGTGCAATGCCTGTAAGGTCCAAATTCAACCGGCTGGCTGGAGGACGGAAGCTCGGCAAGAAGGGAGGACACTAAGTGCAGCTGGCACATGGAAAGGATGCCTCAAAACCCAGTGTGGGTAGCATCTTGGATCTACTCAGAGCTTAGAAGCTCTAAACCCAGTGGGATACAGCAGCTGGATCTTTTTCCAGTAATCTGAACATCCACCACAGGGAACAGGGCCAGAGTTGTGACACACAAGCTCACAACGTTAGTCAGAAAGGACAAATGGAATGCGAAAAACCACCAGAAACTCCCAAAGTGGGTCAAATTCCTTGATGCATCTAACAATAGATGTCGGATGGGAAGGGCAGGGTCCGTCTGGTTGCATGCCCTCCTGAAATCTGGGCTCCGCTGAGGGACTGACTCCCTTGTGGTGAAATTCAAAGCAGGCTGCTGAAATCGTGGAAGCCAGAGGCTCCAGCTGTGTCTCTTCCACCCGGGCCTGCCTGGCATAATATTAGCTTCACGCCTGAGTGAGGAGGACTTGGCTTATTAAACTTGCAAACCTGCCTTGCGCTAGCCCTTGGGTATTTAGGACTGCCGGGTCTCTGGGGCAGGATGCTCTAATGCTACTTTTACGCCACGTCTACCGCAACGAGGCCTCCTTAATCGGCTTGTGGTTCCCACCAGCACTGCAGGCAAAGAACAAGCGATGGAGAAAAATCTGCCAGGACCACAGCTACCATTCGGTGCTGGCGCATCATTAATTCATACATCGTCTCTCTCCCCAGAGTTGAACGAGCCAGGTAGCCAAAACAGGTCTGTGGGGAGGATGCGCAGTAGAATCCAAGCACAAGAAGTGGGGGGACACAGGCAGTCCTCATCTGCAAGGCACCCCCCTGCCAGTCTGGTTTCTCCCCTCTGCTGAGTCCTGAGTTTTCAGTAGCATGAGGGTAACTTGCAGTGATTTCTGCCCCCCCATCCCCGCCTTCGTTTTAAAAATATATCCCCCCTTCTTCCCTGCTTTGCTTTAATCACTTTAGAACAACCCTGGAGGAGCGAGACTAAGGTAAATAAATGTGGGAACCAGGGGAGTTCTTGAACTGTTAAAGAAATCAATATAAATCACAGAGTAACCTTGCCCTAATATCTTCCTTATCACCTCTGAGGCTCTACCTGCCTTTGTCTAACAACAATTTCAGTTAATTAGATAATTAATCTAATTATCTAATTAGGTGGAATTGCTGATAGCTATTCCACCTAATTAGGCCAGTGGCTGTATCTCAGCAGCAGCAGTTCTCTCTTTCTCGCTAACCCTCCACCTTCTGCCATGCCTGAAACCAGGCACTGACACAATTCATGGCTCTTTGTTTGCTTTAACCAAAACCACCTGGAAATGATTTTACATTTTTTACTTGGGCTTCCCTTGAATGAAAGCAGGATGGCCAGTTGGAAAGTAGAAAAGGAAGCTCTCAGCACAAGACTATTTTTTTAGCAATGAATGCAGTAAGCTCTTCAGGTTTTTATTTCATTTTCCTGGTGTAAGATTAATTTTAGCTCTGAACACAGCAACATGTTATGTTTGAATTGATCCTAGGGAAACATATTGCTCTGAGGCTGGGGAAACAATGTAAGTAGCTTTTTTTTTCCCCCTTTATTTGGACAAGTTTAGCTAACTCACGGCTTTGGTGCCAAACATGGTCTCTTCTGGAGAAACGTGGCTTGTTCTCTCACTGCAGCTTTCCCAACCCTTCCTCTGTGTGATGGCACAAGGGAGCTGGCCAGAATTAAACCAGCCTAAGGCCAT
The DNA here is from genome assembly GCA_013399365.1 of Pampusana beccarii. Lineage (NCBI taxonomy): Eukaryota > Metazoa > Chordata > Aves > Columbiformes > Columbidae > Pampusana > Pampusana beccarii. The sequence continues at coordinate 1,489,444 of VWYH01008138.1, read as the reverse complement.
CGGTCCCCCTGGCAGCACAGTCCCACTGATTGTCTCTGCAGGGATGCTGTAGCTGGCAGCACCTCAACATTAATTTTGGACTGCTGTCCCCTCAGGCACTGTAGACGTCTTTGGGGCTGCAAAGCTACCATATGGCACTCCTGTTTGTTTGGTTTCCCCCCCCCCCCACCTTAATGCCTAAATGGGATTTAAGGGCATTTTTGTACATTCCAAAACAAATCGGTAGCTGTCTGCAAAGCAGGCAGCCAGGCTTGGCCCCTGAGAAAAGGTGGTTGTGCTCATGCTTCACACCCAGAGCTCTGCTTTCTCGGGATCCCACCTGATGCGCCAGCCGAAGTGCAAGAAAAGCGATTCAACATCTGAGCAGCCAAGAACTGAGACTCTTCCAGTCCAAGGAACGTCTCATGCCATCACTATCTATTGTTGGAGAAACTTCCTGGAGCCCTTCTGACATCTACAGCTGTGGAAGGAGGCACCGGGCTTGGAAATCAGTGATGTGTGTTGCAAAGTCCACAGGAATGCTGGCTGGAGTCTAGGGAAGAGAAAATAGCCAGGTAGGTTCTGTAAGAGCATTTCTGCGATAGACCACCTCTCTCTCCTGGAAACTCCTTCTTCTCATACTGTTCCCAGGTTAATCTGCTGCAATAGCATCCAGACCTGTGATCTGGTTCTGAGGAGAGTCCTGCTCCTGCCTACATCCTCCAGCATGACTGGGATGATGGGCAACAGATGGGATCCATGGCTCTTCATTTTGCTTTTTTCTCTATTTATAAATATTTAACTGAAGCATCATAAAACGTCTCCTTGGGGTGGCTTGTTATTTTTTTTTTCAAAGTTATACATTATATTTTTTGAACTGCTTGGAGTAAAGTTGTAGCAGCTTTCTTATTTTGAAACCCCCATATTGAGGTGTTTATTACAGCATCATGAAAATTTACATTTAGCTGAAACTTGGCAAATGTTTTTTGGCTTGAAGCAAGTTTTCTTTTGAAGGAGTTTACTATTAAGTGTTTAAGGACTTCTTTCCTTTATATTTTTCTTTTCAAAAAGCAACACCTTCCAGAACTGGGTTCAGAAACACGGGGCCAGCTCTGCAGCAAGTGTGAATGCTGCAAGTCAAGCACAGAGCTGCAGCCATTCAAGCTTTTTTCTGACATCTGTTAAGGGAATGGGAGGAAGGGAATTCAGCTGTACTCTATACAAAAAGAGGCTTTGTTGTTGTTGTTTTGGTGAGTCCTGTGTAGCCACACTCCCATCAGATGCTGGTGATCCTAACGCCAGCTGCACAGACCACAGCATCTCTGATTGCCTGGAACTGGTCCCTTCACACCACCCACAACAAGCCAAATTTGCTGTACCTGTAAGAAAACTGAGTCTGTGGCAGGCTTGTTGCTCTTCTATGACTATGTTGTGTACTGACTAATGACATCCCTGGCAGCGGCTGGGATCGTGTCGTTACAGGTCCAGTGGTGTAAATGCAGTTACTGATGATATGGTTTGTGCAAATGGCCTCAATATCAATGTCACAGTCTATACTTTGCTTTACATTCACATGCTTTTCTTTTTCAGGTGTGCAGACTCATCTTTTTCAATGTGAGGATGTGCAAGTAGATATCTGGTTTATATAACCTGTGCTAGCAAGCTGCACATCCCACAGGACCAGGAGCAAGAGTCACCTACGTGTCCTCTGATGGGCAGAAAGCCCCACTTCATCCCTGCCCTGCATGGAGGACTCGCTATGAGGCAGAAGGGATGTGTGCTCAGAGCACTTGTGGGGAGACTCTTCCACATGCCATACTTCTGTGTGCTGGGCTGGGTGTGTGAGGAACAGCCTGGGAACTGGTGTCTGGCACTGGTGGGAAATGGCTATTGCTGACCAGTGTGGGGGCCCTGCCTGCCCCGGGGAGCCCAGTGGCACGGCCAACCTCCTCTGCCCCTCCTTAGCCCACAAGCTGTGAGATGGGTGAGGATGCAGACGGCCAGAGCAGACAGACAGATCTCGGGCAGCACATCAGTAGAGTTGGCCCTAATGGCCTTGTGTCTCCATATGGAGGTGGGCAAACATCTCCAGAGAGAGCCAGGACCCCACTGCCACCTGAGGTGGTTCCTAAGTATGAACCCAAGCAGGACTTCTTCTGAGAATCTGGAATACTGTAGACAGGTTGGTGGTTTTTTGGTGGTTTTTTTTTTCCCACTTCCAGTTTCTAGCAGCAGCCAGAAGAATTACCCAAATCTTGAGAATGAGCCTGTTTTCTCTGGCTCTATCTTGCAAACTCAGAAAGTTTGAAGAGATCTGATGATCACCCTTACCCTTGCTTGTTTACCAGTTTAGTCTCTCCCTGAGGGGGTTCCCAGTGCCCTACCTGAGATGGGTCTGCTCACAGGACTGTGCCAGCTGGCTGCCACCTCAGTGCTCACTGGAATAGATAAAAATAGCATGAGTACTTTTGGTCAAGTCCTCCTGGTGCTTTTTCTATTTCTGCTCTTGCCTTGAAGTTTCCACAACAGAATAGTTCCTGTGCTGTGAAGATACCAACTTATTACCATCATTTGGTATCACAGATACGACAACATCACTGCAAAATTTAAGATATCTTGCTGGGATACCTGTGGTTGGACAAGTGTGAATTTGGCTCTATCTGTACTGGAGCTTTTCAGTCCCTTCCACAACGCATAATTTACTTAGGTGACTGAATTGCAATGACTTGTTGGTTTCCCTTCCTCTTTCCCCCCACCACCCCCCGCTTTGTTAACCTATTTTTTTTCTAGTATTTTATTAGGTATTATTTTTTGCTCCCACATATCATTGCAATGCAAATGTTACACAGATCTACTTACAATTTTCCACTTGCCGTGTTTCATTAGTCTTTTCAGCATCTTTGTGTCTTTCCTTGTCAGAGGCTCCAGTGTTCTACAAATTGTGTGGAGCTAGAAGATCAAGGTGCTTTTTCTTGGAGATTTGGAGACGTTGCTTGTTTCTATGGATAATAATCAATAAGACCCATTAGGGAGACAACTACATACATCACTAAACTTTGACCTCTGCTCTCCAGAGCAGTCCCAAGATGCCTATTCATATGCTGGTGACATCCAGATTGTACTATTGCAAAAGCCTCTTTGCTTGGGAAGGGATTACGGATTTAAATTGCACAGCCTTTGCTATCTGTAGAATACAGTGTGCAGGATGTTCAGCTAGAGCCTCTAGTTTTTGTTGGCTTTCTTTTCTACTCAGCCGAGTTTTATATTTAACACTGTTGCATGCAGAGTTTTTTATGTCTCTCTACCTTTTCAGCCTGTTTTCTACTCCTCTCTGTCTGGCATTTTAAGGGTTTGCAGACCCTGGAGATTCTTGGCACTGGCTGTTGCTTGCATATTGCTCCTCATCTTTCAGATCCCTTTTCTACCGCGCTGTTCTTCGACAGGCTGTTTCTGATAGAAAGTTTTTGGCTTGTCGTTTGAAGTTCCTGATAGTCGGCATTTGATCACTTGCTAATTCCGTTCTAAAACTATTTTCTAAAGAGCCCATGGAAGAGTATTTATAAATAGACTATATTTAAAAAAATAAAACTTTCAAAATACCCTTATTTTGCTGAATAGAGGAAGTTTTAAGTTTCCTCAGAGGAAAAACACACATACCAAATGTAGAAGCGAACTGGAAATCCCTGGGTGTTTGAGAAATCAGTTTCCAGGCACAAAAGCTGGATGAAGAATTTTCTCCTTGTACCTCTCCCCTTCCCTTGAGAGAGCATCTACTGAGATCTCTTGGCTGGAAACAAGTCAGACCAGCTTATTTGGAGTGGGTGGGTGAGGAGGGAGAGACAGAACCCCAATGACAGCAGCAGGGTCTAACCCTGGTGGAATCACAGAGGCAGGAGGGACCACATGAGCTCTGATTCCCTCTGTAAGTGCTCAAGGTCCATCTTTACGTTGACTGCCTTTGCTCCTCCCATGATGAGGCTGTTTCTGGTCCTTGCTCCTCTGAAGGTTAGAAACAGATGTCCAGATTCTAGCCCATATGTCCAGCGTAGATCAGTTGTGCTCTTCTTTCTTGTCTGCTAGTTCTTCTATTGCTGCAATGTGCTGCCTCCTTCCCCAGTGTATTTTTAAAAGAGTGGTCATGTCCCTTTCCAGCCTTTGTCACCCTAGGCTGGGCAAGTTGAGTTTGTAGAGACTTCTCTCACAAAATATGCTTTGCATTCCTCTGGCCATCCTGGAAACTCTTCTCCAATGCTTCACATGCTTGTCCCTGCTTGAATCCATCTTTTTGTTCCTTCAACTGGAGAATTGTCTGGAGAATGGTAATCCCAACAAGATCTTGCCTGTGCACTGTACAGAGTCATTATGTTTCCCCTTATCTGCTTCTTGGTACTTCTTCTGATACCCTCTGCTTGATATTGTCCTTTTCAGGAGCTAAGTCAAGCCAGTGGCGCACAAACACCTGAGACAGGTCTTCTCCCTCCTGTGTGCCATACCAATGAGCTTTTGCTCTGAGTCAGAAACTTCTATTGTGAGCACCCAGCTGCTTAAGCCAGTAACACTGTATTTCATCCCATTTCCACTTCGCTCTCTCTCAAAGTTATGCTCTTCTTCCAATGTGACATTCTGCTTCTCATTTTCAGGTTATTAATGCAATCCTTCCTTTTCCTAATGGGGTCACTGAGGGAAATATCAAGTAATGTTCAGCCCAAGGCATTTTTTTGAGGAGCTCTACTAACGATCTCCCAGCTCCGTGGTTCGCCTTGCTTCAGCCCTTGCCTATTTTGCCATGCCAGTGCTCCCAGCGCAGCTAAAAATATCGCATCTGACCGTAGATCTGAGTCTTTGCTGAAGTCTGGAAAATGGCACGCTGTGTGGTAACTGTACCTTATCATTTGTTTCTCTCCCACAATTATCAGTCACGTCTCTTTGTGTCCCTTTATTAATCCGAAACACTTGTCAGTTCAATACCTTTCACCAGAGCACGCATAAATCTCTGTGGTGCACCAGGGCCATCAATCAGCCAGTTCTGTGTTTTCACAATCCCTAGCACAACGCTTTTCCCCAAAAGCTTATGAACTCAGTCTGGACCACATTTTCAAAGACACTGTCAAATGCTGAGACTTCCAAGAGTAGTTTCCTCCTGACTTCTCACTGGCATCAGCACCTGAAGCTGATGGTAGTTCATGCTGTGCTTTGAAAGCAAGAGGGGGTGCGGTTAGATGGCCACCGGTGTCTCTGGCCAACGCATGCTTTCTGGTTTGGTATTTTGGTTTGTGGTGAAGACTTCAAGGTTTCTGAGCATAGGCTCCTGCCTCCCTTGCCAAGGATGTTCTGATGGTATGGCAAACATTATGCTACTTTGTGTGAAGTCTGCTGGCTTTCACACAGCCTCTTTTTCTTCCACCCCTCGATGTTTTCCCCTCATCCTGGAAACCTAGGGAGGCCAAACACATTTAATTCCCTTAGCACAACACAGCGAAATGAATCCTGGCTGTTAAGGTGCTCCAGTGTAGCTGGTTCACCATTTCTACCCTCAATTGCTAATTTCCCTTTCCACCCACTTCTACTAAAAGGTGCTAATTGTGTGGTGATACGCAACTTCCCTGCCCCAGAGAGCAGCAGCATCACTTCTGATCCCTTCGGCTCTGGCTAAACTAATAGAGAGACGTGTGTCCTGAGCCTGGTTCCAACTCCTGTGTAACAAATTCCTTATTAAATCCACAGAAAAGTAATTTACTAGTGGTTAGACTCTGGGCTGTTCAGGGCAGCAGTCACTTCTGAGAAGCTACGCAGATCTGATGCAAAATTACAAAAATGTATGTTTACCACAGTGATCAATGGGGCCCGAGAAGCTCAAGTTAATATTTATATTTGGCATTGAACCCTATGCACAAATACTGACTTTGGCTGTGTGTGCAGAATCCAAATTTATTTTTAAATCCATTTACGCTGACGGTCCAGGTGCAGGGAATTATCCCTGTGCTCCTAGCACCCCAGGTTTTGGAGGTCTCACCGTGCTGAAGAGGCTGTCACCAGGGTGCATAGCTTGGAGGTTGCCTCTGAGCAGCTGCTTTTGGCGCTGAAGCAAAGAAGCTGGAGCAGATGTGGTGCTGCTGGGGTGCAGGACAATTTGGGCAAGGGAGAAGGGGATGGGGAAACTGAGCTGGTGCAGAAGAGTTACCATGTTCCATCTGTCTCATCCCAACACCTCTCCGCACCTGACATGAAGGATGTACTGAGGCACAGCCGAAGCTTTGCTGGGCAAAACCATTTGAGCATGAGCTGCCAGCACAGGCTGTGGCAGCCAGGTTGGCCTGAGAGGTTCATGTCCCGTTCTCCCAGGTGCTGTGAGCGTGGCTGTCCTGCTGCCATGTCTCTTGTCATGCCCTGGAAACATCTGCAACCAGTGTCTCTTCACAAGGTTACTTGTCATTTAAAATGCACACGGTGGGGGAAGGGAAGAGATGGAAAGAAGTGGGTTAACAAGGATCCTCTTGCAGTCGGCAGTACTCTCAAGCAAGGAGTTGCACACAGGTGGCACCACCAAGAATGTGTCGTCTTCTAAAGGCAAGGGTGGGAATTTCTTCTGCTGAATTTACCACCAACTGAACAGCACCCTGGAGTCTAAAACATCTAGCTGGAATAACTTTGGTTTGAAAACTGGTGCCATAGATTCATGTGTGAGCCTAGAAATTTATTCCTTCCATTTTGCAAGTCAAGAGTGCTGGAGTTAATGGAAAGAAGTGCTAAATGGCTTGTCTATAGCTGCCTTGCAAGCATCTGAGAGCCCGAAGCAGCATCTCCAAAGCTCCAGCTGGATCAACACGTGAGCCCACCGGTGGCCACCTCACTCCTCCAGGAACCATCCGTGAAGGCAGAGACACCCAATTGTGGCTTGAAGAGTGTTTAACAAGCTGGAATGATCATCTCCCATTGCATATACGTGACTGAATGAAGTCACGCTGTACTTGGGTTGCCAAGCTTCTAACATGTGACTTTAAAAGTGTTATTTGCTGAGGAAGGAAGGTTTCCAGGGGAATTGATAACAAAGGATGTAGTAGGTTTTTGGAAAGCAAACAACTTTTGCTATGAAAAGAAAACAGAAACTCTGAAACTTTTTTTTGAGGAGATAAATCGCTTTCTAAAAATGGGCCATAGCTGCTTGGTGTTTCCACAATAACTTTGTGCCTGTGGTTGTTGTCGCTCTGTTCAGCATGGTAGTGGGGAGCTAAGGGAGGCAGCTGCAGCAGAAAACAGGACTCAGACCATGCCTGTATCTTCTCCTGAGTTGAAATTTCAGCACTTTCTGCCTTTCTGTACTTCTTCTCAGGCTCTCCACTGACCTTGTCCCCAAACACAGTGTTCTTGTTGTCCCCATAAGCATCATCGCCATGAAGTTCTGGTAGCGATTGCACACCAGGACTCTGTGCTTACCGCTCCCCGTGAGCACTGCTGAGTTATTGTTCCCACACAGATTCCCAAAGCAAACGTTACTGCTGTAATCTAAAAGAGCAAAAATGTTTGGAAAACAGCAGATGCGATGGGAAAACGACACTTCCTACATGTGATAATTGTGCAACCTTAACTCTGCCCTTGGAGTATGTCTGCTTCTCGCTGTATTGTTCGGGAACTTGTGTGGTACAGAAAAAAAGTAATCGGAAGTCTTCGCCTGTGCAAATCACAGTTAAAATTGATGGTGGAGGTCTCAGCAAGGGCTAAATTACCTGTGTGGGGATGGTGGACCTGGGTAGGTTAAGTAGATTAATGCAGCTATTAAATACACACAGGTGACTCTGCCAGCACGATTTGACTGTTAAAATGGGCATTGGTGGAACAGAAAAAAACCTCTGTGGCTCATGAGTCCAGATGACTTAAGCTTTAAAGTGCCGGAAATGGTTATGCTTTGCTCCTGCCATGGTAAGAGTGGATCCTGTCTTAAGCCACTTACATTGGCTTGCTTTTTAGGTAGCAAATCTCTCTTTTTTTTTTTTCTTTTTTCCCTTGTGTTCAGCCATAGATTAACTTTGATCAGACTGTCTTCACCCTCGCCCTGCAGCCCCACTGCCCAGGCAGCTCACAGACATCCCCTGCCTGCCTGCGCTGTGTTTCTTGCCTGGGCATGAAGTTTCTCTTCACTGTTAGCTTGGCTCAGTCGCCACTGAAAAACTGGAAAAGCACAGTGAAACAATGTCTGCTTTGCAAGGCTTGTGCAGCTAGGAGCAGTTGAACCAGCTCCTGTCTTTATCCATTGCTCTTTGCCCCTGTCCGTCCCCAGCTGTTCATCACTCCCATCTCCTCCTGGAGCTGCTGCTGAGGAGCTGACCCTGCGTGAAAAGTGGCTCAGCAAAGATGGCAAGGGCTTCTCCTCTGCACATTGCCGTCCAGCCTGCAACACTGGCACTTCCACAGGCTTGAAGACGGAGCAAGGTCGAGCTTGGGGCACGACTGCAACTTTTTGGGCAATGTCACTTTTTGCCACCTTGGGAGTTTTGCAGAACCGCGGCTTGTGCTTTCAGTGGAGTTGACAGGTCACTGAGGGATTGATGGGAACGTTTCTGAAGACTAAGGCAGCGCTGCGAAACACCTTCAGCTCTGTAGGCTAGTGACCTGGTCGGGAGCCAAAGGAAAATCGTAACGGCAGCAGCCGAGGTATCGGTGAAGGCACAGGGAGCCCGTGCCCGGGGAAAGGGCACGGAGCAAGAGTTTGCTCCCGGCTGCTCAACCCTACGAGGTAACTTCCAGGGCAGCCGCGGCGGGGCGAGGCGGGACCGGCCGAGCGGGCCTACGCGACCCCATCCCCCGCTGACTGCACCGGCACCGACTGCCACCGGTACCTGCTGCCCCTCCGCCGCCCGGAGCCCGCTGCCGCCCCGCGGGCAGGACGGGGCCGCACGGCCGCACTCCCCCGTCTCGGGCTCCCGCCCGCAGCAGGCCCCGGCGGGGCCGCCGCCTCAGCCCCGCTCCCCCGGGGACCGGCAGGCGACGAGCCCTCTGAGGGAGAAGGGACGGGAAAGGAAGGGGCCGCCCGCCACCGCCGGCTGAGAGGAGCCCGCCCCTCGTGGCGGGGTCCCGTGCGGGGGGCAGCGCCCGCGGCGCTGAGGGGAGGGAGGGAGCCGGCCCGCAGGAGCTCCCGGCCAGGGGCGGGGGCGGGACCCGCCGGGGAGGC
>VWYH01008138.1:1299773-1479188 GCA_013399365.1 Pampusana beccarii | reverse complement strand
GGCCCGGCTGGGCCCTCCCGCGGCGCGGGGCCGGGGGCGGAGCGCGGCCTCGCCCGCACCTCTCCGGGCGCCGGACCCGGTAGGTGTTTGTCGGCTGTTCCCGGGCGCGGGAGGAGAGCGGCGGTGAGAGCAGGCGCTGGGTTTCGGGGCTCTGTAACATGGTTTCTTATGTGTGTGTTTTCTTTCTCTCCTCCTTCTCTCCCTCCTCCTTCTCCCGCCGCCTCTCTCCTCCTCCCCAAACACACACGTACACACACGCTTCCCCTCTCCCTCCCCCTCCTCAAGGCCGAAAAGGCAAGCCAAACCTGCAGCCGACGAAGGCTTTTGGGATTGTAGTGTGTGCACCTTCAGGAACAGCGCCGAAGCCTTCAAGTGCAGCATCTGCGATGTCAGGAAAGGCACCTCCACAAGGTACGTCCGCACCTTTCGATGCGGCTTCTGCTTCGTGCTGGGCTGCGCCGACTTGTTGATTTTTTTTTTTTTCTCTTGCTGGGATATCAGCTGGTTGTACCCTGTTCCCTTCAATGGGGTCCCTTCTGTCTCCATTCAAAAGCTTGTGGATTTTAAAAATTCTATTTTAAGGGCTTAATCAGAGCTGGAAGACACGTTTCTTTTTGTTGTTCTGTGCTTTTTTTTGTTGCTGATGTATGAAGGACCTCTGGAGATCCATAAGTAGCCAGAAATGTTCTGGTTGTGGTTTGGAGCAGATGATTTTTCTGTGTTTTGGGTGGAGATTTACCTGTGCTTTCTACAGGAATAGAAATGATTGAGGATTAGGGAGCGAGAAAGGAAATGGCTGAAACTAAAGATGCCAGGAGAACAACAATTCCATTCCTGAGATGTTGTTCTCTGTGTCTGTTGTCATCCGAAAGGAATCGGCTTTGTGCTCAGTATGAGAATGGTGCAGATTGCTGAAAGCTTTGGCTGTCAGGTCTCTCGGATTGCCTTGTGCTGAGTAACTGTGGAAGTCTTTGAGATGGTGAAGCTGACATACAGTAGTTTGATCTCAAATTTGATCTCAAAAAAACCCCCCGAAACTTGTGGATTCAGTTAATGGGTTCAGAAAGTTTATCCTGGAAATATAAGTTGTCACTAAAGCAAGCATGTGGTGCTTTGCCTTTTCTTTCTTTTTCTGATGTTCTACCATGTTGACTTCTGATTTTGTTCGTATTGTACCTTCTAATTTGAGTTGCTCTACTCTGCCAAGGAACTAGTCCGTAAGATTGCCATTGTGAAAGGCATTGTTTTCCTCCTTTGAATGAAGCAGTGCATTGCGATGCTCTCATCAGCAGGCTGTTTGCATGACTTGGCTGTCTTGACTTGATTGACAAAGGAGGTGAAAGCGTGTTCGGTTGGTTATTGTTCACGCTGTGCTTTAGACAATGTGAAGTGCCTACATTTTTAATGGGGAGTATGCTTTTGGTCCATTGAAACTGAGTTACAGCAACAGGGTGCTGTGGTACTTTGCTGTGTGTTCTACAATGCACGTTGGTTACAAGTATCTCTCTGCTTTTAATGAAACATACAGAGGTCTTGAACTTAAAACAATTTTAAATAGCATAGTTACAGCATTGAGTGAGCTTGAGCTTTCGCGACAGTCGTGTTCTGTATGCACATAGAGTTTTCACTTGTTTTGTTCAATCTTGTTTTCTCGTGCGACTAAACTTCCACAGTACACTTGATTTCTGTGCTTTTCTGTTTCCTTGGCTTCCCCGTTGGCTCAGGTGAAACACATTGATCCTGCAGTTGCCGGGTGTTTAGCTGTGCTGCTACAGTGCGTAGCCTTGTAGTCACCACCAGTTCTCACAGTGTCATGTCAGACATGTGCATGGGTATTTGCAGGAGAGTCTTAATGGGATGCAGGAGCCCATATGGGTTGGATCTTGTATCAGACTTGATCATTTTCATTTGGCCACCATCCTGATGTTCATTTTGAGAGCAGCAGCTTTCTCTCACATGCCCTTACTTTTATTTGTAATGATAGTTTTCAGACTCTTGGTTGAGGTAGCAGGATGTTTTGCCTTTTAAGGGACCCTTAAGAGGGACAGCACTTTGAATTTCAGGTTAAGAGCTGTAGCCTTACTTGCAGATGTGATCCTCGGGTCTGGAACATTGTACTTCTCTTTAGCTTTTAATGGACCCTTATGAATGGCTTCTAATTTTAATTCGTTTAATTCATCAGCTTTCTATTCATTTTTGCTGCTTTTAAAATTGCTTTTGTTTGTAGAATTTGAGAAAGTATTTAAAATATTCAATGAACCATCATGTGTTCTTGCATATTTATATCATTTATGAATAAATATTACCCAAAGCAGGAGTGATTGAATGCCGTGAGTGAGTGTCGTATGTTGAGAAGACCTGGGAGGTCAGAGTTCTTTGTTGTGGTATTGCTTTGAGTGTTACAGTATGTGATGTATGAGTCAATGCTGGGGAAATTCTTCAGAATTTTTAAAATAAGTGACTGATGTAACAAGACTTAATGAGTTATGATTGATAATTTATTACTTGAAATATAAGGTGTCTGATGAGCCTGACTTTTAAGTTGCGATTTGACAAGTTGATGACACTTTTCCACATTTAAAACTGCCTTGCTTCATTAAGGCTCACTTCAATAAGACTTATTGGAAATTTATCAAACTCACTTTTTAAAAAAAACAAAGTAGTGAAAGGCAGACATTGCAGACATGGTGAGGTAACTGGCTTTCATGAAATTATGATGTGCAATTACAGTATGCCCAGTTTTTTATTAAGATTCGGTATGACCTATTCCCTGCTTCCCCCCTCCGCTGTGAAGCCAGTTATTTGCTGTAGAATTTACTTTGGCTGATAACTATACTCTGATTTGAGAACTAGTTAGGCTGTTAGCTAATTCTCATTGTGTGTATATTTTTTCAGACTCCATATAACCTGTTGGGGTGTGGGAGGGGTGGCTGGCAGCAGTTAGAAGTTTTACTTTCTCAGATCCAACTATCCCCTTTCCCTAGGATCTCATAAAAGGAGCTTCACACACAGTGAGGTTTAGAGTTGGTGTGGCAGATCAAAGTATCTGTAGATGCTAAACAGTTAAATTACACCTGAATGTTTTTGCAAGGGGCTGTTTATAAATATTTGAGTTGCACTTTTAAATAAAAATGAGGTCAAATCCACCTCAAGAGAATTGAGAGTTGTCATGCAAAGATTACATGAAACCTGTAGTTCTTACTTGAATACTGGATTTGTTATAGTATGTCACTAATTCCTTTTCCTCAAGTTTGTTCTTGCTATTTTATGGTTAAGCTTTATTATGCTCTATTTAGGCAAGTATGTTGAGTTTTTCTACCGTTGTCCTTCTGTGAGGATCATGGCAAAGATATAAACTCTGTTCGACACAACGTTCAGTTGGGTGAGACAGTGATTTAACTGGCTAGCCTGGGAGTGAGCAATGGTAATGCGTTTGCTGGGGCGTACGATACTTTTTTTCTTTTCGGAGGTTTTTCTATAGGTTGCAGGGAACTGGTGCTGGCCACCACCTCCACCTGTGTCCTGCGGCTCTTGTGGTTTGCTGGTGTAGCCCCACCAGCACCTGCACACAGGAGAAGCCTTGAGTTAAAACTTTTGCTTGGAAGTTTGCTCCACAGACACGCGTTCCTTTCCAATATCAATTACTTCTTCAAACGTGGAAAGAAAGTTTACTTGGGATTTCCTAGGAATGTGAGGGTAGAATTTGACCTTGTATTTCCCATTATGGGGGCTGTGTGTTCCTGTTTGAGGGTAGGCAATGGCTCCCTGTTTCCATTTGTTTTCCTTAGTGGTATTCTTGCTCCTCTTCCCCTTTGGTTGTCTGATGCTTTACATATGTTGTATTCACATACACCTCTTCTTGTAGCTTCCTCTCTCCTCCCAGGCACGGCCATGTGGTGTTTCTGTGTGGGATTGCTATCAGACATCATTGTGAAGGAGAATATTTCCCCCCACTCCCAACTCTGATTTCCCAGGGGTAGTTACTATTTTCTGTAGCTTTCCTTTTGGATAAACAAGCAAGTGGTGCAATATGGTGGAGCTTCTCTGTTGATAATTTTTCTCCAACTTTAGGATTAGTGCTTTTCTTGTATGAACTTTACATCCTCTATCATGAATGTGCCTTGATTACAGAGAAATGCACTAAAAAAAGCCAGTGGAAGATGTGAGAGCAACAGCTGGATGTCTGACATGAAAATTAACAAAACAATGGGACGACTTAGTACAAAATTAACAAGTTGTAGTCTATATAAGCATTTCTGTTGCATTTGTTGCTAATACCCGCATGCCTGAAGTGCGTGGTTTGGAGTTTGCATCAGGTCATTTGAACTTAAGTTTCATTGTGGAGTGCTCAAGGAGTCCATGTCAGTAATGCTTTGCTCTTGCCATCCATATTTTTGGAGGGGAGGCCGAGCTGAAACTATTAATAGTAATTTTAATATGAATTTTCTCTTGTGTGGATCAGGTGTCTCAGATAGATACTGGCCTTTGTTCCCCTTCAGTTCTCCAGAAATTCCTTTGCATGTTCACAGGATCTAAGCTAGCACCTTGTAGGATGTAAACTACTGTCCATGACACCGTTGAAAAATATTCTCTTCTGCATGTGAGCTGGGCTGACCAGAATAGACACCAGATAGCCCTGCTGTTCCTGGAATGAGGAATCAGGCTCATGATCTTGACCTGCATACAACTAATACATGCCCTGCTTAGTTGTCATGTATTTGCAGGACTGTTCTTATAAAAATGCTTGCTTTGGTGTGTAAATGTGGCGTAGGTTGGAAGCAAAGTGGTTTCATTTGGTTCTTTCAAGCTAAATAGCTTCCATCTGCATTAAGGTGGGTTTTATTTAGCATCATAGCTGGCCTTTAATTGGGTTATTTTCTATAAAAATGGAGTATGTGACTCGTCTGGAAAAAGCTGTTGTGGATAGGACATTGTTGCCTTTACTCTGGAATAATTTGTTTTACTAATTGGCCATTTAGATATATGGTTAAACGGTCTCTATTTTCCCGTCGATTGCCGAAGTTCAATGGCAGTTGGATCAGGTGGAGCAGAGCGTGGTCGGCTCCAGCCCGGAGTGGTGCCAGTGCTTCATGGAGCCAACCAGCTCCTGAGGATCTGTCCCCTTCAGTGCTGCTTGGTTCGTAAATGGGTAATGAGCGCAGCATAACTCTGCCTTGATAGTTCTGAGTGCTGGAACGCACGATACCTATTTGCAAAAGGTTTGCCCACGCGGAGGGAGTTCTTCAGACCTCTGTTGTCTCATACCTTGTTTACCAGCACTGTCTAAAAGTAATTAGCTGTTACTTTCTGAATTTGTAAGTGAAGGAGTGCTTTTGCTAGGTCTGGCAAACCCACCAGGGCATGGGAGCTAAGGACAGGAGGAGCCTTTTGTGAACATAGCATTTTACAGGCAATGCTCATGGTTCACAGCCAGCCCCAAATTGTGGGGCTGTGGTTTGATAAGCTAAGTTTGACTTCACAACTCGTATTGCTGAGTCCCAAGTGCCTCAGCCACGTGGCTTGGGGTATTTATCCATTATAATCTGACCACTGGTACAGATTCACACTACGCTTATTTTTTTTAACTAGCCTAAAGTTAGTCTGTGAGACCTCATCTGAGCAGATGAAGCTGTTCAGCTTCAGATCAGCTATTATCTGTTTGAAAGAAATAAGAGTTGTGTCCTCATTTGCTCTGTGCTAGTGTTTGGCTCTGGCATTAATGATCTCATTACCATCACCCCAGGATTTCTCTTGGGTTTCAGCACCTCTGAGAAATCATTCTCAGCAGGGAGGATGCTCAGTATTGACATGCAGCACCTTGGCAATACCCCTTTGCTACGGCTCTCAAATTTGGGTCCCTGAAATGCGGTAAGTGACAAACACAGTAGGTAGTGTGGTGGCTGCTGTCACTCTCTTTGCTTCTACCAGTTTTTGTTCCTGAAGGTCCTGTTAACGAATAATAGCGATACCTCTTGCAGTGCTTTTTACTAGGAAAAAAAAGATATTTTTGTTAAAACGAATAGCAAAATCTTCAGCGTAGTTAAGGTGCGTTATAATTTTTGTGTGGATTACCTGTTCGGGTTAAATGATTGTGGGTGGTAGTGTTTACTATCAATCTTTGATTTCTGTTGAAGACTGTATAGAGATCTTATAGATAGATTAACATGCCCAGTGTTGCAGTCTGTCACTGATAATATGCAGTGTGGATATTATTCGTTTTTCTCTTCCTCCATAGACTGCTTTTTTGGGAGCTGGAAATCTAAATCAAAGTATGTATGTGTGTGTAGGAGGAGAGGGCACGTAACTTTATTGCTGTAAACAGACATTGTGTCCGCTGGGATGCTGGCCCTCGCTCTCGGCAGATCCTCGTGGGGTACTGGTAGGCAGAGGAATGCTGAGCAACTTTCTCTGCATGCCTTTCTTAATTGCCCTGGTTGTTTCATGTTCCCGTCAGCTGGCTGTGGAGGGGCTGCTGCATTTGCGCGATTGGCGTATGTATTTGCACACTGATAAGGGTTCATCTAATAAGTGCAGCCTTGTGTGAACTGGAAATAGAAAGGTGTGTGGTGTTGACCAGAGCAATAGCTGAGAGGAGGGAGGTGGTGGATGCGAAGTGCGGTTCCATGCAGACACCCTCAGCTCCTGCGGGATCTTGGCTGACTGTCCTGTGCCTCTGTTAACATTCCCCAGCAGCTCCTAGTGCTGTGGGGCTGTTTTGGCTGAACTATGAGGTCCCTGGAAGCAACATATGGGATCCAAGAGCAATGAGGGATGAATGTTGAGCAGGTAATGTGCTGTGGGCAGGAGGGATTATTTTGGCTGGCCACATCCAGCTTTTGTGCTGTAGCCGAGATACCCCCTCTGTAACTGCAGGCTGATGGTGAATTGGGTGTCACTTGCACTTCGACTGCTGCAAGAGCCCTTTGCATTTGCAACATGAATTAAACAGCTGCTGTTGGTTCCTCGCTGCAGTGCTGCTCCTTTTCTTCTGCTCTGTTGGGCTTGAATGAGCAGACCGATCCTTCCAGGGTCCCTCAGTGAGAAGCACAGAAGTTCACAGCACTTTCGGTGAGTCCTGCTGGTGTGCAGGAATATGGCAGCATGGTGAGAGATGTGGTTGCAGCGTGCTCCTGTGTCAGGCAAAGGGTGTGCTTTGCTTGGCCTTTATTATGTACATCTCTCCTTGTCTGCGTAATTCTTCTCACGAGGAAACCCACTGACCTATTTTTCAGGATTTTGGGTGGTTCTCTAGGTTAGTGGGTTCCAGTCGCACAATGTAGGTCACTCACAAGGTGTGCTGGAGTTTCGTAATGCGTAGCTCTGACCTGCAATAAGATTCTTACAAACTCTCTGTGGCTGTGTCTTGCAGCTGTACTTGGTCTCTCTTTGCACTGGGCACCACCTTCACAAAGTAAAAGGAGAAATCTGGGTATTTCCAGAGGGAAGGGGTCTTACAGGACGGTTCGTGAGGATTTCGTTAAAGTGTGGGTGTTTCAGACAGGTAAGGGCAAATTATCATTATTGCCATGTGTCATGTTTATTAAGGACATGGCAAAAAACCAAACCACTAATACTGAGTGACTCGTACATGCTATGCTAAGCAGATGTCCAGGGTTACACAGTATGACAGAAATAATGTGGAAATACCTCCATTACATTTATGTAAGTTCCTTTTACAGCTGACACATGCTAAATACATTGATTGTCTCTTTGTGCAGGCAGATTTTCTTTGTATCAACCAGAGCTCCTTTCACGCTTTTTTTGTTGCGTCTGGAGGTACAAGCAAATCCTGGATGTTGCTCTTCCCATAAACCAGCTATTAATTAGGAGTGTGTTCTGTGTGGCACAGTGCTAATTGGTACATCAACAAATTCACTGCCTGTTAAACATTGAAAAGATTGTAATTCTGACTGGCTCAAATATAAATGAGAGGGGAAAGTACCACTTCTCCTTGCTGGCCTGGTGGGTTTTGTTTGAGTGTTCAGTAGCTCGGTATCTTCAATCAGGTGAATCTCACCTCCTTTCTTGATAAAACAAAACTGACTGGCTAAAACTGGGCATTGTTTTGATAGTACTTTATTATTGAAGCGCCGCCTGTGTTTCTGAAAGTTCAAGTACACCCCCAGCCGATCTTCTGTTAAGTGATACTGGAAATGCATGACAAAAGGAGGTTGTAGGGGTCTAAAGTGTGGATTGTCAAAGCAGGAGACCTGGTTTTGAACCCTTTGTGATCTTATTTGAGACACTGGCCTGGGATTGTGGAGTAACCCCTATGCAACAAGGATCAGAATACTAAAGATTTGTAATTATGTTCTTTACTGCGGAAGTCTTGTAATAGCCAAATTGATTTTAACCTTTTGACTGATAAACATTTTGAAGCGTACATTTTATGGCAATTTGCTGAGAGCTGAAAAGTTCCATATTTAAGTAAACACAGTGTATGTTTTATGTCAGTTGCTATATGGAGGTGCAAACTTCCAGAAACTCTATTTACAGCTTACATAGAAATATGTTCAAGAGTTCTAGAAACCTTAGTTTGAGCATCTTATCAGATTTGTTGTCTTTAAATAAAATGGAAGCAAAACAAGTCAGTTTGGGATTCTGCTTAGGGCTAAACATGGAATAAATGTTTAGACGTGTTTTCTCAAGCAGATTGTTCTCCAGGATTCAGAATTATGATGGATTGCTTGTAACACGCAGAGGTGCTAAGTGAGGCAGAATATCCTGCCTGAGATAAAGCTGCCTTCTTCAGATTTATTTTGTTGAGTAGACAGAGGTGGGACTGATCACAATCTCAAATATTTTTCCTGAACAAAATTATTTTTGTGCACATGGAACTACATCTGGGTAATTCATTTGCAACTTAACATGGTCAAACTGGGGAGCTGGAGGAGGTCGAAGTAGGAGGATGTGGTGGCTTCAGTGTTGTTGTGAAGTTGACCAGGACGCTGCCCGATGAGTGGTGAGCGTGGGTTACCCCCTGCGCCCCAGTCCCAAAAATGCAGCATTTTTTCAATCATAGGGGTAGTTCTTAATTGAATATAATTACTGCTTTTTTTTTTTTTTTTAAAATCTATGTGCTAAATACACGGGAGGATTTGTATTTTCTTATTTTCTTCTATTTGCAGAGATCAATGGGGATAGCATGATGTTAGTGTGATTCGAGACTGGGTAAGAGGCTAGAATTCACCCAACTCAGGTTGTTGGAACTGTGTGTTTCTGCTGAAACACTTGGCTCTAATTATATATCTTGGAGCTCTTAATCTGAAAGTGCTTTCACTGGTTTTTTTTTGGAAGCAGTACTGAGCACTTTCTCCTGAGATGCGATTTCAATAAGAGAGGCCATACATTGATGGACGATGGCCCTGTGATGGAGTCAATCAGCCAGTGCAGTCATTTGTCTCCTGGGGATGCAGGGCAGAGCACATCATTAGCAGCAGGAGGGGAGGCTTTCCTCTCAAATGCTAATAGGGCTAGGGAGCTGGGGTTGGTGCCTCTTGGCTGCTGTTGCTCAGTTATTACAGGTGCCTGATGGAGAAACAAAACCGTTTTTATTTGTTGTCTGTAACAGGCATGGGTGTGGACCAGTTTAACAAAAATATTGAATAAGCTCTAGGAATGTTTCCAATTCAGCATTGTTTCAGCAGTTTGTAAAGCTGTATCACATAAGATTGCTTGTCGTAAAAATGGTGAGTTATTTTGGGGAAATTATGTGTGGTTTTTTGGTTTTACATACAAGTAGCTCAACTTGTGTAGGAAAGACCAGCAGCTGCCTGCTGCCAGCGTGGGATTTGAAGGATGGTATGTCTTAGTTGGAGGAGGGGCGTTGGAAGTGAAGCCAGTAGGTTGCAGAAGTTACTCTAATAAGCGGCTGACAGTGCTGGGTTTCTGTCAAAGTGAAAGATGAAGCCCACGGTAGCAATGGCGAGTGGCTCGTCCGAGGGACGCCTGTGTCGTGTGTAGTTGTGTGGTGCCCGTAAGGGGTTAGCTGGATGGCAGCTTGGTGTGCTCCAGGTGATGGGCATCCTCTGGCTCTGCCCAGAGAGGACGAGTTAACCTGCAGGTGGCTGTTCCTGCATGGCCGCTTTGCTCCTATCGGGGTTCTTACTTCTTGGCGGAGCTGGTGTAGTGGTGGTTCCATCGTGACCAGGCGTGGGCAGGAGCACTCTTGGGGGATACAGGCCTGCAAACTCGCATTAGCAGTGTCTTGGTGCCCAGAGATGGTTAACTCCTGTGCGGCACACAAGGGAACTACAGGTGTTCGTGGGAAAGCGTTGCTCTGGGTGCCTGGTGGGTGTTTCTCTGTATTTGCCAGTGCTGCCAGCGGGGAGGGGGCAGCTGGGGCACTGCTGCTTGTAGGGACTCCCCCTGCTTTTAACTCACTGTGGCTCTGGACAGTTAGGTAATTCGTGCATAGATTTGCCTGTCTGTAAAGCAAATGTAGTAAGAAGTCCCTACCACATATGGCTTATAGGAAGTTAATTTTTAGAAAATGTTTTGAAATCCTGAAATGTCTTCTCAAAAACTGCACGCAAAGTCAGACTTACAATGTTTCTTTTCGTTTCTCTGAACTGTATAGATAATTGTTTAAAAATAAGTGCAAGGGCAGCAAGAAAGCAAATGATACAGCTGCTGGAACAGCATGGTGGGTTGATGTTGTACAGTTCATTTCAGCATCGTGTGCAGTGGTGTCTTTGCTTGTAAAGCACGCAGGAAGTGGCACAGCTATGTGCTGTGGTACTGGAGGCATGGGATTGTTAGAGTTGCACAATTTTATATGTGGGTTAGCAGAGTAAGGAACATGCTTAATCATGGGTGTGGGAATATAGTACTCTGGCAGGAATTAAGAGTCCTTAATTAGAAGTACTCGCTACCGGACGTGACTCAAATTAGTTGTAAGTTGCTTAACTTCTGAAGTCAAAAAGATGTAACGCATCTGAGACCAGCGTTACTAGTATCCTTGGGACTGCGGGGGTATCCACAGGGATGGTCCGTGCTACCAGAGCTCAAACTGAAATTCTGAGGTTTATTAAACGGCTTATTGACAGTGACAGCTTTGCAGCAAGCTGGGACCAGGCGTTTGCATTGCGAAGTTCAGACCTATGAGGGGTTTGTTAAAGCTCCTGGGTTACATCGGCTGGGAACGTACAAGTGTGTGCTGGGAATTTATGCTGCTGTGCTGAGATGCACTATTATTCAATTAGCATTCAAAGAAGCGATGGTGAATCTTTCTGATAAACAAAAGCTTCCCTTGTCTGCATGAAGAGTATGACGTTTTTTCCAACTACAAATTAGCCAATTGATACAAAAATCAACAACAAACAGGGCAGTGGAACATCATGCCTGTGTGTCACTCCCCTAACCTGCAAATGCATGAGAGATCATACCTTCACGTTCAGCACGTGAGTTTATAAAGATGTACAATGTGAGCACAGTCCCACTGGTTGTGCTTGGAAGAGACATAACTTCTGCCAACGGCCAGGCATGCTGAGCAAGGCATGGAAAATGGTCCATAAGAAGGTACCTGTTACAATTCTTTGCCAGTTCTCAGGGTTTTTCCTAATGTGTGTGGAGGGTGAGAGATAACACGTAGCAGTAGTTTGTTTTGATTTCCATCTCTAGTTTTTCCCCTCTTGCCATTTTTTTGGTATTGTAAGCCAAACTGACTTTTCCACTGGCACTCTGAATTCAAAGCGATGAAATTGTACAGCAAAGTACTATGCTTGTTTTTAAAAGCTTGTTAGAAGCGTAAGTGGCTTTTTTCTTCTTGTTTTTTTTTTTTCTTTTTACACAGAGGCATATAGCATAAGGAACAGGTTTACTTAGTCACAGGTGTGGAAATATGGACGCCATGCTAAGAAATTAGTTTAATAGCAGTTGGTTGCTTTATTTCAGAGTGTGCTAGCATTTGCAATTCCATCTTGGTTCGACAGGTGGTTGATGCTTGTGGAGAATGTGACCTTCTGCTCTTTGCATTGATTTTTCTGAATCGTGTCCAGAGGCTGCAGAAGTCAGTGCAGCGCTTTGTTGTCGGCTGCACGGCCTGGGTCAGGTCTCCAGGACTGATGCATCGAGAAGAAAGGGAATAAGTTAACGTGAAACTTAACGTGGTTATCTTTTGTCATCTGGCTTTACTCTAAGGCTGTTTTCTTTCCAGGGAGTTGTTTGTAATAGATAAAAAAAATAATTGAGAAGTAAGTTGCGTTCTATGAAGTCTGAAGTGAGACTTGGGAGAACTCAGTCTGTGTAAGCAGAGGGCTCCTCAGACCGTTCATTGCTCTCAGTCATTCTGGAGCCTGGAGTTTGAACAGGGGCTGATACTTAGAAAACTGAGGGTCTCCTCTTTTTTTAGTGTTTTAGGTGATGACCAAACATTTTCTTGTTTTTTAAGCAGAAAGAAACAAAATATCCAGAATGTCCAATATATTAATCTGTTTAAAGTTCAGTCTTTCTACTGCCAGCTGTATAACATTCTTGCTTTTGATGTTAGTGTGCAAATATGCTAGTCCTCGTATACCCATGTGCTCACTTGGATCAAAATGATGATATTCCTTCCCCATGGAGCTGTATCCATGCCTTTGCTCGTATAGCTGGCAGATCATTAGTAAGACGGATCGATTATCAGTGACTTTCTGCTTTTCCTCCCTGCTCTAGTTCAGAGTATTATTGTTAGCAGCTTTTAAAGTAAGGCTCCTCCTGGAAGAATTTCTGGCTCAAGGCAGAAGTTGTTTTCTTACCAGTTTTGAACTACTGGGACTATTGTGTTTTTTGAAATCCTATTCTTCGCTTCAGAAAACTTCTACAAGTGTGTCTTGAGTCATGCATAGCCTGAAGAATATCCTAGGGGTAGGGAGACATAAATAATTGTTTAATTGGGCTGCTCCGCTGTGAGGTGTATATCATGTTGACTTTACGGAAAGGACTGATTTTATTTAGTGTTTTACTGTAACAATCCTAAACTGAGTGTTTATCTTAGTAAAATTTAATGTGGTGTTAAGCAAGATGTGCAAATGTGTTTTGACTTAAGCTTTTAGTTTGTGAATAAAAATGTTGCAGCTCTCTCACCTATCAAATGTTTGGTAATCATGTTAACTGAAGTCTTACAAGGAAGTGTCTCAGAAGTAAAACGTCATCCTATTGGAAGGAAAAAATCTTTGTGATTACCACAAATGGTTAATAACTGTTTTTAAATTTAATTAGATTTATGAAAAAATATGTCTTCAGTGGTTGTTAGCAGAGATGGCAAAAATCTGAGTAATATATCAATATTGTTTTAATTAAAAATGCATTGATAGTCTCCTAAAAATGCACTTTTGACATCCAGCTTGTAGGCTCAAAATGAATGTAAAACTTTGCTTTTTATACTCCAGGAAAATATGCTCTTGTGCTCAAAACATGCAGCAAAAGAAATTCCATGAAAATCAATTAGAATAATAGAGTACAGCCATTGCAAAATATCATTACAATAGTTAAGTAATTATCCCACTGCATGACTTAGCAAGAGGGATAAATAATGCATGTAGAGTTGGGTTGGAGCCTGCAAGGGAGGTGGATGCTGCAGCGTGGGTGGGCAGGGCGCAGGCCGACGGGGGGGCTGCTGGGTCCGCTGCCTGATGGCTGAAACCTTTCAGTGCCTGCCATAATGAAGATGCCAAAGAGCCACAATTTTCTGTGGTTTTTTTCTTACCATTTCGAGATGGCCTTTGGGAAGAAAACTTCCTTTGTGGTGTTAGCACAGCTTGACTCCAGCTGCTTCTCAGAGCCGCCCAGCTCGCCCCAGATGGGTGGGTGTTGGGTTCTGGGGTGCCAGCACTGCCGGCATTTTTGGGGTCACATCTCAGAGCAGGCGCCCAGCGGGGGCCAGGTCTGCTGCCAGAAGGGTGGAAAACCCTCGGGATGGCACCGCGTCAGGGTGCCCATCGTGGTGCCTTGCTGCCTCACCTGGTCCACTGCTCTTTGTATTTCACCCACACTCTGTTTTACTGCTCTGTAGGTCTGGGCTGCTCCTCATCTGCCATTCATTGGGCTGAGTTGCTTAGTGTGTTAACGCAAGGCTTGGAGTCTTATCGGCACATGTCCCAGCCCCTGACCAAGCTCTGTGTCTGGTCAGCAGGAATAGTGGCTCTTTTTTCAGCAGACAGATGAGGGGGTTGATTTTCCTTCTTTTCAGCTAGAACTGAATACTCCGAATCTGTCAGTTGCTGTCAAGAGGATTGTACTTTGGATTAGTAAGCCACTGGAAGCTGTTTGAATCATTGCAGTTAAAAGCATGCTGAACAGCAGTGTAATTAAGAGTTATATAATGTCATCAACAAGCCTGGAAAACTAGAATGTAACTAGAAAACAAATACAGCCCCATGCAATCCCTGCATTGTCTACAGACTACCATGCGGTTAAAGGACAATGTGTTTCTTCCCAGGGCTGTTGCGGTCAGGGCAGGTTTGTTGCTGTTGTGTTGGTTCCATCACGAGATGTACAGAAACACCTTCTGCGCCTTTTCCCTTCTCCCCCTTTTTCTCTGGTATCTTTAGCATCAGGACAGGGTCAAACCAAGAACCCTGCTCACCTTAGGCTTGTTGGAGCTATGCTTTGCTTCTGTGATTGCAGAAATCTTCAATTACTGTGTAATTACGGATGCTGCATGCAATAGCTCTTCAGCTCCTGAGAATAACGTGTTTTTGTTGGTGTGTTTTTGCATGGAAATTTTGAGAAAATTGTGCAATACCTTCATGTTATACAATACTAGTAAAACTCTGACAGCCCTTTACCATGTGTGTTTTCAGGGAAACTGAAGCAGTTATTGACATTTCTAAAGTAGTTCCTATTTTGTGACAAGCTTGAACCTGTCAGGAAAAGCACTATATTTTAGCAAGGCAGCAGATGAGACACTATCCCTGAGACCTCCTGTCTTGTAGGTGTTGAACTGGGGGTGTGATGCTTCCAAGTTGTTTGTATTAACTTCTATGAATATCTTAAGCACATAAAGATGGTGATCAAAATTCTGGAGTGTTGCTTTCATTCTGGATGAGTTTGATAGAAGATTACTGTAATTATTGTTTTCCCTTGGCTGACTGGATGCTTCAGTTGTCTTAAAACGTTATGCCTTACTCCAACATTTAAATTTTTTTTTTCTCTTAATTGTCAAAGGGAGAATTTTGCTGGTACATAACTTGGTATTTCTGTTTTTAAAGAAATACCTTATCAAACTTATTGATGATTAATTAGAAAGTAATGCTTGTCTAAAAAGTAACTTTATATTAAAATGTGGTACTACTGCTAAGCAAATGTAAGACTGCCTGCCCTCCAGTTTTGTATCTGCATTGCTTCCCCTAGTGTCAGTTTACTCAATATTCAGTGCCGTTGACCTTGGATAATTAAGAAAAAAGTTTGCTGTTCTGAGGAGATAAGTAGAGTTTATGTTTGCTGCGGCTGATTAGCTCGGTTGTGACAGTGTAATTTCACGTCTGTAGTCTCTGGCAGGATGGATGCTGCCTTTGCAAAACTGGACATCCCTCTCTTCTGCTCCCTGATACCTGGTGAAAGTCTCCCAGGACTCCAAGGTCTGAAATTCGAAAAGAGCCACTTCAATTTTCAGTGAAAATGAACTTAAGCTAATATGGGGTTCTTTCTTACTGAATCCCCTTTTCACTCTCAGCCTATTTCCAGTGCAAATCCAAGGCTGCAGTTGTGCAGCAGGTGGGGGTTTGAGGTGGCAGGAGCAAGGGCTTGGTGCCCGTGGGCTCTCCTTCCAGAGCAGGGTTGGTGTCAGTGTTGGCTGTGGAGAGCTGGAGCACGCCAGGACCGCCGGCACTGTGTGGACCTCAGAGAAACACCAGTGGAGAGGAAAGGCCAAATCATAAAAGCAACAAAAATTAAGGAGATGCAAAATTTTTTCAGAGCTGTGAAACTTACTTGTGAGAATTAGAGGGTAGGGGGCTGGTGGGCACTGGGGTCTGTTTGCCATATCCTTTGCTCTTTTATTTTTCTCTGTGCTCTCACTTGGACTTCCTTTTTTACTTCTATGTTTGCTCTCCATGAGTTACCTGGACCCTTTGTTGCTCAAAGTACATACTTCTTCACCGTGTGAGTGTTTTTAAACATCTTCATTATGATAACTCAGTTGCATGGTATTGTAGTGAGCTTTTTTTCTTAGGGCAGGTTTTCCACTTGAGCTCTACTACTATATCTGTGCTGGCAAAGTACTCCAGGCTGAGGATAGCTAAGGAGTTTAAGTTGCCTTTTTTTTGTTTTCTTTTCTTAGCTGGTGTCAACTTCTTTAGAGATGGTGCTGTGGTGATAAATTGTGTATTTTGCCAGGTCGTCTTTTGTTGCTACACAGTGGGGCACTGTTCCTGATGGGACCTTCGGATGCTGATGTGATGTCAGTAATTATCAGGAAGATTTGGGATAGCACGCTGGTTTTACAGACTCTTTGCTTTTGAAGCCAAATCTGCAGCCTTGAAAATCTTTTGGAGTTTGTAATCTTTTGCCCTACAAGGGTATTATTTATTTGAGAAATTGCATAATACTTGTTATGCAAGCGGTCTCTTCAGGCACTGTGTAAAGTGTCTTATAGAAAAAAGTGTAATTTTTTTTTAAATTCATGCAAGAAGTGGCACAAAAAACCCCACACAACTGAGGTTTCCTTAATGAAGAGAGGTTTTAATGAAGGTTGTCTTCTATTTATAACAGAGGTGAGGCAGAACTGAATGCAACTTCAACGAATGTTCACACCTGTTTCCACAAAGAAATTGAATTCCAACCATGCATCTGATTCTGAGAAATGGTGGTTGAGTGGACAGACTGTGTTGTGGATAATATCAACATAGGTCTGTTAAATTGAATATTTTTTCCTGGGATATTTCTAGTAAACAACACCTTATGTGAAATCTATCCATACCTTGCTTTGCAACATCTAATTTAAGGATTTACTGCTTATACTAAGTCTTAGGTCCTTTTTCACGTCTGTGCATGTCCTGAAATAACTAGACCTCTCTCCCTTTCCTCTGCATGCTGATGCCTGGTCCTATTTTTGAGTTTTCTGAGAATGTGGTTTTAAAAAAGCAGGAGTTGATACAGTGGAGTGTTGCTGGGGTTGTAGGAGACACTGGAGTCCTTGCGACCTTCTGCGCCTGCAGGCAGGACTGGTGAGGTTTGGACTCCACCGCGTTAAAATGCAGCGTGGCTGCTTCCCAACATCGGAGACCTTCCAGGTTTTACACTCAGGTTTTGGCTGTCTGCCTTGAGTATAGCTGTTTAGTTGAGAAAGGGTTGTCTCGTGTAGTATGTCTGAGTGGAAGAGTTATTCACTTGAACAAAAGAGACTTAAAATGAAGCTATTAATTGTCACAGCTGGTGACTTTTTTTTTTTTCTGTGCGTTGCTGCCAACTGAGAGCATTTTAAACTCTCGTCTGAGGTATGAGAAGACCTGTACCTCTTATCTGCACCTCCCAGAGTAAGGGAAGCAGTCACTCAATTATTCTCTATAATTAGTGCACTTCAGAGGGTAGGCAGGTGTTAGTTATTCACAGTCTTTCATTGTCTCTTACTTTTCCAGGGGTGTTTGCCTACCAGTCTTTTGCCATCGCCTCTGTACTGAGGCATCGGGAATGATCTTTACCCGCTCAGACCTGGGCGATGGACGGGCTGCTCCCAAGAGTTGTGAAAAGGCAGGGAAGTTCAGATAGGGATGAAAATCTGTCCAGTTGATGTAAAAATATCTTACCCGGGTTGAAAGAATTCGAGAAGTGCTGTGATTACAGTGATACATTAAGTATTTAGAATAACTTGTCCAGTTTTGTGTGGTTGCCCTGAAAGCAGCCTTGCGAGTCTGGGGGTCAGGTTTTTTAAACTACATGGAGTTGGTTTAGACTAAGCTTATATCTTCCTGTAGAAATTGTAGAACTTAAACCAGCAGACCATCCCAGCCCTAGTACTGCTGTTGCTACTGCTTTCTGTAAAGTGCAGTTATACTTATTGTAGCATCCAAAAGGTTTACTCATCACCAAGCACTTACAACCCAGGCAGGTTGTTTGTGCATCTCTGTAAAGCATGGAGGGTGTGTGCATACAGGACCGAAATAGTTTTAACTGCATGGAGAACTTTGCTGATATGAAAAAAACCCTTAGACTCTGTGTCAGGTGAATGATTTTCTCCTGTGAATGGATCAGAGGGACATAAGTGACCCAAAGTTCTTGCTGATATGAAAACCCCTGAAATATGAAAGAGGAGTTTGTTGCCAGAACCTGTCTTCTGGAAGTGGTGGCTGAGTGTGCCTGTGAGGCTGCCATGGTCATTGTTTCTGAGGCAGTGAAGAAATTATTGTGGAAGGCTGGGGACCCAGTTTTGCAGTGGGCACTGTGTGTGGGCTGCTGCTCGTTAACAGCTTCATTAGACTTGATGATTCAAGGTTCTTTTTATAAGCTTATTATCAGGTATTTTATGTCGCTACGTGTCAGTTATGGAAATGGTAGCCTTTAAGAGACAACATCTATTTAATTTAAAAATTCACTTTTTTTTTTTCCTGAGAAACACCACCTCTTGGTGACTTTTTATCAAATACTGTGGTGGGAGTCTGTTTTGGTGGAACTCTTGTTTCAGCTGCTACTGTAAGGAGCTTTACTCAAGAGGAAGGGGGCCTGTTGGTGCAGGGTGGTGATGGAAGAGCACCCCTCAGGATAAGGTGTATCCACACACGTGTGGCTGTAGAACAATTCCTGATGATGCTGAGGGTGGAGCAGTGCAGGATCTATGTGCCCTTCTGCCAGTGCAATTCCCGCTTCAGTCTGTGCTGCGTCCTCGACCATGAAGTCCTCACTGCTATTTTAGCCCTGTGTGACAATTCAAAATGTGAAAATTTACTTTGCTGTGTAAACACAGCCACAAAGGTGGAGTGCGGCCTGCTGAGTGTCTGTGCTCTGCCGGGCTCTGGCTGGGCCCACCACCTGCACTCAGCCCCTGCTGGGGTCACTGTGGGGCTCTGGAGTCCTGTCCTGATGTCCCATGGGTTGGACCCCAGCACTGCTACTGTTGGCCGTGTTACAGTGTCACAAGCAGCACAGTGTTTTATATACGTTGCAATCATGTTTCTTTTTTTTTCCCGCTGGCTGTGTGTGCCTGAAATTAGGGGAACTGTAGACCTGGATTTACACCTTAAGGCAAGCACACTGTTCCCAAAGGAAGTAGAGCAGGACTTGTGCTCTGTCAAAATGCTGGATTCCCGAGGAAGTACCTGTACATGAGCTCTACCATTGATGTCCAAATGAGCATGCTTGTTTGCAAAGGGTGTTCAGTATCCAGGTTTCCTGCTGCAAATGTACATTTAAAAAGATCGTGGTGTTACTCTTCTTTCAACCCTGATCCCTCAGTAAGTCAGTCCTTTGCCTGCGTAAGGTAAAAGTTGTTGACTTGGAGTTAGTGGAATTGGTATCACTGAAGTTAAACTTCAGTAGGATGGATTGTCTGAAAAACCACCCAAGTACGTTTTTCTGTAAGCAGAGAAGTCTGATGCTACCCCAGCACTTGGTGACCGTACCAGCATCTCCAAGGAGGGAGCAGATACTTCTCTTCCAACTTGGGCTGGTGGTGTTTGGGTTTGTTTGTTTGTTTGTTTTTGTTTTGTTGTTTTGTTTTTCTTAAACAGTTGTGTCAGTAGCATTTAAGCTACATTGACCTTAGACTTTGTAACTCATCTTTCCCCTCTTTGCCTTCACTACCTTCTTTCAGCTTGATGTGACACTTGGAAAAAATGTGGTGGTTTGGAGTGTGTTTTGTTTGGGGTTTGTTTTTTTTTTATTTCCCCAAAAGCTCTGGGGTGATTTGCTACCTTTTCCTTCAGAAACGACTTGAAGCGCCTTCCAGAAGGATGTAGCTGCCTGTATTTTGGAGAGCAGCGTGGAGGAGCTGCTGGGGGTGAGGGCTGCTTGTTGGTTTTGGATGAAGCCACTTGCCCCGCTCTGCCTAGGCTGCCACCAGGAGAGCAACGAAACTGAATAAACAGGGAAACTGCGAAATAAACAGAAACAACCCCAAACCTCGCCCCTGCCTTGGGGTGTGGGCTTGAGTCTGTGAAGCAGCTGTTTCACAATTAGACTTTCTTTTGTTAAAAGGCACATAAAAGCTTTTCTGCTTTTGTTTTTGTGCCATAATGATAGTTTCCATGCGTCTTTCTGTGTTATTTGATTGCTTTCAGTTTCTTCTGAGGCAACTTGTTTGAAAAGTGAGCAGTTGTGTTATTGCAGCATTAGGGTGGTTGCCTCAACCTTTGCCTTCTTTCCATACCCCCAAGTTTTCTAGCAGAAGTGACCGTTTTCAAGTAGTGAACTTCAGCCTACGCATTTTTCTCCAGTTACCGTTCAGTCTTCAAGGGCATTTAATAGACTTTTGGGGTTTCAGGGCAGGCTGCAAATACTCATGCTGAGGCTTCAGCACTTACAACCTTCTTTGCCCCTCTTCCCTGTGAGCACTGGAGCTACAACTGCACCAGCATCAACCCGGCTGCCATTGTGGCTGTGTCGAGAGCTGCCGAGGGGAGCAGGTGGGTTTGAAAAGCTGGTGGCAGGAGCAGGACAGGGCTGTCTCACATGGGCGCTGTGGTCAGTATGTGTGTAATTGCTCACGTCGTTACGCCAGCCCCGAAGGCTTTGGCTCTCTTAACTGCCCAGTTTTGGTGCAGAGCGAGGATGTGAGCTCCTTAGGAAGTGGTTGCTCAATGCCATCCACACTGTTTTCTGCAACGCGTTTGAGTAAAAACAAGGTTCTGTTTTTAGCTTGCTTTAACTTGGAAATTCTGGTGATAAGCAATTAGCTGCACAAATCCAGGAAGAAATTAGAGGAAGCAATGTAAAATAGTAGAATCTCACTGAGTCGCTTTTGCAAATCTTTAGAAACAAGTGATTTCTCTAATCTGGTAGATGTATCTCGCCAGTGTGGTGTAGTCCTGGTGCTCAGAAAACCTTCATTTATTTTTTTCTGCTGTGGTCATCCTCAAGCAAGCAAGTTGCTGTTTGTCAGAGTTTCCCCATAGTTAAACGGAGATAAACCTGAGCAAGGGTGTCTTGATAAATGCACCTGAGACCGAGGTGCCTGCATTTTGGTTGGCTGAGGGCTGGATGATACACTTAAGCCAGAACCAAACCCAGTGCAGTTGGACTGCTTAGTAGTGCTTTACAAGACTTTAGTTGTTCGGTTATTCTGTTTGCCATTATGAAATAATGTGTATGTTTATTAGCTTATAATATGTTGTCTAAAAATCCTTGTATTTAGTTATGTAATTGGTAGTATGTATCTTTCTGTGCACAGATGATAATTCGCCAAACATCTGTAACGTGACATCAGATATTAATCTTGCTGTGTATGGACAGTGTGATATTTGAAGATGTCGTAGAGGATGTGCCATGTGTTGTGCTTGAGCTTTCTCTTGTTGAATAGAGGAAGTGAAACTTCAGCTGTATTTTGTGTATTCTCTTCCTCCATTTCCAAGTGAGATCTCTGACGGCTTCTGTATTTCATTCATCTACAAACCAGTTTCGCTTTCATTACGCTCTTTAGTTAAGCATGACATTAGATTTGCATTTATTTGATATTTGCATGCTGTGTGGTATTTCCTTTTGTATATTCATCCTTTAAGAATTTACAGTGGGATTTACAGGGCTGATGTGTTGCCTCACACTTGAAAATATCTAGTGTATCTTTTATGTAGAAAAAATTCCCAAGCCTCATTTCTTTCTGCGCTTACTAAATGCCAGACATAGCTACAGTTTAATTGCAACCTCTTAAACTGATGAGTAACAACTGACTTGGTCACAACTCATTTTTGAGCCCGTATCTCTGCATTTTCGTTGTCATTATTTAGTTAACAAAAGGTGCGTTACGGGGAGGGGAGGGGAAGAAAAGTTACTCAAATCCAGAATCTTGATGCTCAGATTTTGAGTCATTGTGAGACAACAATCAAGTGAAGACGGATGTTTTGTACGAGGAAGCCCCGTGTTGACTTTTCAGCCTCCGGTTACAGAATTGTGCGGAATGTTGTTGCTCTCACCTTGCGTATTTGCCTCTCGGAAAGCAAGTGGCGGCAGATGCTGGAAAGTGCAGTAGCTGGGTGTTTTGGGAGCTGTCTGCCGTTGCTATGTGGATGCTGCTGGGTCCCGCTTCGTCCTGAGACTCTGCAGATGACACAGTGCATTAGGCTGACAAACCCACACGTGCTGCGGGTCAGGCAGGCTGCCAAGCGCTCAGCCAGCGGGGAGAAAAGGCATTAGGAATCCCAATAATCTGCACATCGCTCTCCGTGTGCTGCTCGGTCAGTGGAGAGCGAGCGAGCGAGCTGTGGAGAGATTGTGGGTATTAAGTGGGATGGGTAATGAAAGGCTATGCTGGTGCTGATGTGAGACTCTTTAAATGGAAAATGACTTTAAATGATGGTGCCAGAGTGGTTGTGGTGATTTGCAGCTGGCACAGGTTCACAGTGTAACTGGTAGTTTTCGGTGAGAATAACCACTTCTTTAGGATGAAGCACCAGAATTGTTTTGAAGAATTAAGAAAAACAACAACAAACACACGCACAAAAAAACCCCCACTTAACTGAATTTTCTTGCTTTGCCTTCTTGGGGCTTGTGCCAGAGTGATGGCAGTTCAGGATTTTGGTTGCCTATGTATGTGTGTGTCTGCCTGTGTACAAGTAAATGCAAGCCATCTTGAGTGTATGCAAAACAGTAGTCATCAGTATGATAATAGTCTTCGGACAATGAAGAATGAACATTTTAGGTTCAAGCTTATCTTATCTGGGAACTTTCTTTAAAAATCGTAGTTTTGTCTGGGCAAGTCGTTGTCATTGTTTTCTGCAGATCAGATGTTGGCTGGCAGAGGACTTGGAAATGCCTCTGTTGTTTTAGTTAATTATTCCTGGCTTTTTGTTATGTAGAATAGTGCTCTCCACTAGTTTTGTTTATAAAGGTAGTTGAGTTTCCCTGTCTTACACTGTGCTATGCACAGGTGGGTAACTCACACTGATATTCCAGCTAGGGAACCAAGTTGACTAAGAGATTTCTTCTGAAGCTTTTCAGTTAGGGGTAGGAAGAGCTGCTGAGCTGAGTATTGTACTGTTGTTTCCTGGCAAATTTTGAAACCATCTGGGTCAGTTCCTCACGCCCAGGAGAAATAATTCTGAAAGCAAAAGTTTCTGTGCTCTTGGGCTGCCGTGTTCCCACGGTGCTGGAGCAGCAGCTGTCTGCCCACGGCAGCCGCACTTCTCCGGCAGCAGCGTGTGTGCAGTCTGCCCTGTGTTGTGCCACCTGGATGGAGCCGAACACCCCAAAATGTCACTTGTGTGTCTGTTAGTAGATCGAGAGAGGTCCTCCTTCCCCTCTACTCTGCCCTGGTGAGACCGCATCTGGAATATTGTGTCCAGTTCTGGGCCCCTCACTTCAAGAAGGACAGGGAGCTGCTGGAGAGAGTCCAGCGTAGGGCAACAAAGATGATTAAGGGAGTGGAGCATCTCCCTTATGAGGAAAGGCTGNTGGAGACATTCAAAACTCGCCTGGATGCCTTCCTGTGTAACCTCATCTGGGTGTTCCTGCTTCGGCAGAGGGATTGGACTGGATGATCTTTTGAGGTCCCTTCCAATCCCTAACATTCTGTGATTCTGTGTGTTCAGTTATCAGATTGTGTTGGGAGGACACAGTGTTGGGGGGAAAGAGCTCCTCTAAGCACCGTGGTGGCCTTTTGAAAATGCCTGCCTCATCATCCTTCAGAGTGTCTTTTATTTCTTGTTGCGTTCAGAAAAGCACACTGACTCATTGAACAGTGAGGTTTGCTCTTAAACTATTGCGAGTGAGTGTTTCACCACAGGTTGTGCTGGGACAGAGGTGTGAGTGGGTACGTGGGGTACCACTGATGGGTACCAGTGGGTCCCAGCCCCCTGGGTGCAGCTCTGGTGCACCTCAGAAATTCCAGAGCTGCTGCGGCTGGAGCTTTGTCGGCAAAGCTGCGTTCCTGGTTGTTCAAGGACTCTTGAAATGTCCTTTCGTATGAAAGGAAATCCTATAATTGCCCTTTTTTTTTTCTTTAAAGGAGGTTTTGCTTGCTGTAAAAACCTCTATTTCTCTCATTTAGGTAAAGCCTGCAGTACTTGCAGCCTTGCTCAACTGACTGCTGGTTTTTTTTTTTTTAATGGCATCTGTAGAGATTTAGGGCCTATCGAAATTATTTAGCGTCTATTGTAGAATTGGTAGTTTCTCATTTTGCTTATATGTGGACTTAGCCTGATTGGTAAATGATAGAGAATTATTTTTTTTTTCTTTTTAAGTGTACAGTGTTCCAGTGTCATGCAAGCACAATGAAATTTTACTGATAAACCAGCACATCCCTGCATTGCCAGGGGACTCTGCAAAAAGAGTTACTCACAAGTTTCTTCATTGTTTTTAAGCAAAGCTGTCGTCCCTCTCTATATGGAGGTTAGGTATTGGGATTATCTGCATTTCTCAAAGAGTAAGTACTATGCAAATTTAAGCATTATGCTTAAGTGACTGGAAACCCCTTTCTGTAGTTCTTGCTAGTGACCATCGCTCACACGTTTAGAGGCTGTTTCAGTCCTGCCAGTACTGAGCTTAGGATGGTATTTGAAAGGGCAGACAGCGGTTGCAAAAAAGAGCTCTTGACCTCTGTGTCAGAGCTGAGTTTAAAACTTGGATTCTAAGTTTTAAAATTTCAGTCTCCAAATTTATAGAAGTTCAACTGATTTCAGAGTTAAATTTTACCTTCCATTTGCTAATAAAAGTTAATGGATGTTGGAAATGTTGTCAAAACACAAATTCCGGACCAATGATATTGGTGTGCAGCTTCAAAATATTAAAATCTTATGCAACTCCAGCTATGCAACAGGTGGTGGTTTAGACCCATTATTTAAACATTGTTTTGTGGCAGATGTTGATTATACTACATTTTCTCTTAAAAAAACAAACAACAAAAAACCAATAAACAAAAAAACCCCACCAAAACCAAAGAGTGACAGTTATCTTTGGAAATGGTATTATATGTGATGCGGTGTTATAAGGCATCATATGTCTGATACATATTCAAATGTGGAGGTGCTTGAGTATGTTTAAAGTAGGAGTGCTCTTATAACTTATCTTGCTAGAAGTATATGGGTTATTCTTTGTGCTTACCCTATGGCACACTTTTAAGAAGAATCCTTTTGGAAATGTATTTTCCTTGGATTAGTGCAAGCTTTTGGGGAGGGGGATCAAGTTCAGAATTTAGCTGATGTCTCTTTCTTCGTAGGGAGCACATTTTACCAGCATTTCTCCTTTTTCTTGCTTGTTTTCCAAGTTTGGTCTCTCTCCTGCTGTGATTTTGAAGTGTGAAAGTTTAAGTGTCCCAAAACCTGGAGGCAGATGCTCCCAGATGGGACGTGTCAAACTGGATTAAAGGATGGTGTATACAGGACAATTTCCATTTTTGCTCAAGATTTCAGTGTCTGAAATGGAAATATATATATTAACAGCAGTGATAAAACACTTTCATAACACCGAGTCCTGGTTTTCCTAGTTTTCAGCTTTAGCTACAGTTGCTAAAAGTATTATTTTTCCTCAGATTTTCATTATTTAATTCATAATACAGTAATTGTAAGCAGTTGCTTTGGGGAGTATCCATGCTAGATTTTCATCAGGCTCATTTACACCCCGTGCTGCCAACTGCACCTTGTTACTCAACAGGAAGTTTTGGGCCTGTTCGCTTTCCTCAGGATTATATGTAGCTTAATAAACAGCCAAATAGGAAGAAGTATTTAAGTAATTGGTTTTGTTGTAAATCTGAGTATTTTATTATACACATTTTGGTTGCTGCCAGCTTTATGAACTGTTTTCAAATTTTTGCTAGTGAAAGCAGCTTATTTTTGACAGGCAAGTAGAATCACCTTAGTTTTATCATCGTGCCGGTGGTAGTAGGCAAGTAAATTTTGTGCTGAGATTAGCGAATTTTCCATAACAATTTTGTAAGTCTTTGTAAATCATGGAACATGTGATATTTTGTCATTTTGCAGTACGCTGTGTCTGTAGAAGAAAATACCAGAAGCGGCTGCACAACAAGTTTTACCTTTTGGTGTACAGCCTGCTGAAGTACGGATATGAATTTTCAGTGATGCATTAACCTGAAGCTCTGAGTGGATCAGCGAATGGGTCAATAGCATGATGACAGTGACTGCAATCAGTTTCTAAAAATGAAGCTTTTGCAGCACTTGCAACATAAGACTAAAATTATTGGTAACCAAAGAAATTCACATACCTCAGAAAAAGTGACTTTGTAATCTCAAGACCATCTTTTCAAGGTCAAGCTTGGTGTGATCTTCACATTTATGGTTGCATCTCGTTTTTGTAAACACTTGGTTGTGGATTTTGTACATATTAGCACAGTTTTTCTACTGCTGTAGAACTTCTGTTCATTTATTGCATTTGTGGGGAAGGAGGCAATGGTTTTTTTCCGAATGCTTAGCTGTGGCCCTAACTGCTTCTGGTGGTGAGTGCTTAGGCAGAAAGCAAGAAGGGGAGTTGTAAAGTTGTTCAGCTGAATTTAGGGTGATGTTGCAATTGGGCATTGATGCTGTTGTAATCTGTTCCATGTTGCAAATTTTGTTTTAAGCAGGAGTGATGTATTGTACTCTTTTTTCTTCTTAATTCCGATTTTTTTTAATGCACCATTAAAATATTGGTGGAAAATTATTTTTTTATGTAAAATAGTGGAAAAGCTGTAATTCTGGCTATGTACTTTTGTCTTAGACTTTACATATAGTCATGAATCAGAAGTAGCTTTGTAATATTTGTAAGCATAATGAACTTGTGATCGTTTAGACAGTTCTTTCAAACAAGATACAATGTGCTTAAAATGTGATAAGTTTGGTGTTTTGCCAATTCTGTACTCGTTTTACATTTATTTAGAAATGTGTTGTACTCCTTATTTAAGGAAATGTGCTTTTTTAATGCAAGCAGAAAAAGGTAATTGAGACTTTTCCCCAAAATTCTAGTCCTTAAAAGATGTTCCTATTGTAAATAATTCCAGCAAGGGAACGCAGGTGCAACTTAAGCAGTGTACACAGCACTTCGGCGCTGCCTTGCCATGGTGTGTAAGTGGGGATATATATGTATGTATATGTCCCAGAAGCTCCTGCAGTACCTGCCAGTGGGAGCGTGTGGGTGAGCAGCACAGGCAGGGAGAGCAGCTGTGGGGCTGGAGCCCCGGGGAACTGGGGAACTGTCCCCATCTCCGGGAACCGTCCCCATTGTCAGAGCGGATCTGTGCTGGGGATCCGGACTAGGCAGGGAAAACAACTGCAGGGTGAGCATCTGCTCGGCAGCCTCAGGGCTGTCACTGGCGCTCCTTATTTGCTGCCGATTAGATAGGAAATTATCTCCTGTTGCAGCTTAGGTGCTACAGATGAGAGGATGGGCGAGACTCCCTGAGCTGCCAGGCGGGCTCTTACTCTAAAAGGAGAAACAGACTATTTCTTCCAGAACTTCAGCATGACTTTTGTTTTGCCTCCTGCAGACATAGTAAGTTAAATTTTACAGTATTAGTGGTTAAGCAAACCTCAGGCTCTCTTCCAGTTACTGATAGTCAGCATCATTATTCACTGTCACTGCTGTTTTCCCCTCTATGCTCTGGTATCAAAGAACCCTGAAGAACAACTTGTGTTTAACTGTTCCTTGTGCCATCTTGCGATTTCGAATTAAATAGCTGCGAAGGGGGAGAGTTGTTGCTCTGGAGAAGCGCTGTTTTGCAGGAGACCTTGTAGGGATGGCTCTTTATTCTCCAGAGTGTACAGCAGCTTGTTTGCTGCTGTCTTACGCTACTTGGTATCATCAGCCCTCCACAGAGGCGTATCAGAATAAACCTGCAGTCCAAAACATGTGCACCATAGAATGTTAGACATCTTTTTTTGAATTATTTTCATACGGGCCTGTGGTAAAGAGGTCAGTAAGGTAGGCAGAGCCCAGGGGACTGGGTGGAGAAGACCCAAGTTTATGAGCAATCTCAGGCTCAGTACTTTTTAACTAGAAAGCTCAGTCTGTGATTTATCGGTTTCCCTTGGCTGGGGGGTGAGGAAGAGGTTTTGTGCGAGTTCTGTATAGTTGTAAAAATGCAAACAGTGGTGCTTCTCCACGAAAAACTTTCCAACAAATTCCCAAATCGTCCCGTTCTCCAGCTTGAGGCTTTTCCTGGCAGCCCACTGATTCCTAAGTCCAGCAATGTAAGGAGCACCATATAAAATGTTTTTAATTTAATTTGCTCTGAGATAAATGGTACTGATCTGCTTTCATGTTTGGGTTTGTGGAAGTGCCTATGTGGCCAATGACAAGAAATGTTACTTGTAGTTCTCAGTTCAGTGCTCTATTAGAATGGGTGTTCTGAGAACTTACGTGACTACTCGCAGATTCAGTGTGGCAAAATTCTGGTCAAACTGCTTCCAAAAACATCCCGTGGCCCTGACATCAGACTATTTTCTAATGGGATTATATGAAATAATGTATATTTTGAACAACCTGTTACACTATGCTATTTGAGCAGTCATACCAAAATAGTTTCATAGATCCATTCTGGAATTTGCTTAGTACTGGATTTGCAATTTTTAGGGTATTTTTCACTAAAAAAAAATCAGAAATGCGAGCTGCAAAATCTGTGCGGTGGTAACTCTGGGAATAAACCTTTTTGATTTATACGCTTTGATTTGTAAGTGTGCCCACGTAATTAAAAATAAGCAGTGCTAAGGCTCCTGTAACGATTAAGAATTGAGTGTTGTTTTTACAGGCATAGTTTAAAGAGCTTCAGGTAGCCTGTAATGGCACAGAGGCAGTGACTAGCTGGTTTCCAGCAAACAGTAATGCCTGTTGCGCTGTGTGAAGAGAAGTGGCAGCTTGCACGTCATTTAATAACTTTCCATTCTTAATTAAAAAAGAGAGAGAAGGGAAAGAAAAGTTGGAGAAAAGCTGCATTTCATCCTAAAAAGCAGGAACTGGCAGCTTTTTGAGATGATTAAATATTAACTCCTGCTAATAATTTTGAACTTTTTCAAGTTTAAAAACATAAGTACTGTGGGAGGTGTTCGAACTGTGAGGAGTGACCTGAGGTCTAAAAACTTGTGGTGGACAAACATGAAGTTTTAAAATACTCTTCTGAAATCTGAACAGCTCAAGGTTTGTTGTCGTGGCCAGGAATAGTTATCGCAAAGCTGAGGCTCCTTTATCTCTGCGTTGCTCGTTCCCGGCTCCTCTGAGGAGATGGGAGACAACGGGCCGGATGGTCAAGAGGGTGTTGAACAGTCTGTCAGAGGCTTTCTGGAGGTGTTTGTACATTTTTAAATGTACGTAGTTTATTTTGTGGAGAACAAGCTTTTTTTGATTGTGTGAAACTGTTACTTTCTTTCATGTTTTTCCAAAATGTTCGTACTTGACATACAGTCTTTCAAATACATTGTTGTCCCCTTCTGTATAAGATGAGTAGCAAATGCTGTTTTCTTCAGCCGCAAGATAACCGTGTCCTGCTGGTGATGCCATGAGAAAGCAAAACCTGCACCCCAGCAGTACATGTTCCTTAGATTAACTTCTATTTTATTTAAACATCCGTATTCCAAATAAAAGCACAGCTTTAGCGCATCAGTGTTAAAGGAAAATTCTGTTCTTTCAACAAAATAGTGCTCAATCACATATTTCTTGCTGTTTGCTCTTCTAGTCCTTTTTTACTCTTTCTCTTGTTGCCTTGTTGTCTTACATTGCATGGACAACTTCTCAGATAAATGTATACGGTTTCCATACTACTTTGCAGTTGTACACTAAGGGCAGTTTGTCCATTCCTTTTTTTTGTTGCTAAAAAGGACCATGTGGTCATTACAAATGAGCTGAAAAATATGCATACAAGAACGAGTGCTTACCCTGTCATTTTTATGGCTTAATTTCTCCAAAGCTTTGGTTCTTCTGGATGTAAAAATCTTTTTAAAGAGATGTTAATTTTTTCTAATGTGTTCGTGAGTTAGGTTTCTCACCTTGCTTTACATTACTGCTCAGAAGAGCACTTATTGTATTATTGTTTTGGCACTAATTGTTTTATAAACACTGCCATCAATGCTTTTAGTCTTTTCTTTGAGCAAAGTCATATTAATGTGTGACTAGGATTATTAAAATAATCACGTATTTCCCACTGCACAGCGTATGAAACACATTTCTCAAAGAAAGATCAGGCTGCGCAGAGGTCTCCCGCTATCGCTGCTTGCATCAAAGCCAGAACAGCGTGAAATTATCCAAATCCTCGGTACTTCACGTTACATGAAGCTTTTGACTCTGAAATCCCACTTGATGCCACTTTCATTCTTCTGATAACATAGTTGTAGGAAAGTAAGAGCAATTGTAATTAGATCCACGTTTCTGGGGATTGCCGAGTCCCTCAAGGTCTGTATGAGCTGCTGTGGGTATAAACCATCCGCCGTCTCTGTGCCGCGGTCTCTGCAGGGGGTGGGTGACTTGCCTTTTCCCAAGGTGGTGGGACCAAAGAAATCCCAAACAGGTACAGAAATTAGCGTCATATGAAAAATATGGTGCAACTTATGCTCTTTTATCCCTGTAGAAATCCAGGTCTGAGTAGCTACCGTGTGTTGGATGTGCGGTGTGATTTGTGCTGCTCTGCTCCTCAGCCCTGTTGCGGGGGTTAGGAGAGGAGCAGAATTCCTGGGTGTCAGTGCTCTTTATTATTTGGTCCTGAGACAGGTTTTGAAGGGAAGTTTTGAGATTCAGGAGAAAAGGCAGGTAGTGAAGCACTGCGAGATACTTGCCAGCACCTTAGAAGTACAACTCTTTTCTGATTTCAAGAGCACAGTAACATACTTGGCGAGTCCTTCGTGAGAGGTCTTGCCTTTATTCCATTTTCTGTGAGCCAGCTGTTCTAGTATCATTTAATACAACAGTCTGAGGATGTAGGATTTACAGGCATAACGTTTCTGTGTGGGTCTGTTATTAAAAAAGTATTTGTATGCAACATTTACAGTAGTTGATGGTAAAGACTGAGGTACCAAAACCACACTCAGAACGAACAAATGTATTTCAGCATTTTCGTGCATCTGTATGTCCTTGCTGCAAAGATCATGAATTGTTGCACAGATATCTGCTCCTGTGATGTAAACTGCAGTTTAATGTGAAAAAAAATCATTTGGCTGAACATAACTTTGAAAGCACAGTTTAATTTGTTTTATTTTCTCTAAATTTTAGATGGGGAGAAGACAATCCTCTTCATGTTGAAAAAACAAAAAAGATAATGTTTGTTTGCTTGTCACATCAGTGTTGGACCTTGATGGTTCAGTCTTTACCCAGACTGTTGCTTAAATTAGGGGAAAATTGTCCAAACAAAGCCTAACCTTATCTTAACATTAAGGTAGAAGGAAACGTGCCTATTTCAGACATTTACATTGAAAATTTCTTTTTATAACATTCCTCTGTTGGTGTTGCCATGTTCTCTGTTTTTGAAAGCACTCACCTGATACTAAATGCAGAGCAAGTGTCAGTCATGGTGGCCACCAAGGTGTGATAACACATTTTGATTTGTAGGGCCACAGCAAGGAGGAGATTGAAGCCAAGTCTCTTGCAGCAGAAGCTGGGCCAGTAGAGCTGTGTCCGGCAAGAGGAGGCCGAGCACCATGGCCCAGCGTTTGGTGTCTGCTCGGGAATTCAAGAACCAAGTGTAATACTAAACATTGCATCGCTTCAGATAATATTTTGGAAGCTGAACCTTATTAGCTGTGGTTTGTGTATATGTTGTTAGTTTAAACCTTCTACTAAATGACAATATAGTTCTTTAAGTGCAAGTGCTGGTTAGAAAGTTTGGAAGAGGCAGAGTTGGGGTTGATTTTGTCACTTGAATATATTATTTGTTTCTATTAATTGTTTTAATGTTACAGAAAATCAAGCTCATGAGCGGATTTGGGGTAAAAACAGTTAATACTTGTT
This sequence comes from Pampusana beccarii, assembly GCA_013399365.1. NCBI lineage: Eukaryota > Metazoa > Chordata > Aves > Columbiformes > Columbidae > Pampusana > Pampusana beccarii. The sequence continues at coordinate 1,447,208 of VWYH01008138.1, read as the reverse complement.
TCAGAGGCTGTTTATTCTTACAAAAAATTTAGAAGGGGCTACAAGTTTCTTTTGAGGATATCCTGCTTGAATGGTAACATATTTTTTTTTAAATTGTGTATTAGGATTGAAGCCTTCTCTTTGGAGACTGCAAAAAGAGGAGGGGGGCAGCCAGAACAAAATTGGTGGCAGGGAGGCTTGAACACATTACAGTGTTCAAAACCAGAAAAAGACCAAAAGGATCCTTCAGTTCCTACAGCTTCAGAGTCTGCGGTAGAAGCCAGAGCACCTTAAATGGTTGCAGCCCAAGTGGGACCGAGGCTTGTTTCTCTCCACTGATACTTTTTTCCTTTTCCCTGTTCAAACTCTGAAAGGGAAGACGACTAGTATCCGCTGCAAAGTGTTATTGAATTGATGCTTATCCTTATTTCTGCAAGACAATGCAAGCTTACCTGCTGCCACAGCTGGAGGAGAATTGGCAGCACTCACAAAGAGGTGACTGCTGTGACAAACAGGGTGGCTGGGATACGGCACCGATGGCTGTAGAGGCAGGAACGGCGTTGAAGGGATGGTTGGTGCTAGATTAGATCAGCATTAGCCCTGAAGGTGTGTTTTTGGTAGGCAGGGAAACTTGGAGCAACTTTTGGATATTGCAGCTCTTTTACTCGTTTGTGGTTACTATGGTTATAGTTTACTGTGGTTAAAAATGCGCTGCTCTACTTGCTTTGCTTGGCTCTTTTTGTAAAGGGCTTGTAACCGACGTGTCCTGCCTGTAGTGGCAGCGTGGGCCTTATTTGAAGGATTATATTACTCCTATTATTAGTAGTATTAGTATGCCAGTCGCTCAGCTTACCTGTTTTATAACTTTCCTAAGCTTGCTGCTGGTGTGAGTGACCAAATTAGGAACTGGAAAGCTTTGGGGTATTTGCGTTACTTTTTTGGGAAAAAAAAAAATCTGTTTTTCTAGTGCAGCACATCTTGCAACACGCTCGGTGTTGACCGAAGGCACAGCAGCTTTCTGTTCTTCTCGCTTTCTGTTTTGGGTTTGCCATTACCAGCAAGCCATCGTGGTAAGAAGAAATATGCAAAAATGGATTTTGGAGGACTTGTGCTAGTTCTGTCAGTGGCTGGCCAGAAAATGATAAACCTTAATAAATGTAGTGTGCTGTCACAGACACAGATAAGGAGCGGGAGAGCACGGGGTGAAGTGTCTCCACAGGAGCACTTTAAGGCTGGCTGGTCTTTTTTTGGATTACAGCCTTCTCTAGGGAAATGCAGCATGGCTTATTTATTTTTTTCTTAATTTTTAAATTTTACTTTATCTGAAGTTTCCATTTTAAAATGTGTGTCTTCGTTCAAGCAGTGCAGTACTCCTGCAACAGGATCGGCAGCTCGGTAGCTGCGGGTGTTGGACGTAAGGCATGGAAATAACATCACAAACAGGATTGTGTGGAGTAGAAAAAGCTCTGAAGGTGCTCTCGGATTCTTGAATTGGGATTTCCCATGAATGGCTCTGGTTTCTGACTTAGCTGGTTGTGTAAACAGCAAATAACTGTAAGTCTGGGCATAAGCAGCAGCTTCAAGCAGTGAGGTTAATCATGTATGATCATGCAGGGAGATGGTATCTGCCCTCTCTCTGAAGATTTGACACTTTATCTCTCTTTTTTTTTTGAGTAGGCGGTTAGCAGGTTGCTTGACACAAGCTACTGTTGTCATCTCTTAGTGTGGTTGCATCAATCTGAAAATCTTTTCCATGTAACCAAAACACTTTTTCTTATGGGTTTATTCTCAGTCATACAGACAGAAATTGCTGTATATGGGATTTTAAATGCACAGATGCTAGGTATCTTCACTGTTCTGTGGAACAGGTTACTGCTTGATCTGATCTGCAAAACATTTCAGCATCAATTATTTAAGGCTGAAGACCAGATCATCTTTGTTGACTCAGAAATGTATGCAGATTGTAGCATAAAACAAGTTATAGTTTCTATGTTGGGTGAAAAATCCAAATGCCAGTGGCATTGAGACAGGTCAGGGGCCTGATAACAACCTGTTGCATAGACTTTATAATACGCTGTGGTAGTGAAATGAAATATTTAGGTATATCTAGCTTCAGCAAGAGTGTCTTTTTATCATTATATAGGAAACCAGTGCTAAGACAGGCTTACTAGATACTTGGATTTTCCTGTGAGAGGGATTAGAATGTTTTCTGGGTGTTCCATTGTCTGCATAATCTCTAAATGCAGATGTTACATGTGAGCAATTAGTGGTTTGTAGTGGTTTTTTCTCTTTTTTTCTTTTTTTCTCCTTATAAACACATGAAACCACTAAGTAGCTTCTTAAAGTCACTCTAGGTGTGTGTGGTAAAAACTGGGTGCAGGTACAGAGCTCTGCAGCAGAAACCCTCGGGCTTGTGTGTTCCAGTTGTGGGCTTAATGATAATTGCGTGCTGTGTTCACTGGCGATCTGCTGTAGTCTGATCTATGCAGAAAATTTGAATCATATTTATGACATTTATGAAAAAGCATGAGCAACTGTTGCAATTAGTATTCAGCTCATAATGGACTACTAATGGAGCTGATAACGTGGTTTTCTTCCCCTTCCCCTAAGCTGTGTGGACACAGGGAGCATAGATCTTTCTGGCATGTTGAAGGGGCCGAATCGATCACAAATAGAGTATTCAGAGTATAAACAGCTTTGTGATGTGCCAGGCCAGCAGGGAGAGGTTTGAGTTGTTAAGCTGAGAGGAGATGAGTGTTTGGATGAGCAATGCAGAAGAGATGAAGGTACAGATTTCTGAGACTGTGAGGACCGGTAATCAAGGTACCGGTTACATGCCAAGCTATTTTTTTTTTTTAAAATATAAATCGTAATTTGAAATGGAAATAGTCTTCAAACGGCAATTTTCTTGTGTATGGTGTCTGAGCACCGTTGGGGACTGCAGACAATGGTGCGCGGTCGGGGTGTCGGAGGCTGGCACGGCCGCTCCCCCGTGAATGCCCGCTTGTCTGCTGCGCCCCTGCCGGGAGCTTCACTCCGGCCCTCGGGACAGTGTCATCTCAGCTACCTTCTCACGTTGTTTGTGCAAGGTTTGCTGCTTCAGGGAACCAGAAGCTCATTTGAAAAATTAAATTGAAAGATAAGGAGGAGTCAGTGTTTATCAGGAAACTTATTTTTATCACTCTCTCAGTCCCTTCTCTCAAAGTGTAGCCACAGCGTGTGGCTGGCAACTGCTTGAAAGCTGCTTTTTCACCATTGTCCCCGCCGAAATTGGCTGTGATTTCGTGACATGGGTGGAAGAAAGGGACCATTACACTTAAGAATGTTAGATGAGGTTAAAAACTGATGAAACAGCAGTTTGACTTATTTCTTGATTTTAAAATTTTTATCTTGTTTGATAGCAGTGGTAGTACTTCACATTAAATAATGATGTCTGCTTGGTTCTTTATAAGTGGAGTATTCTTCCCTGGTTGTTGAAATAAATCTTTATACTGCTTTTGGTGAAGTCATTTTACTGTGTAAAATTGACTATTGATCTCTTTTTATTGTCATTATAGAAAACCTAGAATAAACTCTCAGTTGGTGGCACAACAAGTTGCCCAGCAATATGCAACCCCACCACCGCCTAAGAAAGAGAAGAAGGAGAAAGTGGAAAAGCAAGACAAAGAAAAACCTGACAAAGAGAAGGAAATCAGTCCAAGTGTTACAAAGAAAAACACTAACAAGAAGACTAAGTAAGTTTGAAGGATGCACTGTTAAATGTGGAGTGATTTCAGTAGCACTGTGCACTGACGAATTGTGCAGTTGATCTAACATTATGTTCTTTGTGTTCCCTCCAATTCTTGCAGACCAAAGTTGGATATTGTGAAAGATCCTCCTAGTGAAGCAAACAGTATACAGTCTGGGAATACTACAACAAAGACCAGCGACTCAAATCACACTTCAAGGTAACTTTATACTAAAGTGAAGCTCTCAGTATCTGAGAACTGTGTTAAACAGCAGACACTCTTTTGGACGGACAGACGCAGAATAACAGTCTAAGCCCCAGGGTCTGCCAGCGTTAGTACGGCAAGACCATTGGTGACTTCTCCATGTACAACACTCAAACGCTCTGCTGGTGAGGACCGATTCGAGCATTGGAAATATTTGTTCTGTTGTCCACTCAATTTTCATTTCTCTGCTAAAATAATCATATTGTTGATTGGGCAGTAATGCTTCTAGCTGTTAAACACAGTGGAGGGAAAAAAGAACCAGGCTTTATCAAATTTTTATCATCACTTGATAGCCGTAACAAAGGTTGCTTTTTTACTTCCTTATCCTTAATTCAGTCACTGTAATAGTCAAGATAATTTTCCGAGTGTATGGGAATTAAAAGACTGCATGAACAGATTTGCTAGAATCTTGCTATCAATAAAAACCATGAAAGATTGGTTTCATATTTGTCTAAATTTCAAATGAATAGCTGTCTGTGGAAAGAGGTTTATTCCTAGTCATGCCTATACTGATATACCATGCCTGTTTTATTTAAATGGTGCCTTGTGCTCTATTTCTTAAATTAAAAATTGAACATCAAAGTACAGGTTTTATATTATGGAACTTAGGGCTACAAGAGGTGGCATTCAACTGCATGACTTGCCTATGTCGGCCACATAAGAATTGCTTCGCTTTAAAAAATGTTCTGTAATAGGTATTTTATAGCAAAGCCACGTGAACTGAAGCAATATTAGTTAGCTGCTAACAGCTGCCAAGCACATGGGAAATATGCTTTGCACTGCTGTTGGCATTAAGATTGGCTAGACATCACTGTGCAGAAAACACTTGTCTTGGAAGGTTTTAAAATAATGGCTTGAAAGCATTTAATAGAGAGAATATCCTTTACACAGTAACTCACCTGCATGAAGTGAGGGCATTGTGAGATTTGCTGTGCTAGAAGACTTAAGCTGTTTGTGGGAACTGCTGCTTACTCCTCCTCACCCCCCAAAGGTCTAGGTGTCCATTCCTGATTTGATTATAGAAATATAGCTTTATTGCAGTGATATTTTTTTTTCAGTCCTGTTCTTTTTGAAACAGTTCTTATTTTGAGGCTTAGGATGCGGGGGACTTGATGCACTTGACTAATGAGATAATGTTAAATTGATAGATTATGTCAAATATTTTTTTTTTACTCCTCAAAGGAGTCACTCTGTCTACTGCAGAGTCTTTTAGTGTCTATGTTTTGTGGCAAGCTTTTGTCATTCCTAACTAATCCTTAATATTATCAGTTCTGGCTGGATACCTTTAAGGGATACATCATCTCCTTCAGTTATTAAACTGTCTTAAGTGTTTAGTTTAGTGGACCTTTTCTTGCAATTCACTGCCCTCAGGAGTGCTGTCAAGTGCGTTTTTAAAGGATCTGATTTTTACAAGTTATCTGTTCAAGTTTTTGTTTGTTTGTTTTCATGCACAGGTTTCTTAACTGTTTTTTGTAAATCATCTTCGAAGGATCTCTGGGTTTTTAAAGAACATTGAACTACTTGGATAGCATGCCTGTTTCTCAGAAAATATCTTGGTTCATTCCACATCTTCCTGTGCACTTTCAGATTGATTGTTTTGAAATACATTTCTTATTTGGCCATAAACCTTTTCACTTATAAACATGAAGCATCGGCATGTTTAATATTGCAAAATAATGTCAATGGGCCAGTCCTTTTGCTTTCTGTAGGAGCAAAAACTGTGTGCATGTGCTGAAGAGATTGTCTGGAGGCTTCCATCTGTGCCTAATCAACTCTTTGCATAGGGGAGACCCCAAAAAAACACTGCAGAAAGGGTTGGAAGGTTCGGTTTTAAAACTGACATTGAGAAGGTGTTTGTGAGCAGGACTGGTGGGAAATCCTGCACCTCAGCCCTGCTTCCCCCCATCCTGCCGTGGGACTTTGTCAGGGCATTTAAAGATGCTTGGGCAGTTCCATTCAGGCTTTTGATGTGTGGCTTAACCCAAATGCTGCTGGTAGCGGGAGCTTTTCTGGAGAAAACTTAATGCAGTTTAGGCCATATGAGCTCCTTTTTTTTAAAAAAAAAATTTCTGTCTTCCTCCTCCCCTTCTCCCATCTACTAAATGTGACTATCAGTGCTGGCTTTTGTCAAACAATAGCAGGAGTTGCATATTCAACCCTGTAGAAAGGTGGAGGCAGTTCTGGTATCTGGGCCAGCGTGGTGGTTTTTTTTTTTTTGGTTGTTTCTGAGTAGAAATGACCCAGGCAAATTACAGGAAGAGCTGGGTTTCCTAGAGGAACTCAGGGCTTAGGGAGGAAAATCTGTACACGTACTACGCTTCCGGGAACACTTGCTGCTTTGTTTGCTGCCGAGGCTCTGGGGGCAGCCTTCATCTGCTGAGATGCTATCTGAAAAAAGCCGACGGAAACCCCAAAACTTGCTGAGCTAGCTGGCCTTTCTTCTTACCCACAAACAAGGTGACATCATTTAACGTAGCCTGTGGTTACGTGTTGGATTTGCCAGCTCCTGCGAGCGCGTATGTACAACGCGTATGTGTGGGCATGTGTTTCTCACTGCTGCGGGAATTCGCTACGCGCAGCTACGGGTTTGAGAAGGTTGGTCACTGAGGGACTGTTTCAAGTAGGAGGTTCATATTTTCTATCTATTAGATAGAAATTAGAAATGCTTGTCCTGTGGTACTTGTCAAAAGTTGAAACGATTTCCTAGGTTAGGTATGAAAATACTATTTTTGGTGCAGTAGCCTCATTTTTGTTGAGGAAGTTTGCAGAAATACGATTACTCTGTTTTCGAAGCTGTACATCCGTCCTTAATACCTTTTTCTATTCTGTCTAGTTCTAGAATACCACTTGGATAACTACTACTTAGGGACTTTCCCCTTGTTAACGTAGCGCTACAAGCCGTTGAGTATGCATGGCTTAATTTCCTCTTTGCTTTGGCTGCGTTAGCCTGGTGCGCTGCAGACAAGGAGGAAAGGCAGATTGGTTCGAAAGCTGGAGCTTGATCCCGAAGGAAACTGACCTTCTCTCCATCCCTTGGAATAAGACAGTTCTCAGCAAGCTGCTTTTTACTGATGTATAAAGACTCTCCTTTTTAATTTCCCCATTGGGAATATTCCGCTGCTTAAGCCTGACCCTTAATTAGGAGCAAAAGCTGTAAATCGCAGCAGTCACTGCAGCTGACTGGGAATTTGCTGGTAGCTGGAGGAGTGTCCGGGGTTTGTTGGATCAGAGCTTTGGACCAGCCCCTGAAATGCATGTGAATTGTCGGCTTCCTAGAGTCTAGACCCTTATTAGCTTCATTACTAATTGAATGATAGCACAGCGTGCAAATTACTGAGATAATCCTGAGCTATAAATACCAGTGTGTTCTTTTCTGGTGGTTGTGGTTTTTTTCTTTCTTTTCTTTTTTTTTTTCTCCTTTCCCCTAACTAAAAGCACTAGCTGCAAGAAATACTGTTGTACATTCTGGATTTTATTTACAATAGCCTCAGTTCCAGAGGGAACATTTTGAGCGATTTTATACGTAGGCTGATCGGGCATCTGATTTGTATAAGCTCAAAGCAGTTGAAAGAGAAGCCAAGTTGTCCCAGTGCCTGTGTTGTTTGCAGCTGTAGAGTTCCAATATGGGAATGAAAGAGCTGTGGTCAAATGCTTTCATGTGGTTTTGTATTGCAGAGTCACAGCCTTGTCTCATAACATCAGGGCGCATGATGAGATGGTGAATTTAGATAAGAGAACTCTTTCATCTGCCCCTTGGGGAGAAGATCCTTCAGTCTAGCTGGCTCCTGTCCGCTTGGCTCTGCTGTAGCGTCCTCCTTTCTGGCGGAGCTGGATGAGGGATAAGTCTGCAGCAGACACCCTTTGCAGAGCTCTGCGAGATGGGTCTGTCCTCTGGGGCTGGGCCTGGTGCTGCAGGCCTCGCAGCCTGGGATGTCGCAGGGAGCAGAAGGTCAAGCCTTGGTCCTCTGCTGTGAAGCACTCGCTGCTGCCCAGGTTCTCCTCCCAGTTATTGCCATTTGCGCAGCCGAGCAGAGGACAAGTCACACTGAGTCGGTTGTCAGTGCCTTTTCTATGAACTCTTCCTTTCTCTTTTATTTTTATCTTTTTAATAAATGTTTTCTCATTTATTTTAGACCCAGACTGAAAAATGTGGACAGAAGTACCGCACAGCAGCTGGCAGTCACAGTGGGAAATGTCACAGTAATTATCACAGACTTTAAAGAAAAGACTCGCTCCTCTTCCACGTCGTCTTCTACAGTGACCTCCAGTGCAGGATCAGAACAACAGAATCAGAGCAGCTCGGGCTCTGAGAGCACAGACAAGGGCTCGTCACGTTCCTCCACGCCAAAGGGGGACATGTCGGCAGTCAACGATGAATCTTTCTGAAAATTGCACATGGAGTTGTGGAAACTATGAATCAGGGTATGAAATTCAAACACTCCACCTGCCCATGCTGTTCAAATCCTGGAGAGCCTCTTCTGTGCTTGAACACACACTTTCTCGGACATCGACCTCTTACTGATGCAACCAGGATAACTTCTGCTCGCTGTGGGCATCTGGCCACCAAGGAATTTCTCACCCTAACGATTACTCTTGACACTTTTATGTATTCCATTGTTTTATATGATTTTCCTAACAATCATTTATAATTGGATGTGCTCCTGAATCTACTTTTTTATAATATCTGCTGTGCACAATTTTCCATGAACATTACAACTTTTTGTTTTGGGTAGGGAGTGGGTGGGGAGGGAAGGGGGCTTTATTTATTGCATTCACAAACTCCATCCTCTTTCAACATATCCTTTTTAAGTTCAGTTCTTCTTCCAGTTATACTGTGTACTATCAGTTTTGATATAAATTATATATAAATATATATATAAATAAATATATATAAAGGGTTATTTGAAACCAATACATGGAAACGCTGGTGCTTGAAACACTGTGAAGTGAAAAAAAAAAATTATAATTGAACAGTTCAAGATCTGGGACAGTCCCCTTCTGTGAAAGTACTGAAACTGAAATGGAACTGGTCTTAGGTGAAAAGTGTTCCTGAAGGTTTGAACCTGGATGGGACCCATTCTCTCTATTGTTCCTTCCCCATTTCTTCCCTAAGCAATGGCTAAAAAGTACTGGACACGCGGTTTTGATTTTTTTATAGCTTGGGATCTGAAATGAGAAAAGATTGCTCCAGGTAGCTCGTGTTCCCATTAGGCGACTCAGATGTGCAAGTTCGTGCCCAGCTGGAGCGTAAGCGTTCACAACCAGACTGGTGTTGGCATGCCACGGATTTTGGCAACGTGAGCATCACTATGTCGTGCAAAGCCGATCCCACAGACGTTTGATGCTCTTAGGTTTAATGAGTTTTGTCCACCTGCATCAGCGACCGAGGTAACATCAGAGCTGGAGTGGTTTGCTCTGGGCTGGGAGGCAGCAGGGGCTGGAGGGGCGGGAGCGGCTTGGGGGAACAAGCTGATGTGGATCAGTCATTGTCAGCCCCTTCCGTCTGTGCCGTCCGCACTGTTGGGGTGGCTCTTGTCCTTCAAGTGCATCCCTATTCCAAGAGTGGTTTCTGAACAGCATCTCGTCCCGTGATGACGTTGGGTTTTTCAGCATTTGGACTCTTCTTGGTCTTCTGCTGTGGGAGCAAAAATAGGGAAAAGCTTTCGTGCTGGCAAGTGAGCAACACGTGTGGCTCATGCTCATGACCAGCATCTCCTTCATTCTTGCTCTAAAGCTATTCAGACTGTAATTTCTTTTCCTGACCTGTTAGTGTTGCTTTACAGTTTACCTTCCATGCATTATCCTGCTAAAACACTAGGCTGAAGAGGTGAAACAAACTTTTTTTTTTTAAACAGCAAAAGCAAAGAACCAAACCCCCAAACCTCTTTCGCTTTTCGTCTTTGTTTAGTGGCCCCAGGGTGCTTGACGGTAATTTAGGGTGCAGAGGCCGTGGCTTCATTTGACATCAAATGCACAATTTCTGGGGATGATGAAAGAGGGCCACATTTTGACAACTTTGTGCCAGCATGTTATATCGTGAATTATTTGCTTAGCAAGAGTAGTTTCTCTTTCTGGAGGCAACCGATTTAAGATTTCTTTTAAAATCTGTGTGGTTTTGAGTAGCAGACGTGGGTTCCTTTCACACTGGTGACAGAAATGTGTGCGTAAGGGATCCGGTAGAACCCCTGCTCGAAGGTATGTGCAGTGGTAGTGCCTTTGCAGCAGTGGCTTTATTCTGAATACGTTAACTTGGGCACCCCGACTTAATTCTGCTTCTATTCACAGTATAGGCTGTCTTTACCTTTTTAAGCATTTTTAAAGTATTTATTAAAGAACCAAAGGAAACCAGATGCTTCCTATGAGCATCGAGACAATTTATTATACATAGTTTTAAATACTATGAATTTCTCAATCCACATTTTAACATTAGTGGGATATTGCAAAGACATTCCTTTTCCAGTTTTTACTATTCCTTTAAGGGTCTCAGGGAGGGTAAACTGGTCAGCCATATTTATTTATTTTACTGAAATGTATTGGAATAATTTTTTAAGAGAGATTTTTTGAAGATGCCCCTGAACTTGTATATTTTGCACTGCTTTATAAATGATCCGTTATCGATTAGGCTTGCGTGCATCTCGGCCGTGATCCAGCGAAGAGCGTGCGCGAGTGGCGAGTCCCTCTGGCTTCAGCGGGGCGAGTTCTGGTGCTTCAAGTCAAACCACGTGCTCACCTTCTTCGTTGAATCTGGGAATTTGTGCAAAAAAAGCATTGTGTGTACCAGGAAATCGCTTCTTTTTCAAGTGAGAATGGACCTGTCGATCCGTTTTCCATTGCTGTTAACCAGCTACTCATGGCTACTGGTAAAGTCGGTAACATCTTTCTCTTTGGGCGTGCCTCCTCGATAAAGTAGCTTGTTATAAATAAGTGGGAAAATTTCTTTGGAACAAGCGACCTGTAATTCTGCGTTCAGTAGAAATTGCTAGCTAAGCATTGAACCTCCCCGGCCTCATCCGTAGCTGCTGTGGTCTGGATTTGAAGGATAGCATTCGCTTTTACGCTTAATTTCTGAAGTTGGCATCACCACGGCACCCGTCCACGGGTGGGATCCCCTCGTGCCGTGGCTGTGGTTTATCACGCTGTTGGTGGGGAGCGTGTTTAAGAACCAAACCAAGCAAAACACTAGTGTAGGGGAAGGACCAGATTCGTGGTGTTCAGTGGCACAGAAAGCAGGTAAGTAAAGCACAGTGTTACGTTTGCAGAAGTTTCGACTCTTACACAGACACACACACACAGACACCGACACAGCTTGCCTGACTTGCTCAGTTTGATGTAGTTCTGCAAAGGAAAAATGACAGCGTTTTACACCACCAGGCTATTTATTTTAATTGGAACACTTTGCTTGTTTCAAATTGGACAGATTGAAAATCTGGCAGCAGCTTCCGTGAGTTTATTTCCACTGAGATGTTTTCTCCTGCCTTACCAAGATCATTCTCAGTCTACTTTTTTAAGCTCTACCGTAAACTTAAATTATTGAAAATTTATTAATTGCTGACTATATAATAACCTTTGCTTGTATGTAACCGAATGGTTTTAAGAGCCAACATTTAGAGTATGACAATGGAGCTGAACAGTTTTTAATGCGCAAGCAGTTCTGTTCTTGTGTATGACTTGTAACCTTAATTTACTGTGTAAAGATGGTTACATTATTTCCTTAGCTTTGTTTGTTGGAGACAAATATAGAATGCTTGTTTAAGTATGTCAAAACATAATCTTATCTTGTGGATTTTTATGTTAATGTATTATACGAGCTATATTTTTCATTTGCCCAGAAAGACAGCTTGTATAACGCTTTTGAAAGTTTTTCCGCTCTGTAAAGTCTTTAGAGCTGACAGTCCTGTTAGGTTTGTTTTAATCTTCATGCTAAAGTGTCAATGGTGGTTTTGTGAACTGGTCAGAAATTCACAGGTCTTAAATGTTTTCGGGAAATTTATATTGGACACTGCTCTTTGTCTAGCAAATAAAAGATGTTAATATATTCCTGTTACTGGCATGTGCACGACTGTTATTAGAAGCCACTTTATCATTTTCCTGCTTTAAATAGAAATGTCTATTTATGAATTCTGCTTGTAGTTTTTTCACAAATAAAATAGTAAAATTTAATTAAATCTGAAAGCTCTCTTTTTTGGGAGATGCCAGTTCTCAGAAGAAGCGGAGAGTCCTGTTGTTGGCTCCGTTTGTCAGTCTGTACATCTTGTCTGCGAGGCGTTACTTGAGCACCCCACTTCTGCAAACACATGGGTGCACACATAGAAAACTCCAGTCCAGTGAGGAAATCCAGTTTGTTCCCTGGCACTAATGACACATGTAAAGTTGGTGGCAGATGTGTCTGCAGAATTTGGGTTCTGGTACTCTGAAATAATGATTCTTCCCATTTCTGTAGCTGCAGAAGTGGCGAGGTTTAGTGCAGAGGATTTTAGTGAGAGCCCCTGGGAGTTCCTTTAGCTGTCTTGTGCTAACAAACTCCCGTGAGTAAAATTAATAACATTTAATTGAGAGCCTAATTGTATTTTTGTAGTGTCAAAATAGTGGTATTTTGCAAGCAGTATTTTGGTCCTCTGCCTAGGAAACAAGGTAATGTGAATTACTGTGCTCTTTCTAGTTCATCTGTTTTTTTTCCTCCACCCGACGCAGGAAATGTGTGACAAAACTGTTCAAATCGAAGCTGAAATTTGAAAATGAAACAATACGCAAAGGGAAAAAGTCTTACTCCAGAGTTTTTCTTAGGAATATGAGGACAGATTGTTAAACTGAAAGCCATTTGGATATTTTTGCATGTGCGGGGGGGAAGCGTGTGTTACAACTAGGGGTTGCTTAAAGAAAACCGCTGTGCAAACAGACTCTTAAATGCTTTTAACCTCTGTTGGAAACAATTCAAATCCCTCATGCCAAGAATAAGAAGGAACAGGAAAGGTAGTGGTTGTTCTGCAGGCGTGAAAAGGACTTGCTTGGCACGCTGGACGAGTAGAGAAACACTCCTTGCCTTGGAGAGTGTACGGACCTCATCCTCAACCTGCAACCGGACCTCATCCTCAACCTGCAACCGGCCAAAGGTTCTGAACCAGCTGCTGGGCAAAGCAGCAAGAGCTGCGGGGAGCGAAGGAGATGGGCTTCGTATCCATCAGCACCCACCAACGCCATCAGCAGGTGGAGGCCCAGACAGAGCCAGCGACTGATTTCCATGGCAATGCTGGTGAGCACCAAACCTGCCTGCTCACCGCTGCAGGTAGCGGGATTTCCGATGGCTGGCCTGGCGATCCTTTGCCGTGTGAGCTGAGAGCTGCGTTCAATGCTGGAGCTGCGGTGTCGACCCCGCTGCAGGGCAAGGAGGGTGAAGGCTGCAGGATAAGGGCACCTGAGGCTGCTTCAAGGTATGTACTGGACTTAGGTGTTGTGTTGAAAGGGTTGTGTTTGTTACCTATAGGGAATACAGAAGGAGATGGGGATGGGGAAATCTCGTTCATGACTCCTTACAGTTTTGTAAACTTACTTCTGGGCCAAACAGGCAATTCTTTAAAGACCCGTAAGTGTTACAAAATTCAGCACCCACTTGTGTAAGTGGGAGAGCAAAGAGAAGCCTCTCCTCTGTAAGGCTCGTGTGTCAGCTAATTTTTTAAACTATTTTTATTTAAATCTGAACACACCTCCCTCACACAGGAGTTTGACGGCAATTAAAAGGAGAAGACGCTGACACCGTGTGGCTTGGAAGAGCTTTAGGGACCTACAGCAGGGTTGAGCGTGTTCCTCACCCACCGAACGCCTTCACAGTGATTAGATGTACATGTCCAGCAGCATTTTATTGCATTAATTCACCAGGAGCTGAAGCGAAAAGTGTGCAGAAGGCAGGAGGGGTGTGACGAGCAGCCATGCTGGGCCAGCTGTATCTCATGGGAACGCCATGCCGAGTGCCTTGTTGAGTCAGCAAAGTGACTGAGACAGGGCTTGTGTTTGGATCCCAACTGCGGGCAAACTTCTGCCCATTGCACAGAGGCAGCTACATCAAGAAGAAATTGCATTTGCGATTGCAGAGCTACTGCTCGTCTTTCCTTGTTTGCATGACCAAAAAGAAACAACCCCTCAAAACCTGGCTGGAAAATTGCATTTCACTTGTTGGAGGAGAGGAGTGTGAAGATGATGAGCTGCTGAGCTTGTGGCTTTGAGTGCGTGTCTCTGTAGGGTGTTGATGTTTGGCTTTAGGCAATCGTTCTGCCTTGCAGCAGGTTTGCTGGAGTCCTGCAGCTCCTTTTAGTCAGTTGCTTAAATGTAAACTGGAGTCTACAGTGTTTCAAAGGGAACAGAGCTGTGAAACTTCACCTATGATTCACAAACTGAAAAGCTAGAAAAAAAAACCAAAAACCACCAAAACCCCTAGTATATAGGTCTCAGCACAGGAAACCTTGTCTTAAAGACCTTTTTTCTTCTTTTTCTCTGTGCTTCTTCCTTCTTGTCCCCCAAAAGATGCTTATCTACACAAGCATGGTGGACATTGCATTTAATGCATCCGCTATTTGTTATTTTCTTCAATCCCCTCCCAGTGCTCCCCAGCAGACTGTTCAGACTCTCGAGCACAGAGCCTGAATGCTGCTCAAAGCCTTTCCAAGGGAGCACTGGGAATCACAGCAGATTGATGTGATTCCTGACGGCCTGTGGAAAACCAGCAGGATCTGGAAGGAAGAGGGAGAACAGCTGCAGTTGGCAACACCTGGATTCCTTCACGGCTTTTTGTAGTTGTGATAAGGACAGGGAAACGTCAGGTCTTCCTGCTTTTTTCTCAGTTGTTTCTTTCTGGAATTTTTACGTGCAGAAGTTTTGCTCGTCTTTTTGCTCTTGCTGTCGGTAGGTGCGGTGAGGTTTGTTTGCTGTTTTCCACCTTATGATGGTTGATTGTTTGGTGTTAGCCCGGGGCCCTTTTCCAGACAGAGTTGAGGCCAATGCTGATCCCAGCTGAACCCGTGCAATAGGAAGACATCAGAAACTTCTACAGTGTTTTCTCATTGTTTATTTAAGTGTCTTTGCAAGGAAACAACTGAATGCAGAAATCACCAGTGACAAAAGGCTGTTTCAGAAATCCCTAATCAAAGCGTTTCAAGCCACGCCAGCGCAATTATCAACTTGCAAAACTCTCCTGTGGCATAACACGGAAGCCTGTGACAGTGAAGAGCATTATGTACCCAACTCTGGTCTTCGCCTAGTATTAACAGTGAAGCTGGAAAATAGTGTCTTCCTGCGGCCAGGCCTGGCTGCACTGCAAATCTCACAGTGGCTGCCTGAAGTCCCCTGTTGTTCCTCAGACGGGGATCACTCCTCACAGAGCAGGGAATGATCCGGCAGCCCTGGCTGTGCAGGAAACGCAGAAGGCACGAGCCAGTTATGCTTCCTACATGAGAGATCAAGAAATAAATACCTCTTTGTTTGTTCTCCTCTATGTCTCCATACAAAAAAAAAAAAAAAAAAAAGGAAATCACTCTTTGCTGTGACTATTATTTCCAGGATCCTGAAGATTTCATTACCTTCTGTAACTTCTGATTCTTTCCAACTTCTTCTTTTGCAGCATTATGAGATGCCAAAACTGTTCCGAAGTACTTGAGAGGCCGTTCTAACAGGCACATAGCATCTTCTCCCAAACTGTTCTGAGGAGACCTTAAAACCACCCAGTAACTAGGAAGTTCCAGTATGGGAATCCCTGTTGCTTGGCCTCCCCTGCTCTGGCAATCCCCATCCTCCTTCCTCCTCCAGCAGGTGAGGCAGAGGCGTTCAAAGCCTGTTATGCCGGCAGCCGTTCACTTAAATACCGTGAAACTCCCAGTGTAATACAGACTTGATAACAGCACATCAAAAGCTTTTAGGAGGTATTAATTGGCCACAGCTACTGGACCTGGCTGGAGTCAGAGGGAGGAGGTCTGGAGTGTTTAAGTTGCTCTCAAGTGTCGGAAAAAAACAAGTTTGGGAGCTGAATTTGGGTACAAAATATCCCCGTGAGCAGAAGGAAGCTGGCATGCTGCAGGAACAGCGCGTGGTTGCCCAGGTAAGGAGAACGGGAATTAATAAAACTGATTTTTGCTCCTCCTCAAGCTGTGCTGTCGGGGCTGTGTGATTCATGCTGCCTGGGAGATTTGGTGTGGAGCTGGCAGGAGGAGTTCTCTGTGTTTGTGTATTTTAAAGCTCAGAGTACTGTGGAGGAGGAGAAACGCAGATTTTAATTCTGCCTTCACCTACAAATTAACACCTATCTAATACATATAATCTATAATATATAACCTTATACATAAATATATGTTAGATTTTACATAGGTTGTAGAAATATTCTATGTGACAGGCTGAGGATACAGTGAAGTTTAAAAGCATGGTTTATAAAAAGTTTTCTACAACAGGTGTTTACTCTCATTGACTCTTTTGAGGAATTGCCAGCATAAACCCGAGTACGAATAGGGCCAACAATCCCTCCCACTCTTGTAGGTGGTTGTTTCTTTCTCTGCGAATTGAGTCCCACAGCAAGTAGGCCGGCTGTCTCTGTTCAGACGCTTTACTTCCCAATGGGGTTTATAAAAGTAAGATGAAGAAAGTGCAAGGAAAAAACCCTTTTTCCATTAAACTCATCTATTTCTGATCCAAGAAAGAGAAAATTACAGAGTGGCAGGAGGAACCTTGTTAAGGTTTGAGGCTGATGTTACTCCGTGGGAGGATAAATGTATTTATATATATAATTTTTTTCCCAGCTTTGAAGAGATGTCCATCAACCTTGAGCCTGTCAGTGACTGTTGGAAGAGGCTTGTGGAGCCTGGATGGAGAAGCTGCCCTACAGCTGGGGGAAACCCAGGAGCAAAGGAGCAAACAACTTGAATCTTTCAACTTTTCTCACATGCACATGTCCTCATTGTTCATTCGCAGAAAGGAGAATCCTCTGCAACCTCCAAATCTCTCTGCGCAGCCTTTGGGAGGCTTAAGCTTTTGCTGAGGGTTGGGGCTGCATCCAGACATTAACAAGCCTGATACTAGAGAGCCCAGAAAAAGCCTGACACCCTCCCTGCAATCCCAGGTTTTATGCTTGCTACCAGGAGACAGAGGGGGTGGAAATGTGTTTAGCTGTTCCTATTGTTTTCCTTATTCAGCTGAAGTTTTGTTGGTGTGAAGTTAAGGAAGGAAAATGTGGACTGGAGTTGTGGAAATGCTCCCTGCAAAAGGAATATGGTGACTCCTGGGGGGCTGAGCCGTCGCTGCAGCGCGGGGCGTGATGGGTGTGTGACAGCTGCTGACAGCGATCTCCTTGGGACTCACTGCAGCACAATGGCTCCGGGAGAAGTGAGTGACGGGAAACTTCCCCGGCTGCAAACGCTCCGGAATTGTGATGACACTTGGAGGGGGAGAAATCCTCGGGGGGAGCAGGAGGGGTGGGTGTGCAGTCAGGGGGCTGGCGGCTCTGACTCAGCCCCGCTGCTGTCTGTGGTGGCTGCCTCCACCTTCCCGCTGCTCCCGGGAGGCTCTGCCGTCCCCTTGGCCTTTGCAGCAGGAGCCGGGCGTCTTCCGAAACAGAGGGAGAGGAGCCTGAACCCAGCAGCTTCGTGCTGCTGTGTCACACTGACAGTCACAGAGCAGGCTTGGGGAGATGACCTCCCTGGACACCCCTTGCCAACAGATTTGCCAGCCTGTGCACTTGTTTCCTGCACCAGTTTGTCTCACCAAGCAGGTTCTACTATGCTTTTGGGCCCTCATGGGCCCATTCGTCCTCTTGTAAGTCCTATTAGAGATGCCAATCATCATTTTCCTTCTGTGCGAAGCTATAAATCCTGCAGATTTATATGCTAAAAGGCTTAATCTATCAAAAGATTGAGCTAAAAGTTATGAGTTAGAACAACTGGGAGGTGACCCTGTGATTCCCCTGCCCGTGGGGCAGCTGGGGGGATGAGCAGGCTGTGGTACCTGCTGTGCCCCATGCAAAACTGGGGGGTGGGACTGATGGGGCAGCGTGCTGGGTGGAAATGAGAGCAGTGATACGTGCTCTTGTAGAGATGGTGATTCCCTGTGCTGGGTGTGGTGGGCTCACTCTGCCTGTCAGCCAGACAGTGGTAACCCGTGAAAAAAAGCAGGTGAGTGGTCCCTTTCCACCCCAAACCCCTACACTGGCTCAGGAGCAGGAGCTGGAAGGAGCAGGACATGGAGCCCTTAGACCTCTGGTCTCCTGTCTGAAACCAGGAGAAGCAGAGCCACCATCACTCGTAGTCTCCAGGAGGAGCTTGTAATGAGCCAATTGACTTATTCTTGCTGATGTGCTGGCTGTTGTATTTTACACGTGGTTAGGAGTTAGGTCTCTGTGCAGGAAGGGGGTCTGCTCCTTGCCCTTCCAGACAATGGGAGATGTTTTCCCAATAGCAGATTAACAGCTTATTTGCAGTGAATTTACAACTCTTCTGATGCTTAACGGGTTCTCCTGGAAGCTGGGTTTGCCAAAAGCGTGTTGGCATTCCTGAAAGCTGGAATAGTGGAGTGGATCTCAAATATCACTGGATTTAAGTAAGACTTTTTTTCCTCACTTTTGCCCAGAACTGACAACAATACTCTTAACATCTGGAGTAGGGTAAATGGTGGGGAGTTTTTACCTTAACCTCTGCATTAGGAGGGTTTCCAAGTCACTGGCAAAGATGGAGGGCACCTGTTCCTGCAGGGTGGTGGCTTGGGAGCCTGGAGCAGGTGACACCGCTGTGGATCCCCCCCGGAGCACAAGGTGAGCAGGGGAAGCTGCGTATCAGCTCCATCCATCCCCAGGTTGTCACGAGCATTTGGATCTTGAGATCCTCCTGCTCGAGGCTTTCACAAGCTGTGTTTTGTGATTTTGGCCAGTGCAAGTAACGCCACTTGGGAGTCTTAAAACTGTGTTGTCCAGGGAGGAGGGGGAGGCAGAGCTCAGTCTGTCAGCTCCGTGTGCATGTAACTGTGCTGTTAAATGGATTAAAAAATAAATAAATAAAATAAACAGTGGTGCTCTTACCTCCGGCTGTGCATTAGGAGTGTGATTTAGTGCAGGGAGGACTATAAAGGCAGTTGATAAATCTTTCGTGCAGCACAAATAAAATCTCTTATGGGGGGAGAAAGGGCCCTGGATAATGGGAGAAGGAGGGAACAGCCTTTGCCCCCTCGTCTAATTAGGCTGTCCAGGAGAAGTTAATACAAAATAATAGATCTAGAAAGCCCAAATCTTCACTGCCTTGAGAAGGACTTCATCCCATTAAATTACGAGGCTAAGACCTCGTTCAACAATACTTTGCAGGAGATCAGCCGGCAGTACTATTCACGGCTGCTAAGGGCTCAGGCTCCAGCTCTGCGTGGTTACGGTACCTTCTGAAGAGCTCACTCCTATTCCTGTTGAATGGTGCTATTTTTATCCTCCTTAAATTCTAGAGGGTATTTCCAAGTGGGAAGCAGAGCAGAGAATAGCAGATCCTAACTCTGCTCAGTGTAGCAATTTCTATAAAAATGAGGGAGAAATGTTTGAAATAGCTTATATCTATTTTTAACACCACCAGTGTGGTAGCAAAGCACCTGGAGGTGCCTGCGGCCCCTGTCACCCTGCGGGTGATGGGATGGGGGGGTCACTGCTGGCCCTTTCTCCCGTGGGGTTCACAGGCTCCTGGCTCTGCTTGGAGCCACAGGTACCCAGAGAGATCTCTGAGGGGCCTCAGGGGAAGGACAACGCTGGCAGGGGGAAAACAGGGGGAGTCTCTGGTTGACTCACCCCTCAAGCCCAGGAGCCCCCTCTTGTCTCGCCCTTCCTGGGGCCCCACTCGCCTTTGCGGTGTGATGGGGAGCGCTTTGATCCTTTCCCCATATGGGAGACAGAAGCACAGAGGGACTTAATTAGGTGCAATTACCTCACCCGCCACAGCCAGAGCTCGCGGAATATTTGGCGTAAGGTCAAATAGAAAATCTATGGCCCAACAGGGTCAAAATTGTGGGTGTCACAGGGAATGCATTAGCCCTTGTGCTCTCGCCCACTGAGCTGCAAAGGGCTCAAAGCCTTCTAGCATGACACCCCAAAAAGGCTGGAGAGCTCAGGGGTCGATGCTGCTGAGCCCCAGATTGCTATTGGAACCGTGTGGTGAGGGGAGCAGACTGGACGGAGAGTGAGATGGGATGGACCTAGAGGGGAAACACAGCCTGGGACTGAGTATTGTGTGAGGGGACAAATGGGTACCGGGATCTGTGAGTCCCCATTTTGGTTTGTGAACCTAGCCGTGCAGGTTTGGATGCTTAACAGGGCTTTTATCTTGTGCTCACTCCCTTTTGCAGCCTTGGCTTTTGCTTCTGTACATGCCAAGGTTCTCTGAAGCTGCTGAGCACAGTATTGGCATATACAGCTTAGTCTTGTACCGGGCAGAAGCATCCCACTTCACTTGAACATGAAATATAAATCGGAGATCAAGTGAATTATTGTGCCATGCTGCTGCTCAGGCAATAGGGAGTCTTTAAATCAATCAGCCTCCAAATAAATAAATAAACGTGCAGCAGACATGCTGGAGTGCATGTCTGATTCCTATCAGAGGCTGTAATTCAAATCAGACACTTGCAGTTTCTCTGCTTTCCAGTGTGCGCTACCTGGGCTGCTGAAGTCGCATGAGAGAGAAAGCAAATTTTTTCCCCAGCTTTCGTTATTGTTGCCAAAGAAACCATTTCATTTGGTTGCCATGTGTGCAGCAAATCTAGTTCAATCCATCTGGATGTTGAGGGCTGAAGGAAATGGGATTTGGGGAAGGAGGTCTGCAGAGTGCAGCCACCTTGGTACCCACAGTGCTGACCGCACGATGGGGCCAGGAGCGGGAGGAAGAAGGGTGGGAGCTGCTCCTTGGCAGAGGCTGGTGGAGTCCTGGCCAGCTTTGTGTGTTCGACCTGCACGAGCATCCTCAGGGCGGCACAGATGCCCAGGTGAGCTGAGGCTGACGGAGCTGCTCATCCCTCGGAATCCTCCCTCAGGGAACAGCACTGTTGGCTGTGAGCGCCTGGCTGGAAGAGAACTCCAGCCTCCGGCATTTAAAAGACTTTACTAGTTTTCTTTTCAGCCTGTGGCAGCACTTGGGAGAGAAATGTTGGACGTGTTTGATCTTTCCAGGCTGTGATCTCCCTCCCGCAGGCACCGGGCTCTGGAGCACAGCTCCCTGGGGTCTGTGTCTGCTCTGTCGTCCTGCTCGCTCCTCACCTGGGGTGTGAGGGGGGCTCACTGGCACCAGGTGTGCCCTCAGTGGGGACAGGGTTGGGTGCTCTGGGTTACTGGCCCTATTGCTGCCCAGCCCTGGGTGTTCCTCCAACACACCCACCAAGAATTTGGGCAGCCGAGCCTGAGCCAGGGGGTCAGCTGAAAGCTGTGGAGGGGGCTGGGGTGACACAGGCTGTCCTGGCTGGGGAGAGCAGCGGCTGTGCGGCCGGCCAGGCCAGGAAGGTGGCAGTTGGGTTTAGTCCCTTTTCCAGGGCAGTTTGAGTCACTCACAGGTGGGCCTGGGCCCCTCTCACCAGTTCCTGAGGCTGCACCGCATATTTGGATTTTACCAACGCTTTGCTTGCAGCTGCGGTGCTCTGCCCTTGTTCGTGTCCATGGGTGCCAGTGCTTTATAGAGATAAACCAGCACTGACGCTGATACGAAGCCACTGGCATGGCGGGGCTTTTCTTTGCACCATTTCATCTGTCCTGAACAGATCTGGTACTGTAATTCCAAACTGATATTATTTCACTGAATCAGGTCCTCCTCTTCCTTGAGTTACTCCAGGAGTGTGTTGAGACCGAACCTTGGACTGGTGAAGCTGGTGTTTTCTTGACATCTTGCAACAGAAGATAAAGCAATTGCAACACTGGGGATTGAGCTGTGTTTCCAAAGTTCTAGCCCTGAGGGAGAACAGAACTGATGTATGAGTAAGTCTTTTTTTTTTCTTCTTCTAAAGCTCTGCTTGTGACCCCAAAATAATAAAGGTCTATCAGTTAAATCCCCTCAGCACACAATCCTGTGCCTTTCTGAGTTAACGTAATCCCTGTAACGAGCAGGTATGCTGATACAAGTGGTCATGCTGGTTATACACGTTGTTTACCCAGCCAGACCATAGCAGGTCCACCTCTCAGGCCTGCACCCTATTTTGGCATGTTCCTCTAGCCACAGTGCATCCTAGCCCTGGACGATGGCGCAAATCCTTCTTCACAAATCATTGACCCAATAGGTCATAAAAGTTCCTTTATGGTCTGTCAAGACAAGCTAGTTTCTTTACGTGCACCCTAAGCACAGTAAAACTTTTATGGTGTTTTTAATAACAAGAGCTACTGCATGTGAACAGCAACTAATTTTTAAAACCTCGGTATTTCAGCTGAGATGGGTTTTCTTTTCCCCTCTATGTTGGAAAAACACTTAGGTCAGTGCTTTCAGAAGTCGATGTCTCTAGGCTAACCTCGGCCCTGTGGTGGTCTAACTTCTGTAAATAATGAGCATACTCTGAAAGAAACTTCTGAAAACCAGGCTGCCTTTCTGGTAGCATGTGCACAAATGGAGAAGCTGAACTTCAGGTTAATATTTTTAAAATACTTGGACTTTAAGCTGCATTATGACATTATGGCTTTAAGAAAATGAAATTCTTGTTCGGTTGCCAAATTCTCTTAAAGGGTTAGCATGTGTTTATTTAGTAAAAGAATTGGTGTAAGGTGAACTAAAACACCTTCCCTATTGAAGAACCTGAGTGCAGAAGGGAGCCAAGGCTATGCTGGGATGCAGGAGCACATCACCACCCATCGTCATCAGTTTGCACTGGGCAGAGCGGGGTCCACACCGCTGCTCATTTGTGCCAACTCATTAAGATGCTGTAACTTAATCTCAAAGCCTCCAATTTAACCCTCCCAGCTCATCCCCTCGTAACCTACAGGGAGCCCGTTGCAGGTCTGGAGCTTCCATCCCCAGGTCGTACTTTCTGGCTGTATTTTGAGTGTTGAGCTGAAGCAATGTGCCATAAAGCGACTCTTCCAGTCAGCTTCTTGCTCCGCTTTCCCAGCCCTGCCTTGGACTGCCAAGAGGAAAAGGGGAATAATGAGGAGTTGAAAGCAATATGGCAAGGTCTGAGTTACCCTACAACAAAACTGCCTCCTCTCCTGTCCCCGCAGCCCTGCCTAACCCTCTGGTGTTACCAGCAAACCCAGCCGGTTATGTGCGGTGTCCTTCTGACACCCCAGGGCTGGCTCCAGCCCTGTGCCAAGAAGCAAGGCCACAAAACGAGCCCTTGGTAACTAACGCATACCTAATCCCAGCTGCTGCTTCATGCGGTGACATCCGAAGGGAGGATGGTGAGGAGTGTAGAGGGGCCACACGCCCCCACATTCGTTAGGGGATTAACAGTATTTATGTAAGAGACTCCAGTCTGCTGAAAACTACAGACATGACTTCGGTCCTCCAAAGTCGCTGCTGCAGCCGTGTGTGCCAGCACCTGCCTGTGCCTGACCCCGGCTCAGCCTTTGCAAAACAGGGGTGATTTTTCCTGCTGCTCTGGGAAATGTGCTGCTTTACAGCTTCCTTCAGCTCTGGTGTGCACGGGTCCACTCCAGGTACAGCCAATAGGATTTGCTGATCTGAACGAGGGAATTGTTTTTATCATTGTTGTTGAGTTTTGTGTGTGTTTTTTACTTTTTTTTCCTCCTTTCTCCTAGGAAAGTCACATTCTTCTCTGAGCTCTGCCAGGTCTAAGCTGTCTTGGCTTTACATCTGATGTGGGCAGTCCTCAGACAAGATGCGATGGATGCTGTCCCCATGCCCTTTAATTACCTGGCAGGAATAACTGTGCCCTAAATCCACACTGCAGCAGCCAGGGGTTGTTACTTTTCTCACCTGCAATGGAGCCTGAGCAATTTCATTGCTTCTCTTTACTCATGTGCACCAAGTCAGTGCCTTTTCCCATCTGGATTTAGGCTTGCTTGGAGTTGTACTCCCCCATGGCTGCAGTACTGGGGTCCACACATACCCCAGCCAGTGACAGGGATGTACTGTCTGTGGTCCCATGCAAGCCTGGGTCTCTGCTCACTGGAGATCTCAGCTATCAGTGCTATTTGTGCATGAAAAGCAGATTAGCTTTAGGCACATGGGTGTGAATCGATCCTGGGACAGTCAGTACTGATTTTCCAGCCCTGGCAGCAGCAGGGAACAGAAGGCAATAGGGTCCCTGCTGTTTGGGTTTGATTTAGAGCAATCTTACCACATTTTCATAGATCATCTGGTTTGGTTTTGCTTTTTTTTTTTTTTTTTAATTCTCCCTTCTGGAAGCATGCAAACACGAAGCAGGGAAACTCTTCCTTTCTAAGGTCTGTCCCCAGACAAAGGAGATGGGGCAGCTCAGGGATGGTGGGTGCTACATCGCAGCCAAAGCCAGGAGCTGGGGTGCTGGGATGGAGAGGATGCTTCTGGTCCTGGTCCCCGCTAGGAGGGGACACGTTTCTGGGTGTTTGACTGGGCACAGCGGGGCTTCCCAGGAGAGCAGTTGAAGGGCTGGAACTACTGGAGCTGCTCCAGTTTTGTGCAGGATTTGGCCTTTTTTTCCCCACAGTGGAAATGGTGCTGATGCCGGAGCAGCGGCAAAGCAAAGGCTGCGAATGCTCAGGGGACCTGCAGGGAGGAACTGTTGCTGTCGATCTGTTAATTAAGATTAATGTGCTAGCTGATAAGGATGACTCTGCGCCAATTGCTATTATAAGCCAAGATCCAGCAAGGCAGCGAGAGCACATTCCTGCTTCCTCAGCAGTTGGAGGTCTCACTCGTTCAGCCGGAGGTTTGGAGCAGAAAAGGAGGTGCTGTGCAGCTCCCCACAATGCTTGACCGCCGCGTGGGCATGCTTGCTCTGCTGGTGGGATGCGTGAGAGCTTGCTTGTACGCTGTCTTGGCGAAGGAACACGTTTTAGCTTTTCAGATGCTGTTAAGGCAGTTTTTGCATCTTCTCCTCCTAGGTATCGGTGTCAGAATTTCTCAACCCAAAAAAGGCATGAAATGAGGTACATTGTTTAAAAAGACACATCTGTTTTCCTGCCCTCTCAGCTGGGGTCTCTGAGGAAGCTGGATGTGCCCTGCACAGTGAGATGCAATGAATTAGGACTTGCTTTGCCTTTGCCACAACTATCAGTGCATGATTTCAGAGCTGAGGCTGCTCGCTGCCCCACCACGGCCACTGCGGCCGCTGCCTGCTCCAGCCCAGCCCAGCACAAACCTGTTGAATCAAAGTCTCTGCAGTCCCTGGGGGGGATAAAAAATGCCAGCAGTGCCACTGAAACCGGGACAGCTTGCACCCCTGCAGGTAAGCACGTGCTCAAGGCTTCGGTGCATCGCAGCTTGCCGAGGAGCTCACTTTAGTGTCCTTTACTCCCTTCTCTGCCTCAACAGCTCTTGTACTGATGTTCCATCTCTGTGTCTGGTAGCAGCTGGATTCAAGGGTGAAATTTTAGGTACTCTCCAGCCAGCTTGATCTAAAGCAAGCAGGTTTGTCAAAGCCTCAAAGTCCAATTTTTTTGATAGTCTCATTTTATTAGCAAAAAGTAAAATTCCAAGGAGTGCTCCCCAAATCCCAGCTGGAATCCCACTAACTCGGTCCCCTCCTACTTTCTTCCCTTCCAGCCCTGACTGCTCCTGCAGCTGCTTTCTTTTCCCTGCTGTTCCTCACAGAGGCCTCTGGCACCAGTGCTAATCAGTATGTGCTAATTAACCTGTAGCATCTCCCAGTGGTTGCCAGCAGTGTGGGGGACAGGGACAGTGACTGTCCTGCCACATTGCCAATGAGACACGGTGCTGGTGCAGACAGGTGAGGATGATCAGCGTTTGGGGACCGGCATCACAACGGCACAACAAAAATGAGGCTGAACAAAAAATTTGTTCAAATTACACTGTCCTTGGGGCAGGAAAAGATATTTCCTTGCCAGAAATACAATTCACTTTACATCAAAGGCGGACTTTTTTTTTTTTCTACGTAGGATGAGGATTTTGGAGCCTCTGTTATCCCATATTTTTTTTCTCCTCGTGAGTGCTGTTCAATGGCCCTGCCAGCATCCCCACCCCACCCCATTCCCAAGCTCCATCAGTTTCAAAATGGAGCCAAAGTCCTTTTGACCTACGAGACTGGTGTCATATTTAGCATGAGCATGCACAAGTCATATATGCAGAATTAGATAAACTTATCGCCGCATCCTGCACAGATCAGTAACTCGCTATGACTGTCAGTTTCTTTCAGCCAGATGTAATTGCCTAGCAACATTGCGGCATCTCTCTGGATGCAGCCTAATTCGGTTTCTGGTCATCCAGAACAAAACTTCATGCAGGCATCTGGCAAACGGAGCAACAGACAGGCTGTGGTGGACTGCTGGAGCATCAGGCGTGATGAGTATTACAGCAAAATCTATGCTTGTGGCTGATTTTTTTGAGCACATGGCTAGTCCCTCCTCTGTTCCTCTTGCTTTCATCCTTGTTTTCTGGTAAAAGGAAAGGGAAAAAGTGATGATGATTGTGATGGAAAGGATATGAGGGCTGGGGAGAAGAGTGATATTTCTGTAGCCCTGGAGAACAGAATTTACAGATCAAAAATCTGAAAAATTTGGCAGTTTTTCATGGCAAATAGACTCTTTTGCAATCCCAGCAGTGAAAGGACGTAAGCCGTATCTGCTGTTAAATCTACAGGTGACAGCGATGCCCAATAACATGCTCGGCATTGGGAACTGTTCTAGCAGAAAGTTTGAGTACCATTGTCTTTTAGTGCTGAGCTTTGACTTAATGTTGGTCTTTGACTTAATATTGGTCTTCACTTGCACTTCCTATGCAGATTCCACACAGAAAAAGCAGTAAGTCTTTTCAAAATAAATGCAGTGCTGATGCTCATGTAAAAACGATTTATAGGAGGTGGCGTGCAGCTCCAACTGGCAATGCAGGAATGGAAAACGGAGCGTGATGCGGGGATGTGCGTCGGACCTGGGACCATGGTTTGCTGCAGTGCCATCACTGTACCCTGTGTGGCAGCTCCTGCGGCTGGAGGGCGGCTGTGGGAAATGGGCTGTCTCATCCTGCAGGTTGCCTGTGTCTCTTAACGATGCTCAGCATTGTCCAGGTCCCTGGGGATCAGCTGGAGTTAAATGCATTCAGTGCCTTCCAGTGCTCAGGCTGGGCATGTTAGACTTTAAATATAAGCAGTTTCCATGTGAATGGATGAGAGGCTTTTGCTGCTGCTGCTTAGCTCAGTGACTCCACCTGGGACTGGCTCATGCCACAGACTTGGCTCGTGATTTGAAATCTCCCCAGAGGTGTCCAAGCCCCAGGCTTGGAGCCAGCCCTCCCACCCAGAACCAGTTGCAGATCCGACTTTAAACCTAGACTTAAAATTTTGGGATGCAGTGACTGAGGGATTTCCTTTGGGCTCATCTCAATCTGAAACCCTCAACCAAAATTTCATCCAGCAAGTGCCAGAGGACTCGGGGAGCTTTGTGCCGTCACCTCTGTCTGAGCTCTGCCATCCCCTCCCAGCAGTGGCTCCGGGGCTGATCCCCCACATGGGGAAACCTCCAGCAAGGCTCGTTCTCTGGAGCTCAGCAGGGGAGGGCTTTCCTCACACGCTGCTCTGCACCAGGGCAGGTGATCCTCTTGGCACCTGGGGTTTTTTCCCTGCTCTGGCTGCTCACATAGGGTTTCGGAGAACAACAGGCCAGTTTCAGCTCTCGCCATTACAACCTCACATTCAAGAATTACTACTACTATTATTTCCAAGGAAACAGGGACTCACACTCGTATCTTTTATGTGATTTCTCACATCCGGAGGTTTTCACGTGACTTTGCTGCCTATTTTTAGCTCCTCAAACATCTCTGCCAGGATGAAAGCTTTAAAGAAAACCCACCCTTGCAATGGATGAAACGGGCATTTGCTTTAATGGTAAATTTGTGACTGTGACCCCCAAATCCCTACATTTCAGCAGCCTGGGGAAAGCAAGCACAAACCCAAAGCTACAGTTAACCCTTTCCTTGTTTGCTGTTACCCTAACTCCTTCAAACAGCAATGACTTGTCGTGAAACAGAACCATTTCTAGACACAGATCCACCTACAAGTCGTTTAAAAGCCTCCTACCTCAATTTTGCAGGTAAAACGTTAGTCTGGCAGGAATTGTTGGGGGGGTTTCCCCTCCACCTGCTCCTTGGCTGGTTTGTGGGAGGAAAGAAGCCAGCGTGGCTGCTCCCCCTTGCACCTCGGGGTGAGATGGGAGGGGATGGGGCCCGCCGGGTTCTCGTGGGCTCAGGGTGACCCAGCAACAGGTTTTGGCACAGCCCTGTTGCCGTGGGGAGGGGAAAGCTGAGCTGGAGCACTCCTGTTTGTTCCTCTCTCTGCAGAGCACATACCTCCAAGTGGAAATTCATTTCTTCCTCAGCATCTGTATTTGAAAAAGCAGCCACAAATAACACAGAGTTGTATCCAGCTGTTAGAGCGAGAGGAAAAATTGTTCTCATTTTCACAAGCTTTCATTTCCACTTTTGTCCGAATTTCAGCATTGTTAGCACTTGCTGACCTGCCTTATCAATTATAGCTATTTCTAGCGCATGTGTTTCAGTAATTGGCATTGAAATGTCAGGACAGCTAGCTGGAGCTTTCTGGGTACAGAACCCTTAGCCATGCCTCTCACTGATTACAAGCTATAGCAATTAGTAACTGCCTGACCCTTTTCCGCCTCTGGCTTTAGGGTCAGAGCTGTGGGGCCATCCAAGCTGTCAAGGTAATGTTAGGAGCCTGTTCCCGGTGATGGAGGCACAGAGACGTTCAGCAATACAAGAGGCAGGTAGGTTGGGGTTGTTGGGTTGCAAGAAGAATAAGCTGAGAGCTGGAACAAGCTGCTGCTGGATGAGCAATTTGGGCTGCTCCAGCAGTGGGAGGTGGAGAATTTATAGGTCTCCTTGGTATTTGCTTTTCTCTTAAGTGTTGGTCTCCAGGGCACAGGCTCTTTCGTCAGGCAGCTCTGCAGAAAGCACTAAAATCTGTGGCGGAGCAAGGTTTAGACCTGCCTGTCTTCAGCATCTCATTAACAGAGCTGCAATTAAGGGCTGTGGTTAGATGTGGTCGGGGCAGGTCTCTGCTGCGTGTTCCTTCTGTAGAATTGCCTTTCTGTTTGGGTAGTCAGGAGAGGAGAGGCCTCTGCCTTCATCTGGGGAGGTCCCTGTGGCACCCACTGCTCTGTGTCCCTGGCCTGGGGCCGGTTCCTTGCAGGGAAGGGGCAGCTCTAAGCACCGCTGGGTGCTGCAGGCGTGTTTATTGTTCCGTACTAAAGCTACAAAGCTGTGGAGACCTCATGGCCCCGTGTCACACACTCCCCCACCAAAAGCACAGAGCTAATTGAGACGTGACAGCCTGCAGAAGCAAACTGCTCCTCAGCACCCACTAGAGAAAGTGGAGCTGGTTAACAGATACAAAACCTGTTGCCTTAATTAAGAGCATCACAAACGAGCAGAGGAGGTTCATCCCATCTGCGGTTTCACTGAGCTGGGAGCTCCTATGTGCAAAGAGGGAATTTAGGCAAATGCCTGACAAAGCCCTGGACTTTTTGGTGGCTGGATGCTGGAGAAGTGTGGGATGGCTGGTTCTTCAGGAAGACTTTGTTGGGCACCAATGGGCCACAGAGGCACTGGCTGAAGCAGGCAAGTGATTTGGGACAACTGTCAGGTGATTCAGGAGAGAAAAATGAGAGGGTGATGGAGAGCAAGCCTGAATGCCAAGAGAAATGGTGGACTTCACATGTCTGAGGTAAATTGAACGAGAAGAAAATGAGAAGAAATGAGAAGAAAAACCTGCCTGAGCTGGATGAAATGTGTACCCCTTGACAGGGCAGTGCTGGCACTGCATAAAGTCCGCTTGTCCCTTCAGGAGCATAAAAAAGAAACTAACAAAAATCTCCCAACATTTTGAAATGATGTAAGGTTATAATTCTTCAAAAATCATCTGATCCACAGAGAAATGTGCAGCGGGATCCTGTGCCAGCTGCCCTTTCCCATCAGGTACTAGCCAGTGAGCACAGCAGCTACCCAGTGTGTACTGGTGCCGTGCCAGCAGCGTGTGATAGGGGTGACATCCCGGGGACAAACAATTCCTATTACTGCCTTCATTTTCAGACAGTCCCCTGAGGCCCCTGTGCAGCTCCAGCAGCAGCTGCAGCCCTGGCAGCGCGGTGGCCGAGGTGCGCAGGCCTCCTCACAGCACTCCTGCCTGGCTCTGCTTGCTCATGCAGGTGATGCTTGCAAGGGCTCTTAACCTGATCTTGCTCTTAAAATCTATAAATGTTTTAGGAGAGTGCTGAGGCTGCTCCACAGAGGCCCTAGAAAGAACAAGCCTGATGCCATAGTCCCCTGGGCTGGGAGATGGCATTTTCCGTGGATGGACCTTCTGGAGGTGTTTCGTGTGGCACCTCCTTTGCCAGGAGCGCAACAGATGGGCTAATCCTCTACTTTAAATTTACAGTGGAGCGAGCAAAGATAGGCAGTAAAATACCATGGCGTGCTGCGGTGTTGCGTACTGCAGCTGTAAGGAACGTATCTGATGCTCTGTGTTTAATGTTTCCCCTTGTTACTTGCCTCCATCCCCCATCTCACCTTTGCTTTTGCAGGGGAAGGTAGAGCTGTGCCCCACAAGCATCTTTCTCACCCATTGGAATAAAAGAGCAGGTAAAGCTGGCTCCTGGCACTGTGCTCTCTGCATATGAACAGAAGATCTGCATTGACCTGGCTTTTCTCAGGCCAGCCCATGGGGGTGCTGCCCGCTCACCTGCTGCCTGCCAGCCTGTGCTGTGGGTCAGGCTTCTGGCTGCACCCTCCCTGCGGCTGCAAGCTCTCCTTTATGCTTTACAGCACTGATTGCTGTGTTTTCCCCATTGCTGGCTATGGAAAGATGGGTCATCAAATGTGAAATCCTGTGTGCAGCCCCCTAACTGCTCACCTGCAAGAAGCAGCTGAAGACATGGCAGAGTTTGGGCTTGTTACGTTTGGCATGGGTAGAAAATGGTTTGGGGCTTAAATTATCCTTATGATCATCAGATTTCATAAATATCTAGTCATGCCTACAACTAATGTGAATTAATTTTTGCAGGACAAATGCTTTACGAAGGTAGGAGCTGCCTCGGCTTCCTAGAAATAGAGATGCTTTGTGCACAAACGTGGGTGCAGAAATCCTGAATTTCAGATCCCTCCCCACCTCTGGGAGACCTCGTGGTGGGTTCATACACCTCCCTGCTATTCAGTTTAAACTGATGGGAGCGTATAGGTCAGCTGGGCTGGGTCTCTCTGCCAGACAACACTGTCCCTGAGCTGCCACTCACACGTGACTGTGATGCCAACACCTGCCAGTCTCCGTGGGCAGCAGCGGCTGCTCCCAAGGGAGCTCTGGGCTCAGAACACGCTCTGCATGAGCAGCTCGGGGCACAGGGCTTTAGTTCCCCACCACGGGGACAACCCCACATCTGGAGGATGCTGAGAGCTCAGAGACACATCAAGTGATCTGAGACGTTTAATTCTATTGCTCACAAGCTCTGAAGAGCTGCTTTAGGCACCCTTGACCTTCTGCTGCAGAACAGATCAAAGCAGATCTCTCTGTAGCGATACGCTTTATCTGATTCAAAGGGGAAGCATCCAATGAAGTGCTTGTTTTGAAAACATTATTTTACGTTGTGCCCTATTAGATTGTTGACATGTTGCCCTCTGGCTATTTGGCATTAGTTATACTCAAAAGCTATCTACAACGTTAATTTAATTTCGCCTTTCCTCATCTTTATTCCTTGATCTTCATATTGCACCGTTTAACAAATCTGTTCAAGGCTGAAATTCTTTCAAGACAGAGTTGGTTAAGCTGGCGGAGAGGACTGCAGAGCCACTCAGGACCTGTGTCTTGGGTCCCACCTGTTGGGATTCAGAGCAGCTTGGAGGGAGAGAGTGACCTAGTTTATCTAAACTTTGCTCCTTCCCTCTGTGGATTCAGGGTTCTCCTGATCACGAGCTGCACCAGAAAGGATTTGGGGGCTGTACCATTGATAGATATTGGACTTTTGGGGTTAGTTTTCGTGCCCCCTCTCTTTGAAGAGCTGCAGAGGACTGCAGCGAGAGCAGGCACTGGGTAACCAGTGGGTGCAGCCAGGCGGGCAAGGACATTTCCATCCCCATCCCAGCTGAGGCTGGCCCAAGCTCCATGGATGGCTGGTTGGTTTGCTCTTCTCCATAGCTTGCACTGCAGTCCTTCTTGTTGGATCACCTACACATTTCAACAAGTTCCCCGACACTTCAGAGTTCAGGAGTGCCCTTCACCCCTCCTGAGCCTTCCCAGTCCTATGCTTCAATGATATTTTGCTGGACTTCTTCTGAAGGAACCATTTGTTCAGCAGCGATTGGATCCCAGTTGCCATCTAGTTTGGTGCAAATGCTTTAAGCCGTCAGCAGAGAGAACGATATTGGTGCCTTCCAGCCTCCAAACTACCAGTCTGGAAGGAAGGTCTGCTGCTGCTCCAAGCTACTCCATGCCTTGGAGTGTTTATGTTGTGCATTGAGTTGTATTTATTCTGTTCTCCTTTGTGATAAGTCACAGGTTTTGGTGGGGGATTCAGGAAGCAAAAGGTTTGCTGTGCTGGAAGCACACTCCCGCCTGCTCCCTCGTCAGATGCTCTCGCTCTTCATTTGCGTTGCAGTAGTGTCTGGATTGGAACCAGCTGAAAAAATGTGTTCACAAAGCTCCCAGTGAAAAAAAAAGTTTTATTTTAAAAGTGTTTCATTTTGAAAAGGGGAAGAAAGCCTAAACAATCAGCATTGTTTAAATTTTCCATCACTATCTTTTTTATGCAGTACCAGTTTTTTTCCTGTGTTTACCAAAGCCCCAGCTTTCAGCAGCAATATGTGGCTCCTGAGAACCAGTGTTCGTTAGGAGAGCATGGAAAAATTCCACAGAAGGGGACCAGAGGTTTACAAAATGGAAACAAGACTTCTAATAAAATCTTTTTCTGAGTTTGTAGTCCTTTCTGGTGGAGTTATAGCGGATCTCCTTTGTGCTAGTCCCTGCACGAGCAGAACATGCAGAAAGTCATCATCTCCTAAGAGCTGCACCCGACAGCATCTACACATGGAATTCTCCAAATGACAACCTGCCGACCCTATCAGTCCCTTCAAGAGCTTTAGACAAGGATCCTAGCAATTTTCCTGAGAGTGAAACGTACATTTATACCTTCTGTTGCTAGTAAACTGTCATGTGCAGTAAAAAAAAAATAGCTTGCGACAAGATAAGAAGACTCAACTTTTTGAAAAATCTTTCTGTGATTTGAGGAACTGAATGAAACCCCAACAAACTAGGCATGTTTAGCACCAGCTCATCTCTTTCTGATATAAAAGCAATTGACAATACAGATATAATTTAAAGGATTTGCAAAGCCAGCCTGATGCTAGAGAGACTATTTCACATTATTTTTATAATGAACTTTAGTAGATATACTGTTGCACCAGGAACCCAAATAAATGTTCATGGTTTATCTCTTTTCTGCCTCCAGTACATTGACTTTGGCTAAACAGTTATATTTATCAGTGCAATGACAGCTATAAAAATGAAAGAAACAAACTATAAAATGTACAGTGAAGCTGAGTATTCCTTTAGGTAAGTGGATACATATGCAGTTCGTAATTCTGGGGTGGGGGTGGTATCTACCTTTATTGTACATAAACAATATCATTCACAGTCATAGTCCAGATTTACAAAGGTTTATAAGACCTGAAAGCGATAGATAAGCGTTTAGTAGGATTTACAGAAAAGCCTAAGTGACATTCTCAGCTCCTCCTGACTCTGAGCAGGAGTTGAGTACCTTTTGTAAGTCTCGCTAAATTAATACCTTCACATCTAGAGGTATATATACTTTTTAAAAATCTAACAGATTGCTCTATTATCATATAAATCAAAATCTGATAGCCTGAAGGATGGGAAAAATGTTTTCTAAGTGGGGGATTGGGATCCTGTCATTAAGGTAACAATTCTGCAAATACCTTTAATGTAAGTACATAAGAAAATTCATTTTATTGTATACCAAAAGCAAAGTGTATCTTGTAAGTGGGTGAAGCCAGTGTTTGAATCTCAGTCAACAGACTCGTATGTCTATTCTCTAACCGAAAGACCAGCCTGC
Source organism: Pampusana beccarii (assembly GCA_013399365.1). NCBI lineage: Eukaryota > Metazoa > Chordata > Aves > Columbiformes > Columbidae > Pampusana > Pampusana beccarii. The sequence goes on along the minus strand of VWYH01008138.1, from coordinate 1,413,032 downwards.
AAATAAACGTGCAAGCACAGCACCAAAGGTGCTTGTGAAACCCACTCCTCCCTGTCCGGAGAGGACAATCATTGAGAGGTACGTTTAAATGGATTCCTGGGTGACCCTGCCTTTCTGTTGGAAAAGAACAACATGAGGCTAACTATAACTCTGCTTTTTTTAAAGATAAAATCCTTCATCTGATGTAAAGGGAAAAATGATGCTGCAGACACAAGAATGAAGATCAGATCCAAAACTCACAAACCAGTAAAAAGACCCCAGAAGAAAGCATCAGGAGCTGGATCCCAAAGGGGCTATTAAACATGATGGTTTAGATAGGCTCCAGATCCACAGGTCTCTCTATGCAGCAGAGTGCCAGAAAGCAAAAAGGCACATAGCGAAGATCATTCCTCACTCCTTATGCTCTGCCTAATTCTGTAATGGTCCATGGTGAATGGCCCATTGCTCTGTTCTTGAAGTGCTGGCACTGGCTGTATTTGAACATCATTTGCTCTTGTCTGCCAGTTCCTATACCTGCAGACTTGGAGGGTCCCTGTTATGGGTTTTGCTGGGGCCCATCCACATATCAGGGAGCAGAGCAGAGTTCAGGCTCTTACAGGGCCGTGCAAGCAGCCAAATGCATGGTTTTTTTGAAAAAATAAATGGTGGTAGAGTGCCTGGTTGATTTAGAAGTAAATCTTAGGAGGCAAGAGCAGAGTGCAGCTCTTTACATTTAGGTTTAAAGCTAATTGATTGCTTTCCCTGAGCACACAGACCCGTCTTTATTTTGAGCCCATAAAGAAAAGTTCCCTGAAAGTCACTGGAGACAAATAATCCTTCAGGAGTCACTGCTGACATGGAATTATATTTTCAGTCATTTTTCAGTTGTATGCGTCTCCATCCTGTCACATTAGTTTGCTAACACTTCCAATGCAACAATGAGACAAACAGAGCATTGTGCTGGTCCAAGCCAAACATTCATCTCTGCTTGGCATTGGTTCAACAGGCCTGTCAAAACTCCTTGTGAGCTGGCCAAAGCTCATTAACAGTGGTTAGATGCATATTTAGCATGGAAAAGAGCTTTACCCAGGGCTCTGAGTAATGTGGGGACTGAGCAGGCAGGAAAGAGGGATGGTAAGAAGCAGAGAGGGGGATGTATTAGTTGCAAAGTGTTTGTACCCAACATTGGAATAAAAGGAAAATGTAGATATCTATTGAGGGAATGTATTTCAAGATAGTACTCTGTACAGAATAGAAGTGAATTGTAAAATCCCTGGGCCTAATGCCAGCCTTAGATCTGTCTCAGAAGAGGCATTGATGTTATCGCTCCTCGATGTGCACAAACTTATAAAGTTGGTCTCCTTGGAATGGGAGCAGATCCGCTGACTCAAGCTTTCCTTCCCAGCCAACACCTGGTGGGTTTGGAGAGGTTTGGCCAGAGACTTCTCTCACTTGCACATTGACTTCACTGCAGTCGATGTCAGGATCTGATTTTTGGGAGTCTAGCACGAGCCCTTGCAAAGCAGCCTGGGGTGCTGGCAGGAGGCTGGCTCAGCCCTCCGCAATCTGGTGTACCTGTTACAGCTGGTGAGCCATTTCGTCAAGAGTGATTTAATTACAGAGCCTGAATGTTTGTGTTGCCTTCTGATGTTGAGCTGATGTTCAGGAAAGAATGACAAGGGTATGAGTGACATTTTCCAGCTCATCCAAGATATTCCTGTGCTTTCTGGACTGCCTAGTTTCTCTTTGCAGTAGTCTGTTCCATCTGCAGGAATGCTGCTGATTTGCAAAGGCAAATGGTCAAATATTAAAGAAATTGACCTCCAAACATGTATACATGAGATAGGAGAAATCCTTTCTTGTATTCATGCTAATATACCAGTGTTCCAATAATTCTGGATTTCCTAAATTCATGTCTAAAACTCCCAGCACTGTTCCAGTAAGTACTGACTCTTGGACAAAGAACAATGAAAGACAAAAAGCCTACATGCTGCAGAAGGAAAAGAGAAAAACTATTGCCACTTAAGAAAGCTTTTTGTCTGTCTACACTGAGAAGGTTCAATACGAAGGCAAATAATTAAGTTGCTGGAATTGAGAAAACCTTTTAAAAAGATTATGAAAGAAGCCATTCATAGACTAATTAACAGACTGCTTGAAGCAAATGTTAACAATTAACTGATTGAGTATTTCAAGGTGTGGTTCGTTTTAAATCTAGCACCTCTGATTGCTTACTTAATTTAACACTTGCATGCTTGCAAACAATTGCTCTGTTCTTCCAACTTGTTTTCTTTCTCTACCTTCTTTTTGCTCTGTGCATTATCGGGGGTCCTTAAATTTACAGTGATGCTTACCTTGATATGTGCAAAAAAATCAGGATCATCCAGGACTGAGGCGTCTGTGCCAGGATCTGCCTTTGCCAAGGTGAGCATCTACTGAGATCTCTTTGGAAGATGCTGAGAGGTTATTACTGCTGGGTTTTGTTGTAACTGTCAATCAATTGCCATTTGTCGAGCTTCAGTGTCTGTGATTTTAAAATGGAAAGTACTTACACTTGAAAGTGTACGGAACTACCAGAACCGATGTGAACTCTGTGAAAACTGAAGGAGTTCAATCTTCCTTATCTATTTAAGTCAAGAGCTTAATGAGCAATATCTGGAGGCTTGGTAATCTCCTGGATAAATGTGATGACTTCTGATAGATGGGAGGGGAAGCCAGGCTTGGTTGAAAGGGAAGATGAGGTGGTCATTTCAGCCTGGATGTTAGTGATCATTCCTGTGACTGATCCGCTAATGAATGTGGTTGCATCTGTCTGCCTGTTGAGCTCGTTGCTTCAAGTCTGGCTGGGAATGGATATATGGCTGTAGGTGAGTATAGTGAGGTGAAGATGTGATTCTTTTCTTCCCATGGAATCACACCAGACCTGTGTGTGAAGGAGATCTTCTGAAAGCCATCTAGTCCAACTATCTTCAAGGCAGAACTTCAAACTTGTAGCTCTAGTCTTGCAATCCTCTTCTTGTAAAGTCTCTTTTCTGCTGAGGGATAAGATCTCATCTTGTTCCAGGCTTTGGGGAGTTAACTGGCTGTAATGTTTCATTTCCACGATCTGGAGACATGAGAGTTGAGAAGACATCCAGAGCAGGATTTGCCTTATCTCTCTGGCCTTTGGGTGACTTTTTTTCTCACTATGACTGAGCACTGTTTTCTTTGCATGTAGTTACCTGACACACTTACCTGACACTTAATCACTGCTGGCCCGTGTTTGCTGTTTTGCTGGGTGTGCTCTACAAAAAGTGCCTTGGGATAGCAGCATTTGGCAAGAGTACAAACCCTGCTGAGCTCGGGTTTATGAAATGCTTTCTTGCCCCTGCTTCTCAAGGGCTTATTATAGAAGGACTCCGGGCTCAATTAGACTGTAAAAGCTGCCTGACACTGTGATTTATGGGATCTTAAAAGTGAGTGCTGCTTATCAGCTGCTGAGCGTAGGAGGGGCCCCATGTCTCAGGGCTGTGCCTGCATGATGGAGTGAGGCTCTGCGGTGAGGGTGGCTTGGGATTTCAGCCATGGGGATGGTCCAGGCACCTGAGGAGCTGGACTGTGCAGAGCAAGGGTGCAGCCGCTGATAGGGGGCACATGACACCTCTGCTGCCAGTCCAACCATAAGGGAAGGATTTGCAGAGGTGTTCAGCTCCAGAACACCGTGTTCCAGAGCTAAGGATGTGGTCCTCAGGAGTATTTTTCCATCTGCAACATTTGGGAGTTTCTTAATTTTACAAGTCTCTGCATTGTCTGGAGTGACTGGAAAAGCGTGGACCCTAAAAATCCTAATTCTGGTGTGTGTGTTAATTTTTCTCTAGCTGACAGAAGGGCTGAAACATGTTCCTTCTCAAAGCTGAGCATTGACATTAAAATCTGGTCAGAAACTGGCTCGATTCATTTTTCTTTTTAAGCAACATTTTCAGACCAATTATTTCCCCGAAATCACCAGCATCTCTGTTGCTCCTTTCCAGCATTTGTAGAAGCTGCAACCAGAGCTCAGTCGCAGCCGGCACAGTGGGATACACAAGTCGCAGCTTGTTGAGAGCTGTGCCTGTATTCCTGCCTGGCCCTGGCCCGTGGCTCGCTGCTCGGACACCCTTCTGGCCGTGTGGTCAGAGAGAGGTGATGTTATTGCCGTGATTCACAGCATTTCCACTCCAGCTTCCCCAGCCCGGACCAGGTTTCTCAGTCCGTGGGGAGGTGTTCGACAGCTCTGTAGTTAGATGCTTTTGTGACAAGCCTATTCTTAAGAGCAACCTTGAACCTGGAGCTGTTAAATGTATTATAAATGAAATTATTTAATATTCCCCCCCCCCACGCCTTGACGTTCAAGCGTTTTAGTGTGCTATGAAAGAAATACCTGGTGGCTGAATACTGTTCTTCCACGGTAGATGCCATAGCATGGAGCTGCTGGCTCTGGCGCAACATCTGTTAAGAATCTAGTGATTATGGCTAACAGAATTTTTCGCCTTAAATGAGGTTTCTGTTAACTAATCTACATCTGCATAGTTTTGTTTGTGGTCCTCCAGGTGATGAGGGAAAATGTAGCTGTGAGGCTTTAATCTTCAATGCACCCTTATCCCAAACCACTGCTGAGAAGCCTAATTTTACAAGATGCAAAGTAAAACGTTGGTTCAAGTAGTGCTTAGATTTGTAAGTAGACTTAGATTTGTAGTTAAAATAACAAAATATGAAGAATACCGAAAGGTAAGGTTCCAACACTGTTAGCTTGGTTGTGTTGCATATCCTGTGTATTTTTTATGATGTGAACCCTAATACACACATTTTACCAAAACCCCCTGGTTTTAATATTGGGTTGCTTGTAAAAATGCTTTCCATAAAACGTGAGCAACCCACAACCCGGCTGATGGGGGAGCACTGAGCTGGCGGCTGCGGCACTGGGCTGAGCTGGGCAGAGCATCCCTGGCCCTGCATGGCCACGGTGGTGGCCCTGACCCTTCCCACGTCCCGTGTGAGATGGGGCTCCAGCAGCTCCTTTTAAGAAGCCCCTTGGCACTCGCTGAGCCAAACACTCCCTCCTTAGAGCACGCAGATTCACTTCTGCAGATATCTGTGGGTAGATGCTATCTTGCTCTGATGCTTTCTTTCCACGCCTCCGCCTGCCTAAAAAAAAATGTGTCAGAATTGGCTTGGTTTGGTATTCCAACCTCTTGTCTTCGCCGTTTTGCAATTCTAAACCACTAAAACTATGTCACGTAACACTATGGTGTGGAACACAAAGCCCTTGCCCCAAAGAATTTTAAATGTCTCCAAGCTGGAGTGTTTAATCCAATAGTTTATAATCAAAATACAGATTAATTTTTCTATATATGTATGTATTTTTTTATAGGGGGATGGTAAATAGGATAAAGGGAACCCCAGGTGGTAGCTTCAGTTAAAGTGTACTTGAGGAGCAGAAAGATGTGGTCCCAGACAGACACAAGGGGAAGGGAGTACTGGCAGGTGACAAAGGAAGAAAAAAGGTGATACTGGGAACAGTCTGTTCGTGGGGACTGTAGTGGACAGTTACAGAATAAAGCAATGAGATATGAAACAGCAGAAGAGTAAAACTTTGGCAATAAGATTTGTATTGGGGAAAGGGAACAGCAATAAAAACTTTTTAAGAGTTACTATGAAACTTAAGAGTTTCTTAAAATATATTACCTAGTCCTTCAAAGAGACTGACTTGATTTTATTTTTTTTTTTTTAATAATGCAATAATCAATAATACATTAAATCTCCATTCCATTACAAATCCTTTTGCACAATAACAGCAGAGCAAGAATCTCCGGTGGTACATTAGAAAACGTAATTTGAACTCAAACCTGGATGGAGTATGCTTTATTCCAGAGCTAGCAAGACTAACTGCCCAGACCTTTTCATTTTACAGGCTGCACATTTGACAAAGCCCTGTCTGAAAAACCACAGCCTGTGAATGTTATCCAGCTCTCTTTGATTTAGCCCTACAATAAGTGCTAAGAAACTTCAGTGCCTGTAAACTAGTTTTCAAAGCCTTTCCAGCCTCTGAAGCCGTCTGAACTGGGCTCTGCTGCCAGCAGGCACAGTTTGGCCAGTTCTGGGGATGTCAAAGGGCTGCAGGTGCCCTGCGGGACAGTGGGGTCAGACCGTTGATTTGGTGTGGCCAGGAAGCACAGCACTGCAGGGTCCAGCTTGAGAGCTCCAGGGATCCCTGCACGTTTTAAAAATCTGGTGTCTTTCTTCACTGGCTTCTTGCCTCCCCCTGCCCTATTGCCCAGGGGGAACTGGACCTGCTTCCATGTGCTGGAGCTGCTCTTGCCACTGCCCCGGGTGTCCTGTGAAACCCGAACTCGAGGGTTTTGCCCACACAGGGATGGCTCCGTGAGAGCAGGAGCAGTGAAGGAGGGTCACCTCCTCCCTCAGCACAGGCTTAGTGGGGCACTGGGGGGAAACGTACTTTCTGCTCTGCAGGCTGTCTCCAGGAGGCTTTTCTGTGGCAATTATCACAGGGGCATCTAGCGAGCATGCCTGCTGGTGTGGAACGCACTATCTCTTCTGGAAGTAGAAAATGTCCCTCTCTCATGCTGTCTGACTTGCAGCTCTCCTGAGTATTAAGATTAGCTCAAAAAGAAGTGTTTGCGAAGGAAAATTTAAGTGCAAAACTGCTTACTTGGTAAAATGCATAAATAGTGCAGAAGATGGAGGGAATGCATCTGTGGACCTTGAGCTTCTGACACACAATGATGCTAAAGCACATGTGTGTGTGATGTTTCTTCCATTGACATCTTAAAAATGCCAAGTCAGCACAGGCCAGGATGCAGATAAGTGTGGGGCTGATGCGTGCTTGCACGGGGAAGCGTAGCTGGAAACCATATGGTCAACAAAGCAGAGCAGACAGATAGTATTGCCAGCAGGTACTTCTCCAGCAAAGTTCCTGTTGACCTGGGGTTTTGCTGCTTAGTCCTTGACACAGAGATGGCTCCCAGGGCTGGGTGACAGGAGCTACCCAGTCCTGGGCTGAGACATCTGTCCTGTAACCAGGCTGCTTCTAATACTTGCAGCACCTCATTTAAACCTCACCTGGCTTAGCTTCGCATCAGCACCTGGTGCTCTCGATGTCTCCTATCAATGGCATAAGACACGGGGGTGATTCTCCTTCAGCAATATCCCTACAGCACCTTGCACAAAGTCCTAAGTGCCTGCTCCAGTACCAACCACACAACTGAGAATATTGCGCCCTCCTGGATGCAGAGGTTGACAACTCCCATTAAGTATCCAATGTTTTATTAATCACCAGAGTAAATGAACACATGAAACCTACAGAGCTCATTGTTAGGAAGGCAAGTCACTGCTGCCTGAAGGCTGGGATAATTTATGCTTCTTTTTTTTGTGTGTGCTGTGATTTCCTGCAACTCTGCAAGATTTAAAAGCCCTTGGAAAGTGTTGTGTATTTGTCTGTGCACATGTGTGAGTGGACCCCAAGCCCAGATTGTCTGAAGCACCTTCTTTAGTGTGTCACCATGGTATATGTGTTGAAGGAGAAGCTGAAGTTAACATCTGTCTCACTGGAACGCAAGGTTTTCCTGTGAAAGTGCATCCAGCGAAGCACAGAATCCCTGCCCCTATTGAAGTCAATGAGAGTTTTGCCACTGACCTTGATGGATCCAGGCTTTTGCTCTACAACTATACAGTAGCTGATCCAGCCCTTTTGTCCATCAATCTTTTGGAAGTGAGCTCTGCTATAAATCACTCCTTGAAAGAGAAGAATGGACACGACCTCAAAGTCTCCTCATGTGGCATGGTCCCGCGGAGGCTGGTCATGGCCGGGAGCTCCTTTTGGTGGGCCATGCGGCCTCTGATAGCCCAAAGTGCTCAGCATCAAGTCACGGTGTTTTTCAGCCCTCAGCAAGATACAGGAATTTATAGATCAGTTTTTGCTGCCCATTTTGACCAGCTTGTCTGTACATAAATTGAGGCACTGCTCAACAACATGAGACTTTACTCTACAAACCTGTTTAAAAAAAATAGCTTAATAGATCTGTTAGAGCAATAGCCACATGCTGTCTGCAAGTGCAGAGGACGTGGCAGGTTACGGAGTGAGATTTGAAGCAACCCATTGGTTCACACTGAGCAGGAAGCAAGTTGTGGGAGTTTTCAAGAAGTTTTTGCTCATTGACTTAGTTGAAGTCTTGTTCATAAAATGGATGTGGCGTTGAGACAAGATGCTGCCTCTGCCCTGAGGATTTGTTTGGTGTCACCCGGTCTGAAGGGAAACCCACAAAGGGCAGCTGAGAGTGCATCTGCCCCAGAGTTATTCCAGAGCAGAGGAGGATGCAGACCCCATATGACACTGGCTGCTGGGTACAGCAGCAGCCCAACCCACTGGGCAAGGGTTGCCTTTGCAAAATACCATCTAGATAGTGATTTGTATTGCTGAGGAAATGAAGAAAGGACCCCAGCGGTAGTGCAGGCCATTCCCACTTTGTAAAGGTCTTTCTTCAGCTCTCACAACATCCTTGAGGCTGCTGGAGCTTTTTTTTGCCCCCATCGTGAGCCTCCCTGCTGACCTGTGGGCCTCTCACTGGCAATTTGGGCAGAATCTGCTTTGTTAGATGGCCTCCTGCTGCTCTTTTCTTTCCTTTCCTTTCCTTCCCCCCAACTCCTTTCTTATTTCTTTAAAAGCTTTACTGCAAAGCAATAAGTCATTTCCCAACTCCATGTCTTTCCATTCTCAGACCCCTCTCCTAGGCCACTGGGTTTTTTTTCATCTATATATTTAAGTAGACTCAAATAATATTTACCAGTTCTTATAAACAGATTGTTATGAAAGCCAGAGGTTAAAAATGTTAGTTTCGAGTTCCTTTACTGTCTATTTTTTTTCTCGGGGTTTTGTGCTGCTGCATGTGATGACTGAGAGAGAAGAGGGATGCTCAAATCCTGGTCATCCCTGTCAGGACCCAGACAGTGCTCAGACAGAGCTACTTAAACAATCCAACTCTGCACAGCAGCTGTAATGCTTGTACACTCGCTTTACACCTCCAGAAGCTCAGTCACTACAGCTCGGTGAACCCAGGATCATTTGCCACCTCCTTATGCACAAACAATGGGCATTCTGCTCCCAGCTGCTCCCATCCACAAGTTGCCTTCTTTTTAGAAGCTGACCATGGATTAAATGAATCACTTTGGTCAGCCTGAGGTCCAGAGCTGCAGAGGCACTTGCTCTGCTAGCACGTGCATTAGGTGCCCGGGCTGTAGGATGGAGCAAGATGATGCTTGGCACCCAGCAGATGTGCCCCGTCTCAGGGAATGAGGCAGAGCTACAGCAGGGCCTTGTGACAACGAGAAGGTGAAACCCAGCAGAACTGGGGCTGATAGGTGCCCTCTCCCAAGGATCTCCCTTGGCTTGGTCACAGATCTGATGTTTGTAGACCATCTGGAGCTTTGTGAGATCCTCCCATGTGTCTCCTGCTCACCAAGGTGACCCACCAGTCTCTGTGATGAGGGCAGGGAAGAGCCTTGCTGTAAATAAGGTTATGTGTTAATTTGAGTAGAATAAATGGGCCACTGGAGTAAAAAATGTGTGTGTGTCTCTGTGGCAGTGCAAAACAGTGACATGAGGTCCAGGGCAATGGTCATAAGAGGTTTGCTTTTCTCTTCCCAGAGTAATGACTGCCATTATAAATAATTTGCTCCTTTCATTAAAGCTTCAGTAAAAAGAAAATTGACTTAAAAATTTCAGATGTAAAGTATTATATTGGAGGAGAGGTTAACTGGAGAAAGAGGTTTTCCAGAAGCACCCTTTTTAAGTAGCCCTTCAAATGGCATTAACTGTCAAACTCACCTAGGGCCTGTCTTATCAAAGTCCTGTATTGTATCATTTAAGACATAACAGTACAAACCTCCAGAACCAACAAGGAAGAATTCAAATGGGCAAAGCAGCTTCCGCCTCTCCCTCTTTCCAGCTCGGAAAGCCGTTAGCAGACCAGAGGCACTGTTGTTATTCCATCCATGATGAGGTCCAATTGCAGACACAGGAACGATGCTGCAGTCTCCCCTTCATTTGCAGGCATGGCTTTGGTGTTGGCTTTGGGTGCTCTTATATAGATATTGATCTTTTTCCTGGGCTAATTCAGTATGCTTCCCATTTTTCATCCTTTTAAAGACATTTTCTGTATCAGTCTAAGGGCCACTCTTGCTGCTGTGGAGAGCACAGAGAACCTGTGCAGCAGGAGACAAGCTCCTCCTGGGAAATCTCTGCTGACTACAGATAGACGTTAATTTATTTGATAAAGGCAAAACTGTAAACAACCTAATCTCCCCCTCAGGCCTCTAAAGTCCTTCTAATTATTAGCACTAGAAGGAAGCTGAGTAAGATTCCTGCTCCACCAAGCTGGAGGGATTATGGACACTTCCAGTTCTCTCTTTCATTTTTTAACAATAAGATGTTTGGATCTATTCTGGTAATGAACAATAAATTCTAGCTTTTTGCTGGATGCTCCTAATTTGCTGGGTCCATGAGCACCACAAACGCTTCTTATGCTTTGTAGAAGCGTGTCCTAGATCAGGGTTTTTCAGTTTACCGTTTTCATGATATCTTGGGGAAAATAAAGGATGCAAAGAAGGTATGCAGAGAAACTCTGGGGTTTTGTGCCCTCTTATTCCTCTTGTTCATTTCTCTCAGGTAGAGTTCTCTTTTTTTTCCCCAGCCTCTTTTTATCTCAGAAGCTGTAATATTCACGACTGGAAAAAAAAAATAAAAGGTAAATGTAAGAGATAAATCTCCAAAGTCTGGAGACTACAGAGCTGCTGAATAAGACAGAGCTGTGTGAAGGTAATTGCAGGGGGATGAAGGACGTCTGTGTCCTCGTTGTAGGACATGATTATTTGGTACACGCTTTCTATATTTTACGACACTCCATGATATCCACAGCATGTTTTGGTAGTCAGCTGGAGCTGCAGGGTCTATACAAACCTGCTGTGTGTATTTAGGGAATTCATTTATTTGGACCCTTGGGCCTGTGTTTTTTCCCCAATGTGAAAGGCAAAAGGCGCATTTCCCATTGTACCTGCAGCCAAGCTCTTTTGTTTGCTCTTAGCCTTGTCTCCAAAACTGCCATGTGCTTGTAAAATTAGCCTCGGATTTGCATTCCAGATAGCAGATGCATCTTTTTAAATGTGGCTGTGGCAAATCAGAGGGTCTTAAGCAACCATATCACTCAGGTACGGACAATTTTACCCCAGTCCTGTGCAAAATATTCCTTCCTCATTCAGTATTTGCACAGACTTTCCCCCTGCCCCGTTCTCTCCTCAGCTGCCTAGGCAAATTGCTGCTATTTTATTTCATTTTTCTCATTTGTGCTTTCTCTCCTTCCCTCAGGTCCACTTTGCATTTCTTCCTGAATAACTGTAACTGTATTTTTACAGTGTATTTCACATCATTGCATTGCTTTGATCTTAAGATGATTTCCTCATCATTTCAATATATCTGAAAATAAATATTTTTACATCCTAGTCAGCCCAGCTCCCCCCTTGCTTTGCCATGGGCAGGGGCCAAAGCCAGCTCCTCTGGTGCTGGTGCCAGCCTTGGCTCTGCCCACTCCAGCAGGCAGCGATCCACCAGCTGCAGCACTGGGTGGCTTCCAAGGTGCTGGAACATCACCCTGTTTTGAAGATCTGAGGCTCAAGTGCTCAGGGGCCAAAGGGAGCAGCCTGTTCCCTGGCAGAGAGAATGGGCATCACTGTGGGGATGGAGCTACCAGAGCTGTCCTTGTCCCCAGCCTGGCTGGCTGGTGACTTCTAACCAAGCTGGTGACTTCTAACCTGGCTGGCTGGTGACTTCTAACCAAGCCCTTTGTGAATGGAGAAGGGGAGGGAGAAAAGCATTTTCATCTAACAGTCCCAATCTATAACTCTTTTATTTAAAACATCACCAGATTTCCTTTCCCTAACCCTTTCCAATGCAGAGTTCAGGGATGCTAACAGAAGCTCGTGCATTTTCTGGAAAAGACTAAAGAAAATTTGCTCCTTCCATGGCTTTCCTTTGGTCTGCTTGATGGATGTATGAGACACACACCATCTACACATCCAGCACAGAGAAGGGTGAGTAAGCACGATTTTTTTGCCCCTGTTACCTCTTCCCCAGCACCCATGACTGGAGATGCTGGTAGCTGAGCTCTAAAAACCATGCCCAAACCCCTCTATTACCTGGAAATGCGTTCAGTGCAAAGGCAGCAGCAGTGCATGGACATCAAGAGAAGTTTTGGAGGCCAGGAGATGAAATGATGAGTTCTGGGGTGTCCTCTTACTTCCACCCAAGGAAGACTCCATGCTTGCTCACATGGATTGCTGTGACCCCTGAGCAAAGCCCACTTGAGCCTGGGCCATTGGCAGCTGTGCTGGATGTGTCTGCGCTCCCCTGGGTCTCCACCTGCATGAGGACAGGCTGCGGAGCTGTGACACCTGCCACCATCTCCTGTGCCTCCTAAGTGTCCTGCTCGGGGGCTTACAGGCAGATTCGGAAGCTGGTGGCACTGAGCTGGCTGGCTGGCATTTTCCTTCCTCACCAGAATTTGCTGTGTTCTGGGCTATTTCTTGGCACCAGCTGAGCGGGTCAGGATACTTCCAACAGTCTCCATCTCTTCTCTTTTAGGTGGGCTTTTAACATTTCAGCTACTTTCTTTGTGAACTTTTCTAGATTAACTCTGCTGGAAGTTGTTGGAGCTGCTGGAGGTGGTGGATGCTTTGTGGGTCCTAGACCAAGTCCCTGTTAGTTGGCTGCGTGCCCTAGGAAGAAATGTGGTCAGATAATAGGGTGCTCCAGTAACAGGGTGTTTCCTGCAGCCCTGGGTACCCAGCATTTAAAATGGGGCTGTCTCCCTTGCAGACATAGCTGCCTCTTAGGAAGGCAGCTGCAAGAGACCATAAGTCCTCCTCACTGCAAACTCAGAACCTGAAGGTTTAATATCTTGTATTAAAGTAATATATATATTCTTTTTTCGTATGCTGCCAGCCCCTGGTTGCAAAGCTAGAGGATGACAGACCAGTGGAGGCTGAAGTGTTTTAGGAAGGCTGACAGATAGCAGTGATAGGCACCGGTACCAAGCATTGTTTAGGTTTAGTGAACAGCTTGTCTCGGACCAAATGACCCCATAAAACCCAAAAGAAAGATTCCCACCAGCTTCAATAGTCTTTTTTTGCCTTAGCCCAGTGTGGAAAGGCTCCCACTGACTCCAGTGGGGTCTGGGTGAGGTTCAGCAGAGCCCTCCTCTTCCTCATGCCCTCCTCTTCCTCATGCCTTCCTCTTCCTCATGCCCTCCTCTTCCTCATACCCTACTCTTCCTCGTGCCCTCCTCTCCTCCTGCCTGGCACAGTGGGACCTCCCCAAGCTCTCCTGCCCCAGGACAGGTGCTCTGGTTTGTGTGTGGAAAAGCTGCTTACACCAGGGAAGATGCAACTTGCCCAGCCCATGGAGGAGAAGGAAAGGGTACCTGTGTATGCGGAGCATTTCACACATACTCAAAAGTTAAATCTTTAAAAAACAAATTTTAAAAAATTATCTTTAAACACCCCAGGCCCAGCATCCTTGTGCTTAGACTTGAGGCCAGCTTGAGGCTGCCTCCTGTCTCTGTATGAAGGGTTCAAACCAGAGAATGTGGGCACTTTGCAGGTGATGTTAAGCACAGTCAACTTACTCCTGTGCCCATCCTTGCTGGTCCCTTCAGGAGACGCGTTTGTCTGGAGTGGCAGGAAAGCAAATGTTTCCCAGCATGTAACTTATTTCAGTGCTGTTCCAAAGGCTGCTGGAATGCAAAAGACTTCCAGAGTATTTTAATAAATATAAAAATTTAAAACAAGTGTAGACATGCTGGTTCCTGCCAATTCTCCTTCGTTTCCCATTCAGGGTGTGTACTGCATTACTTCTTTCTTAAAGTACCAGCTGAAGAAAGAGTGAGGCAAGGCTGCAACAATGCAGGGAGAAAAAACATCACTGCCCTGCTCCTAATTTCCCCGCAACCTCTCCGAATAGCTCATCCTGTGCTACTCCATCCTTCTCAGAACAACTGGTGAAGTTTTCCCACAGGAAGTGACTTAGGAACTAGATTTTTTATATGGAGTGTGTGTTTGTTTCTCTGATCACCCAGGAATATAATGGCTGAGTCAATCACTTCTCAGAGAGGGCTCATTCCAGCCAGCGGAGACGAGGAGCCGGGCAGTGGAGGGCAGGCTGTGCGCAGTGGCGTGCGTGGCACGGGCAGCTCGCTCTTTCTTTGCCGCTTTGCTACTCCATTCTCTTGCCTGATGCCGATGAAGGACAGGTCAGGGCAGCTTGCGAGGTGCCCCCAGCTGAGCCCCGGGCGGCAGCGCCTGCGGGGACGCAGGATGCTTGGCCACATGCCTGTCGCTTCTGTCACCAGCGCTGCCGTGGCTGCATCCTGGTGGCCACCCCGGGGATGTTTGCCACTCGGTGTGACAGCCAGCAGGGCTGGGGAGCCCATCCCATGCCTCCCCTGCCGCACATCTGCTCCTCCCTGCTCCCTCCTTGCTTCCCAACCCACTACAAGGCTCAGTGCTCTGCCTGGCCCTTGAAATTGCTGTGAAATGAGGGCAACGCTAATTAGTGCAATTAGTCCTTTGCCCTCTCCCTGATGGCAGCGGTAGTCCTGCCGAAGCCCGGAGGAGCTGTTTCTGGGGCTGCTGGGCTATGTGCAGCAGAGATGTGCTGGCACCTTCCTGTGCCTGTCAAGCCGACCTGAGGTTAAGAAGGTCTCTTAATCCATTTTGTAAAGATAAATTTGTTGCCCGTGTCCCTCCCAGCCATGGGATTATGGGTTTCTTGCCTTGCTGGTGTCTTGCCAGCCCCAGGACAGTTTGTGAGCTCTCTCGTCTGTAAGTGGGATGAGGCAGCAGGAACATCTCAAAGCCAGAAGTTAATCCAGCTCCACGCGACCAAAAACTTATGCTCCATAGCCACAGAAATTAGCTTTTCTTCTCCCACATTTCAAAGTTAATCCTGCTCAGAGTTGGTTCAGCACAGTCTAGCCTCCCTGGTATCTATAGGCATGGAAACTCAGCCATTTTGACATTTCTGGCTGTGAATCCTGCCCTTAGCAAACACACTTGATGCTGATACAAGGTCTCTTGGCTGCCTGTGCTCGTACCCATCTGTTGCAGTGGCACTGTGCCCATGAGCAAGATGCTCTGCTATATTCACTGCAGCATAGGTGCCAAGCAGACCAGATGTTTTCAGCAGGAAAGTGAAATGGGGAGGCAGGGTCCTTTTTTAAAACTCCTGACTCTCTCGGCAGTGTCACAGGGCAGAGGCGTGTGGGGACATCTTGCCTGCTCCTGGCCAGCGTGCCCCCACTCCCCAAAAGTGTTTGCTAAGCCAGCCCTGTGCCTGCTGCCTGTGGAGGGACAGTCACCTGCTGCTCACAGCAAACTGCCTTGTGTGCCTGCAGTGACCAGAGGCAGGAGGGCCCCATCCTCTGCCAGCCTGCCCTCAGGGATGGCCAGGAGGGACAGCTGATGACGGTGCTGGTGTGGGTACCTGTGCTAGTACAGATACCGGTGCCAGGCTCTGGCAAAGCCGAGGTGAGGAGCGTGTGACTATGCTTGCGGCTGGGTTTTGCATTTTGGCATCTCTCTGCAGCCTGTGAGCCAGCGCTTGCTCAAACCTCAGACAAGTCCCAGGAGAGACAGCAAATAAGATGTTATTTTCCTCCCTGGCTAAGCAGTAATTTTCTGCCAGCCCACGCGAGCAGGGAATTGCAGTGCTTAATCGCAACCCCTTATCCCCTTGGCGGTGCCACTCAGCCCCAGGGGGCCAGGCAGTGCAGGCAGCACAGGCAGCAGGGCAGGAGCAGGCAGGGCAGAGCCTGGGAGTTGGCTACAAACCACCCGGCAGGGAAAGAAGGATGCTCTGCATCTGAAGGCTCCTCTAGCAGATGGGCTGCACCAGGCTGTGCCTTTTGGGGCAGAACACCGCCTGTTGCTGACTGGGTGGGTGCAGACAGGCAGGGCAGGGTGAACCACAGCCCCCCCAGGACCAGGGGGCACAGGACAGGTTTGTGCAGCATAGGCAGCGACCTCCCCAGAGCTGGAGGAGAAGTGAGTGGGAGTGCCTGGTTATTCTGAGGAACCTGAAGGTTTTTTTAAGCAAGGGGGGAAAAAAAAAAAAAGCATCAGTAGCAGTTGTGAGTGTTTTGAGAAACAACTCATTGGTATCTGTTCTTGCCAGTGAGAGAAAAATCAACCCTGTAGGATTACAGCCTGCTTAAATCTGGGAATAAAAGATGTTTGAAATTCCTCTCTGTTAACAGAACTCCTGGAGTTTTTTCTTGATATTGTCAGGGAAATGTTAAGGTTGGGGATACCCACCCTGTGTGTATGCTGGCTCCCCTGTCAGATGGTGGAGCTGAAAGAAATGTGTATGCTGGAGGTTCTTCCCAGTGCTGAGACAGCTGAATAAAACGAATCCCAAGTGAGTCACAGAGTGGCCATCTATAGCGATGCCACTCTGCCTAAGAAGAATTCTGATTCTTTAGGGTTACTTACTGACAAAATAGAAAAATTGCATTTAAAACACAAAGCAAACAAAAAGTTTGAGTAATTCTTGCAAAAATCTGGTGATTCTATATTTATTGTTCTGATTGACTTGAAAACTAAACTGCATCTGTGTTATTCTAATTAAGCAGCTCAGTGCTTCTGTGTTGGCATAGTGAGCATCTTGTCATGAAGTCGAGCTCTGGAAAATAGTTTGAAGGCTCCTGAGACCAAAACCTGTATTTTTATTGCTGTTGGCTGATGATGTTTGTGGAAGTTGGAACAATGACCTGATAATTTGCCAATCACCATGAAACATGCGCTGTTAAACTTCTCTTCTGGGTGTCCCATGTGAAATCTCAGCTGCTTTAGACACTGTGAAATACAACTGAGCTTTTTAAATTTATGAGGAGCTGTGATAGACCTGCGAAACTGATGATGCTGGCTTTCAAACAGATGAAACTGTCTTTTTTCAGTCCAGAAAACCGAACTCCTAGCTTTTTGTAATAGCTAGTGCTTCAACTTAGGAGGACTAAGCCAGTTTGCTGAGCCAACTTCAGAGCTTGCAGCATTTGTTTGTTTTTAAGTAGAGCTGGCCAGAAAACAAAGATCTTGTAATACTACTGTAGGGAGGCCTTGAGTTTCCTTACCTTGGTAACATTTTTTTGGAATTAAAAACTGTTGAGAGACAGAAATTAATCTACTCTGATCAACAAATGCCTGCGGAAGAGCCATCACGTGCTGCTGCTGCTGGAGATCCTCGTCAGAAAGCCTGACCTGATGCCGTTCCCCAAAAATAAGCTGGTTTCAACAGATCAGTTCTCATGACATACTTCTTTTTTTTTTTTTCTTTGAAATCCAACCTGTATGAGGGATCAGGGAGGTTTCTGACCTGCCTGAAGCAGAGAAGGGCAAGTCCTCGTGTTGCCCATTCCCGGTGCAGGGAGGCTGGAGCGAGGCTAAGGGTGAGAGGCTGACTCCTCTTGGCAAAATGACTAATAAGCAGGTACAGCTATCTAAGCCTCGAGGTACAATTAATGAGATTAAAGTTCCCTGGCCGCTCTCTCTTGCTCTTTTCCCATTGACTTCCACTTGAACTCCCCTTCTAAGCTGCCAACCTTGCTGGAGGCTCTGGGGATACCCACAGGAGCCCTGCGGGAACGGAGGGATGGCTGTGGCCCGCAGCACCCACGGGTGACAGTGTGGGACCACAGGGTGCCTGCAGGCAGGTCACTTGCTGCAGTGGGTCCCCTCTTTCCCAGGGGGACCCCACCACATCCCAGAGACACAGAGCACCCAGCCTGGGAGGGGAGCAGGGTTTTGGGCACTGCCACAGCCCCAGGGTGAGGCGTGGAGGCACTTCAGCACCTCCCCTCTTGCCTGTGCCTTGTTTCATCAGAAGTCGGTGTGTTTTAGCAGTGAGAATGACTTAGTTTTTTTTTCCTTCTCTCCACCACTTAACTTCTGGATCCACCCCTCCTCAAGGATTTGGCTCCTTGCTTCTCCGTTGAGACACTGTGATGAAGCTGCTGACCCGTTTCTGGGACCTTTCCCATGTCTTTCAGCATAGCCTAGGGAAGATCCCTGTCAGCAGAGATGCTGTTTGTGTTTCCAGTCCACGTGGTGTTAATGCCCAGGTGGGTGGCCAAGGGAAGCCCTAGCGGCAGGGGCTGATTTGCCCTGCAGGGCGGTGCCAGGGCTGGGGGAGCAGCCGTCACCCCGCCTGGCACTGGCATGGACAGTGCTGGCAGCCCAGGAGCAGAGGAGGGAGTGAGTGTCCTTGTGTTGGAGGGGATTTGCTTCATGTGGCAAGTGAAAGAGAAGGAGCAATGAAAGAGAAATCAAACACTTATCCGTCCTGCAGATGAGCAGACAGGCTGCTTCTGGGCAATTCCCACCCTTCCTCTGCCAGGGGCTGCTCTCAGATGAGACTTTCCAACCCATTCTTGCCCCTGGCTGTCCCAGCCAAGGCAGAACTTGCTGTAACCTGCTGTGAAGCCACCTGCTCTCACCCCAACAGCCCATCACTGCTGTGTGCGGGCAGCACCGATCTGGGGGTCCCTTTGCCCGTCAGACCCAGGGGGTGTCCCCAGCAAGTTAATCCATAAACCCTTTAGGAAATCTGGGCTCTGCGCAGCACCCAGTGCCATGATGATTGAGCCCCTGGCATGTTAAATCATTGGGAGTGGTAGGAAAAACCCGAATGCAAGCGTAGCAGCTGCCTGCCAGGTATCCTGCCCGCTGCCCTGGCAGCCCGCTGGCACCACGGGGTGTCTGCCGGCAGCCAGGCTGTGCTGGCACCGCTGCCGTCACTCGCTCCAGACCTGGGGGCAGCCGGGTGTTGCAGAGATCCCCCAGCAGCAATCGCTCTCCTTCAGCATCCCCACACCCAGAGATGCCCAAACCGCGGCCGGGCTGCCCCCGCGCTGCTGGAGGAAAAGCCAGCGTTGAAGGGTATTTTTAACATCACCTTGGTAAAATGTAAAGGCTAAAAATCTCTTGGCAAACAAAGAGCTATTCTTCTATTTCTGATGAAGAAACTATTTCCTCATACATCTGGTTCATATTTTTCTTTAGGTTTCTGCCAGAAACAATTCTGAAAACAAAACGCAGAGCTGAGCAGAGCAAATGTATACATTCCTGAAGGATTCCTTCACCACTCCTCTCCGACCCCAACCTACCAGTCCTCCATAAAAACACACTTTTTTTTTTCCCCGTTTTTCATTTCTTTTTAATTAGTTTTCTTTTTGAAATGTGAAAACATATGGCCTGATTAACTCTGGAACACTGCTGCCTGCATTGTATAAAATGATCTACATTTAGAAAATAATTACAGTGAATAGGAAGAGAAAAATAATCCATTGCAGAAAATGTTTTTTTCTTCTTAATTGTTTAAGTCTATTATCTTTCCAGTCAGATTTGTCTGGAAAGCTTTATTAATGACTGTGTGATATGAGCCTCATGTTGGGACCTGCGGCTCAGAGATGTTGCATTTTTCTTCAAAATCCGTGTTTCGCACTAGAAAAGGGGAAGCAGCAGTGAGCAGGTTTTGAGGCTGCATTCAGTTGCGTGCACCCTGCTTTGGTCTGCTGCTGCTGAACGTATGTGGGCAAATGGCCAGGGTGGCTTTGTGTTTGTAGAGCTCCATGCGTAGGGCTGTGACAAAAAAAAAGGAAAAAATAAAAGAGAGTGATATCCCGGTCCTGGTCTACCTAAGCCCCGGTAATTGGGAGGGCGGGGATGGGAAGGTCACGGGTGGCTGCCTGTGCCACCTGTGAGATGGATTGATGGATGGATGGATGTCACCCCCAGTGTTGTCATAGCACCACACTCCTACTCCTGTGTCTGCTGCTGAGGAAGCACAGCAGCTGAAAGCCATTGGCTTTACCTAATTGGGAACAGAGACAATGTGTTAAGAAAGAAACGTGTAGCCCCAAATTATTTCTGTTCCCGGTGGGAGCAGCATGGTTGCTGCTTTACAGTCAGCCTCTGCTTCCTCACCAAGGTATCCAGGTGATCCCTGAGCTGGAAGACAGCTTGTTTTGCAGGCAACACTACGGAAATGTTTGCAAACATTTTACCGAGAAGGTTTGTGTTGTTTCTGTTTCCTCCTTTATGCAGAGAAAAAAATATGGGTGGGAGTAGGATTCCCTCTACTCCTTCCACAAATATCTCTAAGCTTTTCATTTGCAGCTTGGTGAGGCTGTGGTTTCAGGTGAGAAGAGGGTGAGTGGCAGTGACAGAGAGATGACCTGCAAACCGCTATGTCTTGACTTGCTTTTTAACCCAATAGAGACGTTCATTCCAATGCCTGTGCAAGTGCAGGGAGTCCCCTTTGCAGCAGAAAAGGGATGGCTCTGGCTGTGCTGGGGAGGACACCGCCGCTCAGACTCTGCGTAAGCTGCCACACAGGGCTGCGAGGGGAGGGATGCAGCTTCTGCAGCGCTATAAACCAGAGCATGCTGCCTCCCCTGCAGAGAGCTGCTTGCTTTCACTCCAATAATTGCAGCTTGCTTGGAACCGCTCCTGCTAAAAGACCAAAATGACTGATTACAAAAATTGGAAAGGATTAAAATCTCTAAAACAACGCAAAGGGAAGAAAATAGATGAGCTAGCAAGGGAATGGGCTTATCACTTCTTGAGCAAACAAACAAGTGAAAGCTAATTTTCTGAGCCAGCAAATGAATGATTAATGAACCAACCCACGATTAACCCTTCACCACAAGCTCCCCTGCTCCTGGTAGCTGCTTTGCATGGCTATTGCTCTGTTTTGCATTGGAATAAAGACACAGTTTGATGGTCATAAATCTGCTGCTCAGATTGTATTTCAAAGGGCTTTCACATAACAGGTATATCTGAGGAAGAAAGAAATCATGGTTTAAAGATGTTCCAGATGTACGGTATTTGAGATGTGGTGGTGTTTCAAGAGCCACCTGTTTGTGTATCTCTCCCAGCATGGCAATAAACTAAACTCCATGACATAGGAACAACATATTTTAAAATATGAACTTGTATTTTTACTGCATTTTGTTAAATGATTAATTTGCCTTATATTAACTTAAAATGAGCTCATTAAAAGATTTCTTTTTTTCTTTGAAAGCACTGCTCATTATACTATCATTTTAAGTAATTAAATCAGAATAAATGGCTCTGTGAAGCTATTTTAATGTAACATCTAATTATATCTGACCTAGACGCTGAACTATAATCATTAACTACATGAACTGTGTAATGTTCTGCAGACTCTTTAATCATTTATACAGGCTGAATTCAGCTGTGTGGAGTTGTAAGCTGAAGCCATTAGATGCCATGCACCTGTAGTGGGTGTGGGATAGCTGATGGGATTTTGCTTGTGGGGCTGTTTCCAGCTCCTGGGGCTTTTCCCTGCAGAGCTGTGCTGGTTGCAGGCTTGGTTCAAGCTGACTGAGGTTGCTTCTCCTTTGTTGTGTGCACAGGGACCGAGCATGTTTGTCATGAGCTCATGTTTGAGGTTTTCTTCTGTTGAATGTTCTAATCAAGGTAACATACTTATACTACATTTATTTAAACTATGTTAGACTGTAACTTTGGTGTTTTCATGCGAGTGGCCAGGCTCGGTTACAAGAAGCTTTGACTTTTGCTGTGTGAAATTGTACACTTGCTGTTTGCCTTCCATGGAGGCTCAGTCTGTGCTTCCATTTTAAACAGTTTTTTCTGATCTATTTGCATCTAGCTTCCAGACTAATGTTCTCTGAAAGATTCCTTCAAGTTAGATTTACTCCAGAAAAGAAGCTTTTCTGAGGAAGGAAAAATTGGCTTGCAGGAGTTTTAATCTTTCCCTAACTAAAAGAGGAGCTGGATGATAGTATAGCAATAGATGGTCCACCCATCTCCTGTGCAATGCTGATGGGCTGGGTGCCTTGTGGCAAGAGAACAGAAGTACCATGTTGTAGCATATCCAAAAATTGATGGTGCCACCTATTGGTGGAAAACTGCAGATTATAACGTGATTAATGTGGATTATTATGCCCTCTTTTATCATTCCCAGCTGATGGCTGATGGGTGGGTCAAACCAGTTTTACTGTTAGTTTTAATATCAGTTACTGTTGGCAAACATGGTTTGCATTCTTTGTGTATCTTGGGTGTGATTTGCAAACAAGAGTTTGCTGCGGGCAGGCGGCTGCCGGTGGACACGTGTAGCCCCGGGGATGTGTGTGCAAGAGGGCAGATAGGCAGAGCTGCTCCCCAAGAGCACGAGAGGGCAGGCCTAAAGCCAGGCTTGTGTAAATGGTGCTACTGGATGTGTCAATAAATCCGTTCAGCTTCGGATAAGTGTTGGGTATTCCTGTAGCCACTGACCGTGGTTGGGATGTGGAGGGAGAGGTGGTGTGGTGTGTAACTTGTGGGTGGCGATGCAGGGCTGCTTTGGGGACCTCCTTGTTCTGGCTGGAGCCCCACACGCTGGACACAGAGCTGGATAATTTCACCAGGTGAAGGAACATGGGTACAGATGCAAAGGTTTCGTGACATTGCCTTTGCTACGTGGATTTTTCCAGCTTTGGGGGATTTTCCAGCCTTGCAAAGGAGAGCTGAATCCTTGCCTAGAGTCCTGCTTCCTGCTGCCTTGTGGCAAGAGACCTTTAGCCAAGCCCTGATAGGCAACAAAAAGCCCTGCTGGCCTCCTGCCTGATATGCTTAAGCAGTTTTATAGCTGTCATATAGAACAGCCCTATATTAGTATCAGGTTTAATACTCCCGGGAAACATCCAGCCACAGCACTGACATCATGGACTAAAGGCTCCAAAGGTTCACTTGCTTAAGTGGCTATTTGTAATAGAGTCTTTTAATAAAATCTCATTAAAGGAGAGCTCCTGCCCAAGCCCGGTTCCTGAGATTGCTGGAACAGAGCACCAAAGGCCAGTCTCATGAGCTGCTTCAAGAGGTGAAGGGGAGAAAATGGGCCCCTGCAAGGACCTGGTTAGGGCTGGAGGGAAGTGCCTGGCACTTGTCCATGCTGCTCTTGTCCAGAGCCAGAGGAATAAAAGGTCTTTGTAGAAAGCAGAGCAGAGGATGAGTGGTGCAGAGGGGAAGGGCAAGAGATGCTCCCAGCTCAGACTCATCTCTGGTTTTCCCTTCCCACCACAAGCTCCTAAAAGCTGATTACTTTAGCTCCTAAGCAAACGGCAGAGAATGCAGGTTGCTCCTGAGTTAAGATGCTAGGAGGCTGGTGTTCCTTGGACTTATTTCACATTTTCTGTCACAGTTTGGCTGAACCTTTTTTTACTGTGTGCTTGAAGAATTTTCTGTCACAGTTTGGCTGAACCTTTTTTTACCGTGTGCTTGAAGAATAATCTGAATTCTGGGGAAGAGTTTTCTAAATGCTTGTCTCCTCTGTAATTTTTCTGTCATGCCATAGAGAGGAGCTGCTTGAAAGACTTCAGCAAAGAAATTATTCTCTACTTCAATCCTAAGGGTTTTTTTGTTGTTTTTCCTTTTTAAATACCTAAAAAATTATTCTTTGATGTGAAAATTATATGCATTTAGAGATATGCTAATATGAAAATGATTGGAGAAACGTTGAACATGGAGAACAGCTCTCTTCCAGGCATTCTCCTTCACCACCTGCACCTCCGACAAACTCAGTCTCATCCTTCAGTACACAGGTCTCCATCTAAAGCCATGTTATTTATGCTGTAAAAGCTACTCCTCTATTAAATAGGTTCAAAAGCAGATCCTTTGTGTTTGTACCAGTGGATTTTTTTTCTTCCTTATTTTCCACGTGAAGGATTTTATGCCCATTCTGTGGTTTTGCCAGAAAGGTGGTGGTGAGGTTCCTGCTCAGGAGGTGCTTAAGGACCAGCAGCAGTTTCCTGGACTGGACCTGGGCTGAGCACCCATCCCAAAGCCATCACCAACCATGCAGAGCTGAAGCTTCTCAGAGTATCCTCCTGATCCTTAGTGCTAGAAGTGGTCCCAAAGTTCTCCTGCTTTGCTTTTTGCACAGATTCAAAACTTGCTGCTGGATGAATGGAAACTGCCTGCACTGGCTGATGATTTTGAGGGGATACAGCGTATTCCCGTGTCTGTTTGCTTTCAGAGATGTTTTGCCTGTAGTTCTTTACACATGCAAAATGAGATAAGCTGAGGAAAAAGGGACGGTTGTAGAGTAGCAGCCAGGATTGTATCTTCATGTTTTCTTCCGTTGCTGGCTTCAAAAACAGAATTTGGAGTCAACAAAGGCAGAGCTGGTATCATCACAGCTAAGGATGATTTTGTTTATAGCAAATGCCCTGCTGTGTGCCCGGTGTGCTAATGGAGATAGGAAGAGCTCTTACAGAAAGCCTGAGAAGTGGGAGATGCATTTTGTCTGTGAAGCAGGATGATGGCTACCAAGTGCTAAGGTTTAATGTGCCTCTGCTGTAATACTCCACTGCTTCAGTGTCCTGATTGCTCGTGGTTAGTTTCTTGTGACTGCAGTCCTGGTGGCATTGCCAGCTGATGTCAGGGCAGCAGCTCTTTGTGCAGTGGCGTGACACTTGGTGCCATTAACACAGAAATTAGAACAACAGCAGTTTCTGTTCAGAGACACAGGGGTAAACTTAAAACTTCCACTGAGCAGCTTCTGCCTGTGCTCACAAGCTGAAACAGGCAGGGCAGGCAGCCTTTCAGTGATTAGCTCTAATTCCCCCACTGGGGAATAGCCTGAATTTCCTTATTAGTGGTTTTCCAGGTGGCATCCTTGATAGATGATACAGCTTCAGGCTGTTAGCATAAGGCAGAGGCTGCTGTCACAGCCCTAGCTCATGTTGCCATCCCTCTGTGTGTTCCTGGTGTGCCCCTTCCCTGGCTCATCCCATGGGGAGCCCTCCTGCACCCCAGTGCCTTTCCGAGGTGCCCTTCCCCTGTGCGGGGGGTGATCAGCAGCCTCCAGCACATCCCAGTTTCCTGGAAATCCACGTCCTTCCATTGTCTTTCCCCTGCTATGCACGTCTAGGAGAAGGAGAAAATGCTCTTCTTGTGTCTGTCTTTTTCTGCTTCTTTCTCCAAATGGCCACCTACTACAGCACAGGTAGTCATGCTGATGAAAACTCCTCAAAATCAGCTTGGTATATTGAGCTTCCAACTGTTTTACAGAGCAGCTCCAAATCCATTGGTTGCATTAATCAATTCAAACAACTTTGATTTCAAGCGTTGCCAGAGATCGTAGACAAATTCCATCAAAACTTGCAAATCCCGCATCATGTCTGTTGCCTTTGCTCATGTATTATTTGGTTCCAGATCTTTTCTAATTAAGAGAGGCATTAAAAATGCAAATGAAATTTAAAATATGCATTACATGAGGTGTAGTACACCTAAGAAAATCTGAACGTAAGACACAGGTGTGCACATGGACCCATCACACCTATTCAAAGGAAAGAAGCTACTGAGCACTGTAGGATTGGTGACTGATGCTCAGAGTTATGTTACACATTCATCTGAGCACAGGAAAAGCTGCCATTCGGTATTTTGGGGTGGAGACACTCTTCACACCTGGTTTCCATCGAAAACTTGCTCCATGCTTGTTTTGTTTCTGGCAGAAGCACAGTGGGCTCTTTGCTCAGGCTCTGGTCCTGCAGTACGGTTCAGACCCTTAGCCTGCAGTTTGGGTTTTGGTTTGCCTCAGTGTTGAACAGACCATTTAATCTAAAACCTGCATGGAAGTTTGAGGGCTTGGGTAGAGGTAAAAAATCTCTACTTTTGGTCTTAAATTCAAATCACTTGTAGGCACGTGGACAACATTTTAACCTTGCCAATGAGCAGAAGCAGACAAGCAGGTGAATTTTCTCTGCTAGCAAGGTCACCTTTAATGGGCTGGGTCTATTTGGGTGGGAGGATGGTAAATAACATCCTGATGTAAGGCACTGGAAAAACAAGCCCTATCTATGAAGGCTTGTATTCAATAAATCAGTTATAACAAGCTCTGGCTTTCCATTAAATATGCCAAATAATGAAGCATGCTTGGGTGGGATCATATAAACAGTTTTGAAAGTTTAGTTTTAGTTGTTCTGTGTAAGCAGTTTCGATCCTAGGATGCTTGGGTTTCACCTGGGAATGGAGATATTCAGGCTCTATGGAGGCTGTTACAGGAAATATATTTTAAATATCTAAGATGTGTGTGTTGTGAGTGTATTTAAAACTGTAGGTACTCGGGACCTGATACCTGTGCAGCAAGTAATCAAAACAAATGTAAATGTCCAGAAAAACAAAAGGAACATTAAATTGATAACACCTTCTTTGTTGAGAAACAGCAAAGTTTCGGAGTCCATAAATAAAACCTCCTAATCTAATAAATGTCCTGGAGATAACCAGAAAAAATACTGAAATGGTCACTTGGTTGTAAGGGAGAATATTTCACTTTTGCCTTACAAAAGGACTCGAAGCCTCTGCAGTTGAATTGATTCATAGCCCTTTGTAATGTTCCAGTTATCCCCAATTGCAGCAGGTTTCATGCAGCAAGTACTACAGTATGTCAATGCCTTGTTAATATTTTAAGGAGAACAGAGAACAACCAGATCGTAGTTTGCTGATGTTTTTTTCTTTCTTCCTTTTTTTTTTTTCCTTCTTTTTTATTTTTTTTTTCCCATTCTTGTTTCTCAGGAAACACGCTACTGATAAGAGCAGAAGCCTGGACAGAAATGACTGCTTGATGTGCTAATCGCCTGAGAAGATGCAACTTCATTCAAACTCCCCAGGAAGAGAAGAACCAGGAGGTGAGTCACGGCCCGGCAGCGCAGGTAGCGAGTGCGCGGTCTGAACACATGCCAGGACAGGGCAAACAATACAAGCTCCCACGGGGCTCCAACTAAAATGCTGGGCCAAACTGGTGTAAGCTGCTCATGTTTTTGTGAGGTTCTGATACGTGCAGAAAAATTGGCAAGGTTTGGTTTGAGCATTCCTTTTGTCTTGGGAGTTTCTCCTCATCTTTCTGCTTTAACCAGCATGATATTCATTCCTGCATTTCTCACACACACAATCCTTGGAGTGTGCTGAGACAGACAATAACCGCCTGTTTCTACTCAGATTGTGCCTGGAGGGTCAGGTATACTCGTCTCCCTTTGCAGTTTCCCCTTTGCTCGGCATCCTTTCTGCTCACAGACGGCCACGTCTGATGCCAGCATCAGCCTGGACAAGGTGCCCAGCTCTATGGATGAGAAACGTGGATGCTGCTCATGTGCTCTTTCATCCAAAATCTGCCAGAAGCCCCACGGGCTGGATGCTGGTGGGGAGGAAAGATGTGTGGGGCGTTTTTTTTTGTTTGGAGCTTTTTTTGTATGCTCAGCTTAAGAAGAGAAGGCTAAATTTGGTGTATGGTTTGTGCTGTCATCCATGAGAATATCATCTCAGGATTCTGTATCTATGCTGGCCCTAGTCTTTATCCAGAGAAGGATGGTTCTTGGTGTCTTTAGAGGAGGATGTGTTTAGGTTGTCTGAAGAGCGGTGTGCTGTGTACATCTACTGCCTCCTCCCATTACTGACTTAGCCACTGGTGTGCTATAAAGGCTGTGCCTCCTGCTGCTGCCTCTGTGCTTCTTTCTGGACACAGCTC
The DNA here is from genome assembly GCA_013399365.1 of Pampusana beccarii. NCBI lineage: Eukaryota > Metazoa > Chordata > Aves > Columbiformes > Columbidae > Pampusana > Pampusana beccarii. The sequence continues at coordinate 1,385,431 of VWYH01008138.1, read as the reverse complement.
ACCCAAGAATGCGCTTGCCTGAGTGATTAAAGGGGGAAAAACAGCAGAAAGGGGTGTACAGCGTGTAGCAGGAACAAGGACGTGCTGTGTACCTACAGGTGTTTTCTGCCCCTCACAGGGGGAAGGAGCCCTTTGGGGACAGAGGGAGGTGGCTGACAAGGGCCTGGCTTGGCAGAGCTCCCCAGTGTGATGGGGACCTCAGCAGACTGGGCTCTGCCGCCTCACTGTGCATACCGCTGGGTTTCAAAGCTGTCTGTGTTTAGCGTTCACGCTGTGCTCTCAAGTTAGCCGTGTCTGAACTGAAGATACTCCTCAGAAGTGTATATTAAGTAACATAAAAAGCCGAAACACGCTGCTCAGGCATGTACTTTGATAGATCCTCTGGCCATGCATAGCATAACACACAGCAGTGAAAAAAAAAGACTCACAGCCTTGGCTGATTTTCCCCCTTCACTATGAGCGTTTTTTGTGCCGTTAGCAATAGGGATGGTGCAGCTGAGATGAGCTTGTGCAGACAGTGACCTGCAGCTGCTCTACGTGAACGCAAAAACTTCCATTAACCCCTCCTGATTGCCGTGTGTCAACAGTAGATACATGGCTCAGGCCGTCCCTTGTACTCGGCAGAACTAAATGGGGAACTTGGTGGAAGGATATGGCTGGATCATAAATTACAGGCTAGAGAGGTAAAGTTACAGATCCTTTTATTCCTTGTAGCTAGAAGTGTTGATTATCTTATTTGTAGTTATTTTGGACTTATTATGGTAGAAGTGACACAAGCTCTTTCTACATATTCTGCCTTTCTCTAAGTAGTGGTCAAGAGCAGGATGACACATCTGTGTAAATGCAATTTAACAGTGGTTTAGAATATTATTGTTGACTTAGGTTTTTTATTTGTGTTTCGATGTGGGTTTTTTGGCTTTTTTTTTTTTAATACACAGTGGAAGAAAGTCNTTTTTGGCTTTTTTTTTTTTAATACACAGTGGAAGAAAGTCCTTAAAGTCTTTTTTTTTTTTTTCTCTTGAAGAACTAAAACATACGAACAAAATTATGTTATTTCAGACCAGCAATGATTTTTCAGGGCTGTTAAGTCAAATCTTGGTCAAACATTGCTGGGGGGAGTTTGGGAGTTGGGCACCTGGAAAAGGTATTGGTGTGGAGACCAGCTGAGATAAGTAAAAAATTGCGAGGTGTTGGTTTTGGCAGAGCTGACCCGTGCTCTGCAAGGCTTTTCAGAGCTTGTATTTCCATTTTATTTTGGGGGGCCTGTCACTGGATGAATACCCTAAACCCAGAGATACTGTTTCACGGGCAGCCTGTTGTCAGGACTACAAATCGTTGTAAATGTCCACGTGTGAGAAATTCTAAGAAAACAACCAGAGATTTTAGGCAGAGGACTTTAGGAGTGTCACATCCCATTATTGGACACTTGTCACCTTCTGCCGGTGCAGTTGTACAGGTATCACCCCGTCAGCTGTTGCTGGATGGAGCTGGGGCAATTTACGGTAAGTGCGTGACCAGCCAGCTTCATGCGTACTCGCATGGGAAGGTGGGACTGTCTTTCTGCACAGCGCCCATCTCTGCAGCACTGGGATCAGCATCAAACGCAGGTTTCATGTCTGGCTGCAGCCCCTCATGTGCCGCAACAGTGTCCTGAGGGCCCCCACAAGGACAGACCCCAGCCAGCATCATGTCTTGCTGCACAGCCACCCCTCCATGTGTGCAGCTGCCAGCGGGCTCAGGGTACCAGACCTGGCTTATCTTCTGCCTCCTGCCAAAGGGCCCCTTCCCCATTCACACATCGTGCTGAATCCTACATTTAGCTCTTTGCTTTCTCAGTCTTTTGGTGCAGAAGTGGTAACATCTGGTGAAGCACCAAAAGGGCAATAGCACTTGTAGGAGATCATCAAGAAAAAAAATGAAACTCCAAGTCTACGAAGTAGGAATCTGCAGTTAATTGCCTTATTTCAAATGGTGTTTTCTGAGTAGACGATAATCAGTGGGCCTTTACCATTTAATTAAAGGGCTTTGTAAAGCAAATGATGTGGAGAATATGCAGCCCAAGAGATCAGTGAGTAGAAGATGTTTGTTGATGTCCATTTGGTTTTAATCTGGGCTGACAGTCTGCCTCAGTGGGAGTAAATGGGGGAGGAAAATCCATTCCCAGGAAACAACCTGAGCCCTTTCTCCAGCTGGTCTGGGGTTGGAGAAGGGGGTTTGGAAGGTGAAAATGAGTAAGACACTATACTATCATTTAACTGGGAAAGATTCAACCAGTACTAGAAAATGTAATGCAGTCGTGATGCTCCTGCCAGTACAGTGGGAATCAAAGTTGTTTCATCTTCAAATATTAATGTGTTACCTCCAGATGACACTTCAAAAACGTCCACCGATGCTCTTCAGGTTTCTTTAAAATCAATGCCAGCTTTGCCACTACCTTCCATAAGAAAAAGATGATATTCCAAGATTGCTGATTAAAGAACTTTTCAATAGTAGTACTGCAAAACAAGAATTTTTTTTTTTTTGAAACTGTAATTATCGCAAGACTTGAACTTGGATTTGAGGAGGCTTCTTTGGTGATGCTTCTCTCTCTGTGTTTGAAAAGCTTGGCACTGACTAATTTTGAGCTTGCTTATCATGGTGCCTATTACAATTTCTGCGGTCTCTCTCCAAAGTGGCTCAGCCCCTTGGATTATGAGTCTTCCTCAGTAAAATTTTAATTTTTTTAAACTTTCAGCATCCCTGCTAACCTTTTACCTAATAAATTGTCTAGGTCCAGAGGTGAAAGTGAGAAAAGGAGAGCCTGCATACAGGAAAATAGACCTTAGTAAGAGGAAAGCTTTATCTCCTAGAGCGAAACCACATTATCTAGCTTCAGTCTTCAGTCCATGTTTGGGACCTAGGTGAATATAGCAGTGCTAGTAATTAGTGTGTACTGAACAAGGATTGTTTGACACTAAGCTTTTACATTATTTCAGGAAGCGTGTCTGGACTCTCAGCATGTATGTGATCAGATCCATATGAGGACATGGATATCAAATTCCCCAGCTCCCTGCAAAAATGTTGTGATTAATCATGCTGAGAGTTGCAATTAGACTGAATAAAAACAGCATGTTAAGGAAGCAAAGAAGGAGGTGATGTGAATGTTATTAACAAGCAGGAGTTTTTGGCTTTGTACCGTTTTTCAGCAAAACTTGCTTGAAATGTTTCAAACAAATAGAACTGAGATAAATGTAAAATCAGCCGGCTGCACGTTATCCACAAGGATTTGAAATGAGTGTTGGAAAGAGGAAAAAAATCATAATTACGCAGAGGAAAAGGGCTAAATCTATGGAATGAAATAGTTATTAGTGTTGATTGTGGCCATCATTGCATAGATGCAGAGGGCAATGCCAGGTGAGTTTTTTTCATGCACACCATACTGGAGGATGGTTGATGGGATGAGGATGGGCATTTACATCCTCCTTAAAGGAAATGGGTCCATCAGACTCCTTCCAAATGTACATCCTTGATAGAGGGGAGGTGTACAGGGATGTGAGAGGCGAGGAGATAGTGAACTGTCAGCCATCAGTACAGCATTGTATTTGCAAAAAAAAATCCCAAACTTAGCTTGTCCTGTATTCATCTGCTCTTCTGGAGCTCTTCCACCAGCAGATGGATACATAGCTGATTATTATCTACTGTAGCTTAATTAAGCTGTTGTACAACACCTCTCTGAGACTTACTTGGACTTTGACAGCAACACTTAATCTGACTTTCTCTGCCTCTTCTTCTGTTGATCATAATCCTTGTATTGGGTGGTTTTTATGTTGGTTCTTTCCAGCACGTGTTATGGCTATACAGCTTTCCTTATCTGTTTTTTGTGCTGTGTGCTTGTAGAGATTTATGGGCTGAAGTATTAGATGCAGAACAGGAAAGAGGGAAACAGAGCTAAAGCCATTAAAGTCCTGGAATCCAAGCACTGAAGGAATTAAGTCTCTTGAAGAAATGAGAGGAAAACCTGAACTAGGACCTGTATATGAAATCCCTGTGCTCTGGCCTCCGAAAAAGAGCAGGCTGGGACTGCCACCCATGTATTGCAGCTCAGGCTGAAGAAATTCAGGGCCTGACAGTAGGGGACTATGCACAAGCTGCTCACGGTCTGCTGGTCGTCTCTTCTCGGTCTAATGGGGTTTTTGTCATATTTATTAGGTGTTTGAGTGTATCTTACCACTCAGCCTTTGGAGCTATTCTCTCCCTTACCTGAGTCTACTTTAGTCATCTGCATGGTTATTGGTAGTATTTGAGTATTATGTAGATTTGAACGGTGTAGTCATTAATTTAGGCTTTGGACTTTATTATAGGGCTTTAAAAATAAACTTGGACATTGCAGAACATTGAGGTAAGCAAAGTCTGAGTACGCCGGCTCGTGACCCATTCCCAGCCAGGCTGAGCTGGCAAAAGTCTTTTAACTACAGAGAGCAAGTCATCTACACTGGTGTCCTGCCATAAAAACAAAGGGCTCTTGCCTACAAGCTATAAAGCCTAGGTTTTACAATTTCTAGCTGAAGAAGACCAACAATTTTCATTCTCTTTATTGCAGTTATTCAAAATTCCTGCAAGTCCTTACTACTCAGCATTTTGTTGCAGTTATCGTATCCTGTACTGCTGATCTGAGCCACTGCTGCTCTTCATGTCCTCTGACTCAGTCCATGCTGTGCTCTGGTGTTTATCTTGGTGCTGGGACTGACTTTACCCAACTTGTCAAGTGTCCCCATGTTTGCTTACCAATGTTTCCTCTTTATGCTTGGGTGCAGCCACTTAGCTGGTTAAATATCTCCAAAATATTCATTTTGAGTAAAACAATGTTAATGTAGAGCAGATGCCTAAGTGTGTCTTAGAGAAAATTGCTCATGATTGTAGACCTGTCATCGCTCCACTCACAGGCATGTTTTTGCTTGCTCATGTGCTGACCACCTGTAGCTGGTGGTAACATGCAGAGGACTTCCACCTCCAAAGTCCAACCTCTGTCTTTGTGCTTAACGTCGTGAGATTTCTTCCTATGATCTGGAGCCTCACATGTGCATGGAGATCATACAGACCCACCTTCCCGAATTTTCTTGTCTGAATGCCAGGACAAACCTGAGTGACTCCTTTCTGTCTAAGAAATGTGTTATGACAAGGTTTTGTCAGCTCTGTCTGCAGTAATGTTTGCTGGCCGCCTTGGCGACTCTCATCTAAAAAGAGCTGATCTACGGTGCCTTGGCTGACCTGTCTCTCAACCCCCACAGGTTCAAGAAATGTATAAGTTCCTGCGTGGTCCTTAGCTTTATACCTATTCCTCAAAGTTCAGCTCCTAAAATGGTCCTTCCTTGCCAGTGCAGCTCTGAGGATCTCTGGCATACATGAGATTTCAGCCAGTGTCAAGGAGCAGCCTTCAAGGGAGGTAGGAAGCAAGAGTACCCAACGTAATAGCATGGCAATAGCTTTTCAAAAGATGCAGGTAGGAGTCCAAGCCCTACAGAGCCAGAAGCATATGAGAGATATTGAGAGCTGCTTTTTACAAAACGAGTTGGCTTTTATTTATTCTTGTGTTTGCTGTAAGTCAAGGGAAAGGCCTTGAGTTTTTAATCAATATATTGGTTTTCTGTGCTGCCCTGTGCAGACCTGCAAGGAGAGCAGGATGCTCTCTCTCTGTTGTGCTGCTCAGCTCTCTGTACTGATGGCTCTGATGTTGCAGCAATGATTAGATTGTGGATTCTTTTATGAAGAAAGCAAAGGAAGCAGCCTTTATGTGGAAACACCTCTTCCCACTATCTTGTTGGTATATGTCAAAATTGGAGGAAAATTGGATGCAAATAAAAGTCTTGGAACTCTTAGGGTCTATTCTGGTGGAGCCTCCATGTCAAGGTTAGGGTTTCGTCTTCTACAAGCACACATTTGAGTGTGGTGTGTCTCGCCTGGAAATCACCTGCAGATAAAACTCTTGGCCGCCCATGGCTTTCGTCCTGAAGGGCCCTGTCTGCAACAAGCTGTATCCTACACCAAGAAGAGAGGGAGCAGGTTTGCAGCTGAGCCTCCTGTCTGGAGGCTGTGAGGGCACTGCCTGGGGCGAGGGGGTGACTGAGTAGTCTGGCTGTGTTGGACAGAAAGTGCAAGATGAAGAGACCGCCACCCATGCCTTCATATGTTCAAATCTCACTGTCTGTCTTGCAGCTGAGCACAGGTTTTGGCTGGGTGCATGTGGTTTAATTCACCTCTGTTGAACCAGCTTGTTCAACAAAACTTTTAGTTATACTTTTGCCAGCTCAGTGCTTTATGTGGATGATGTGGTTCTCCATTCAGGGCATTTATTTCCTATGCTAACCATAAATAGCAGAGTGTCCCAATATCTCAGAAAAGTGTTAATATCACGGGATGTGTGTCAATGCTGTTTTCTTAGGTGCTTCTTTCTGTCTGCTAGCTGACCTGGGTGGTAAAGGGTGTGAAGTTCAAGTAAAGCTGAGCTTTTGCCATGGAAGCAGAAGCACTAGGCTGTCCCAGCCCTGTGTCCAGCAGGACCTGGGTACTGTGAGCTAATTAGCGCTCTTAGGCCGGCTCCCTGTGCCTCTCTGGCAGCTTGTGGAGGGTTGACCTGATAATGCCTCTCTATGCCCATAAATCTGGTCTTTCCATTTAAACCTGTGACCTTCTGCTTCCTCCCAGGGAACCTGGGACTACTTTAAAGGAGCCCATGAAAGGCAGCTTAGTGAAGCAAACCCATTGTTGGGAATCCAGTCTCTGATGGTCTGTACCTCTACTGGGAAAACTGTAAGTGCCCACAAAATTTAAAAAAAAGGTCAAACCCCACTTGTAGGCTGCATAACTTCATTCTTCTAAATTCATAAGTGATAAAATTGGCTTCCTCAGTCAAGTCAGCATGGATTTGGGGTATGTTTAGAATAATCTTTACCCAAAGAAACACTGGTACTCTTTTTTTCAGACAGAACCTGTATTATTCCCTCCTCTGCAGTCTTCTGATGCAGTACCCCGCCTGTTATCGCAATCCCTTAGTCATGGTACCATCTCCTCTGCTAGGAAGTGTCAAACGAGATTTGAATGCAGTGAATTAAAAATACAATTGTAAATTAAGTCAGGAGCACTTCCTACCCATGAAGGAGGTTCTGCCAGAGCAACCTGTGGCTGGGTTATCTCCCCAGCTCTGATCTGCTGCACTTTGTCAGCACCACTCTCCAAGTCTCTTCTATGTACTAATTTGCAGCCCTATTGGCTATATCTTTGAACACACCACCTCATGTGGTCAGAGAACCCACACCAGCCTTGATTTTTTTCCACTGACCCATCATGTGGGAGAAATTTAGTTTGGTTCAAGTGGATGTTGTTTATTTATTCTGTGCCTTGGCCATTGGAATCTGCTAGTGCCGTGGTGTGAAATACAGTAAAATAAATAAACGTACTAATTGCTGCTTCTTTACATTGGAAACAATTCTTACTTATACAAACATCTCAGTAGGTGTAGAAAGGAGATGCATAAGGGCTAGGTCAGGCAAATCAGCCATCTGTTTTAATGAACCATTAACACAGGTCTGTTTTAAATAACATTAAAAACAAAACAAACAAGCCCCACAACAAAACCAGCAACAACAGAAAACCATACACAGAACCCAGATCAAGTTGTCACATTGGGTCATATTGCGTAAAGCTCATGATGTTCGTCCTATTACAAGTACAGGAGTGTTGGTGAAATAGTGTGTATAGAAATGGAGGCAAAGCAAAGTGAGGCAGAGGTAAATCAAGTTTATGCTGTGAAGGAATTCACACTCGCTAGAATTGTATGCGTGGCTGTAATCACGTTCTACTGCAGCATGTGAGCCAAAAAATTGACACAAAAAGAAATGATGGGGGGAAATGCTAATCACTATCTTTCCTTTCATATAAATGTGTTAATGGTTTCGTAAGTGTTTCCAAAAATGCATATGTGGGATTAAAATAGAAACCACGAAAGTTTAAAATGAACTCTTGGATGGGGAACAGACAGTAGTGCGTATCTTGGTGATACCATTCTCTCCCAGGCGCTGGGAAACATGCGGATGCATGGCTAGGACAGCAGGGTGGGGATGGCAAAGTGTTTGTGTCAGGAGCTTTCTGTTGGCTGTTTGGGGAGCTTGGTCATGCTGGAATGTGGGAACAGTGTTCCACATAAGCAAAAGGTACCACGTACTGAAGCATGCAAAGGTTGCCATGGAAATTAGGAGTTGTGACTGAGATGGGAGAAAAAACATGAATGGTCTGAAAAAACACGGTTTGTTATGGCTTCCTACCCTCTGCTATGCAAAAATCCCAGCCCAGATACTTCAGTTCCTTGTTGGCAAGATGCCTTTAGGTGCTACCACTGCAGCAGCACAGAAAAGCAGGCACGCACTTGTACCTGCACTTGTTGGGTGCATGTAACTCATATCTCCATTGCAGCTCTTGGCTCTGGCCCACTGGCCAGATGAGAATTGTAACTGGGACACCCTACAGTAGTGTCCAGGGCATGGAAATTGTAGCTGGGAAGCCCCTGGTACCAGTTGGAGAATGGTGTGACAAACTCTGGGCAACAAAAGTTCCCAAATTATTTACGAGCGGCCCACCTGGAGGGCTTCTTCAGGCTTGTTCCTGGGGAACAGAGCAAATCAGGAGACAGGAGAAGAAAGCTGGGGATGGTCTCTGTAAGCTGCTGGTGGAGGATGCCCCTGATGCACAGCCTGGGAGGGGGATGCAGCATGCTGGAGAATGGGGGCACCACTCCTGTTCCCACTACCTGCAGCGTTTGGGGACCCACACCCATGGCAAGCAAGGAAGACTGAGGAACTGGCTCCAAGACAGATCAGATGGAAGCCACGCTTAAACGGGTGTAGCAATGTATGGAAGTAAAATGTTATTTTGGAGCCATAAGTTTAAATATATATAACAGTAACGAAGGCAGGAGGTCTGCATTGGAAATGCCAGCACGCTTGCTGCTTCCAAGGTTCTATTTTAAAGTCGGGATACTGGAAATGCTGTTCAGCATGTTTCCAATGAGCTGAAGTGCCTCCTGGAAGTGCTAAGGCCATGTTTATTAAGAAACTGTATGGTAGGTCCTGTTGGAGGCTATTTGGGAGCTACTGACAGCTTAAAGGGGTTTTATCTTCAGTAGATCAGTGGTCTAACTCTGTGCGAAGCCACCCAAAGGACAAAGCCTATGGCTTGCACCAAGCCTGTAGCTCAGCAGAGCCATATTGTGCTATAGGGAAGGAAAAGCAGCATTAAATTTACATTTAATGCTGCTTCTCCAGTCAGTGATCCTGTTGTACATTTTATTTTGTTCTTTTTTAAAAAAACAACCAATACTGTAGCTGCCAAGGCGTTGCTCCTCCTGGCAGAAGAAAAGGGCCGGTATGTGACCAGAGGATTTGATGTGTGGGCAGCTGGAGGAGCCGGGGCAAAGATGCCCCAGGAGCCTGGCAGCAGGTTGTACCCAGAGGCAGGGTCCTGGGCAGGGGCAGAGGGTGGCAATGCTGCATCCTTGCAGGTAGCTTTGCATCCCAGAGGGACGGGCAGGCTGCTCACTTCTTGGTGATAATGTGAGCAAAAGCTCTGCGAGAACCAACGGGACCTGCAGTTTTCCCATTGTGGGTTGCATGGGGTCAGCCCCATCTCTGGTGGTGCCCTGGGACAGGAGTGTGTCCTGGTTTGGGTCTGTTCCGGGGCTGTGTTGTTATCCCTGGCTCTGTGGGGCATCGTGCCAGCTCCACTCAGCCCCTCACTGTAGTGCTGCAGCAGGAGTGTGGTGACAGCAGGTGACCTCATGCATTGGCACAGAGGTTTTACTGGGTAGGATGCGGCTATGGGGATGGATCCAGTACCCCCACTATGAAGCTGGGGTACTTTTGGCATCAGTGTGATTAACTTTCTACTGTTGACCTCTACCTGTGAGCATATAAACCAGAGCTGTCCGTTTGCTACAGGTCTCAAAGCATCATCTTACAAGAAGAGAAGGGATTTTATTTTATAACCTGTGAGTCCTATTCAGCAATGGGCTGCTCTTCCCTCCTGCTGCCAATAGACCTCTAAGTGAACAAACAAATGTCTGGAAATATAGGCAATTTAGCTCGGAAGAGATATCATCAGTGCAGTTCAGAGGTTAATGGGCATGGAGGATTTATAACAAACCAGGCCTATAAAAAAGAAGGGGGAAAAAAAAAGAAGAAGAAGAAAAAAAGAAAAAAGAGGGGGTAGTAATCTACTTGACATCTATTGTTCTTTGTATAACAGCTCATCTGTATTCTATCCGGTTGAGGGTATTACAAAGAGAATTTAAAAACATGTGTGTGAGCGCACACACACACATATACATATATGTGCACATATAAAATGAAATATAATGAGGGAAAAAGCCCCTGTAAGTTTGAACCAACAACAGCAACCCATATATCTTTATTTTCTGCCAACATCCAAACGCTGAACTCTCAAGGAGCCTGGAACTCTGCCATCATCTGTCCGTGTCTGATCTCTTTGGTAAATACGACGGCTGCCAAGAATGAGGCAAACGAAAAGCACTTGCAGATTAGAAAGAAACACATGGCAGCCACTGACCTGCTGAAATCATAAAATACATCATGAAGTAAGAAAAGAGGGGAAACAAATCATCCTCTCAGGGACTGCCCATCTGCTCGCATAAAGCCGCAATCATTATTGGAAATAAATACATTCAGACTGGAGAAGTCTGGGAATAATTTGAGGGGGGTGGGTACCTTTTTTTTTTTTATTATTATTCCTTTGGAACACTCTAGAAATTTTCCTACGTAAACAAAGTGAGATCATTGACCAGAAATAGATACCTATCAATTGTACCCTTTTTAATTATGTAAGGAGCAAGTCTTTACAGGTATAATTAAGAAAATAAATTACTTCTAAGACAGGATGGGGCCATAGTGTTGGAAATGAACCCAAATGAAAATTGCAAGTCCATGTTTTTCCAATGAAGGACGGATGTAACAGTATTTACTTCATCTGAAAAGCTCTGCAGTGTGAATAGTGGCTGTGTTTTTGCCATGAAACAAAGGGACAGAGGGAGAATGGCTTACATTAGATAACTCTATACACATCTTGCTTTGCCTTTTTTCCCTTGGTGTTCTATAGGGATTTTCCCAGGTACGAGGTTCAATGTAAAGACCCAACTTGGTTTTGTTGTGGTTTTTTGTTTATTCATTTTGGGTTTGGTATGGTTGTGTGGTTTGTTTTGGTTTGGGGTTTTTTTTAGACTTGCAGATTAAATTGACTCTTTGGGGCCTTCTAAGGGGCCTGGTGTAGTACATGCTGTCTACCTAGACTTTAGCAAAGCCTTTGACACTGTTTCTCACAGCATTCTGGATAAATTGGCTGCTCATGGCTTGGATGGGTGTACTCTTTGCTAGGTAAAATCCCGGCTGGATGGTTAGGCCCCAAGAGTTGTGGCAAATGGAGTCAAATCCAGTTAGCAACCGGTCACGAGTGGTGTTCCCCAGGGCTCAGTGTTGGGGCCAGTTCTGTTTAATATCTTTATCAATGATGTGGACAAGGAGATTGAGTGCACCCTTGGTAAGTTTGCAGATGACACCAAGTTGGGTGGGAGTGTTGGTTTGCTTGAGGGTAGGTAGGCTCTACAGAGAGATCTGGACCGGCTGGCTCAATGGGCCAAGGCCAGTTCTATGACATTTAACAAGACCAAGCGCCAGCTCCTACGTTTGGGTCACAACAACCCCAGGCAGCTCTACAGGCTCGGAGAAGAGTGGCTGGAAAGCTGCCTGGTGGAAAAAGACCTGAGGGTGTTGGTTGACAGCGACTGAACATGAGCCCGCAGTGTGCTCAGGTGGCCAAAAGGCGAACAGCATCCTGGCTTGTATCAGGAATAGTGTGACCAGCAGGACCAGGCCAGTGACCATCCCCATGTTCTGGGGACTGCTGAGGCTGCACCTCGAATCCTGAGGTCAGTTTTGGGCCCCTCATGACAAGAAAAACATTAAGGTGCTGGAGCAAGTTCAGAGGAGGCAGCGAAGCTGGTGAGGGGCCTGGAGCACAAGTCTGATGAGGAGCTCTTGAGGGAACTGGGACTGTTCAGCCTGGAGAAAAGGAGGCTAAGGAGAGACCTTGCTGTCCACAACTGCCTGAAAGGAGGTTGAAGCACTTCTCCCAAGTGAACAAGTAATAGGACAAGAGGAAATGGCCTCAAGTTGCACTAGGGGAGGTTTAGATTGGATATTAGGGAAAATTTCTTCACTGAAAGGGTTGTCAGGCATTGGAACAGGCTGCACAGGGAAGTGGTGGAGTCACCATTCCTGGAGGTGTTCAAAAGACGTGTAGATGTGGTTCTTAGGGACATAGTTTAGAGGTGGACTTGGCAGTGCCAAGTTAACGGTTGGACTTGGTGGTCTTAAAGGTCTTTTCCAACCTAAACAATTCTATGATTCTATGTATCTTCCTAAAACCCAGGATTCAGAGGTGAATAAGGGCTGGTTCAGGGGTGTGGGAGGAGAAGGCTGAAAACCAGAGCTGCTTTAAGAAGTTGGTGATCTCCTTTTCTTCATTGCTTTCTTTCCCCTTGCCATTCTCCACCAAACTGTGCTGAAAACCTCTTATTCAGATGTTGTCCTGTATTTGGTATTCTGTTTGTCCCTGGAACAAAGCTGTAAGGCATTTTCTAAGTTGGGGATATTTTCCTTAATATGCAGAAAGGATAGTTTTGTGCAGCATGCCCAGGATGGAACTGCAGGTTGTACCAAACCTGCAGGTGGGTCAAACCACGTGTTCTGTACAAGGGGAAAACGTTTGAGGGTAAGATTTCCTATAGAGCCCTGTTAGAGGAATGTGTTCCCTGCATCCCCATCTCCCATGGGAGTTATCACCGCTGCACCTGCAGTGCATGGGGAAGTCAAATAAATGAATATCATGGTTATTTATCCATGCACGTTGTTCATGAAATGTGCATTTCTCAAACGCATGGATCAGGCAAAGCAAGGTTTCAAAAACACCAGAGTGGGGAGAAAAGGGTGATTGTATGGGTTTATTCACAGAATCACAGAATGTTAGGAATTGGAAGGGACCTTGAGGGATCATCTAGTCCAATCCCCATGCCACAGCAGGAACACCTAAGTGAGGTTACACGGGAAGGCATCCAGACACCTCTCCTTCCCATTTGAGTAAGCATCTGAGCTTGCTCTCCATGGTGGTTGTATGTCTGAGCTATCCTGGACCCAGCTGTCTGCACACACAGACACACACAAGCCCAAGAGGAGTTTGATGGCAAGGTGATGGCAGAAACATTTGCATTATGGTTGCTTTGTCCCGTGTAGTTTGGTTACCTGACTGGTACTTGTATACAGGTTGTGCATCACATCTGTATTGGTGCTGTCAGAGGAGATCTATTAAAGTCTGGGGCAGCTGCCGCCCTGCATCCTGCATGGTGTGTGCAGCTACCTGTGAGCTGCAAATCAAATTACTTATATCACACCTGGCCGTGTGCTGGTTTTGATAGGGGATCATTTGCCCAGAACTGTTTAAACTATTAAAAAAAAAAAAAAAAAAAAAAAAAAAAAAAAAAAAAAAAAAAAAAAAAAAGAAAAAGGAAAAAAATCAACCTGAACAGGCATTTTCATGATATACTACAAACCCCTCTTTTCAGCACCAAACTTGTGCGCTTTTAACCTCTGCTCACTGTGGCATTTTGCTGATGTAACCAAAACTCCTGAGTCTATTTTAAGATTCAGTGATGCTAAAACCTCAGGTTTTAAGAGGTTACATTTTCCTGGTTGTTCAGCAGATCTCTCAAAAGCCCATGTGAAACCTGTTCTGCCTGGGTCTAGGGCAGGCTGAGCCAGGTGACTGGTCCGCTGTCCCTGCGCATCCTGACAACTCTACCCCAACCAACCTGCTTCCCCCTGTAGTGCGGATGTGAAGAAGCAGGAACAGATTTTAAGCCTTATGGACCAAAAAATCCCACAAATTCATAACCTTCCCAGTCACATTTTGGGGTTTCAAGAGTTAAAAGAAAAGCACTTATGCCAAGAGAGGCTTTGCTACAGGATGATGTAGCAGAGTCAGGAAGAAAATGAGGAAAAATTCCCCAGCTCCAAGTGCAGGCTGGCTCCATAACCCTTATCTTCTGGGAAAGCCAGCAGGGTAGTTGAATCTTGTCACAACGTACCAATGTATAGGTTCCTCACCAATATCTGAAATTGAAAATTTCACGCCTGGTGCCAAGCAACTCTAAAAGAGGGTTTTCCCATCCCTGTCAGCTGCTGTTCTTGTAATGCTGTTGTGCCTTTAAAACTGCATGAAAGATCCCAGCTTTCTGCCTCCTCTGAATTTATTTTTAATATTACTTGTCTTTCCACTCTTCTGCTTTATCCCCAGATTCTTCTGGGAGTCTTTTACATGGGTAAATCACAATGAAGGCGATGGTGTCCCATGCAGCAGGGGATAACCTGCTGCAGTGGGGTACCCGGCTAGTCTTATTGCTTTATTATAAAACCAGAATGTATTTTAGCATAATCTCCTGAGCATTTATTAGCACATATTATTTCCCTTGGATTTATTTATAAAGATTTATTAATTTTTACACACTTTGCAGTTATTTTCTGGTCTTGTAATTCTGTTAGCTTCTCCTAATGTTTAAGCCAACACGATGAATTACACTTCTACTTAAACCTTTGTCTGTTGTTGGGAAGGAAAGCTGGTGATGTCTTCCTCCTCTCCTGTCCTGCAGAACTGGGATTTCTGGCTTGTTTTTTGTAGATGGCTCTTTACTAGTATTTATGAGTTTGTGGTATGGCAGAATTTTAATTCTTCTCCTCTACTTATTTTGTGCCAAAGTTTTTATCCTTACTGACAATAGGAATCCAGATATATAACACGAGCTGCAATATATCATCTTCAGAAAATAGTGATCCAGCCTATTTATCATATTTTTAGTTTCCTCTTTATGGATCCCAGGGGGTACTCTGTTTTGTTTTCTGTTGCCTTTTTGTCTTCATTCCAAGAACAGCAATGAAATGACATAACTTATCTTTCTTATTCCCTCAAGATCATGTGTTTGCTTGCTGTGCTACGAAAGTTAAAGCTCCTCATTCCCTCGAGGCATGTTGTCTCCCAGTTGCTCAAGCCTTTAATGGGGCTGTGTGCCAAACTGTGCTGCAGAACACGCTCCAGCTCTTGTAAAGCCAAGCTTGTGGGGTGAGAAGATCAGAGACTTGCTCCAGCCCCCTTAGCCTTGCTCCTGAAAGATGTTTCCATTGAGAGCTTATACCTCTGGGTGCTGGCTCCCACCTTCCCCTCCCTTGCTGGTACAAAACCCAGCCAAGCCAGACATCTCATCTGTGTTAAAAATAATCCTGCACCATGGTAAGGAGCCAAAGGTTTAATTCTAGGAAGTCCCACAGCTGGTTTCCCCTGTCCTGCCTCTCAGAACATCGTCAGAGTGCAGAAGCAGAAGCAGTGGAGGAGTGTGTTTGTGTGTAGGGGCTGTGGCTGCTGTTGGCGCCCTGAGATGCAGCTGGTGGATGGCTCCAGGGAGACCTGCAGAAGGGTTTGCTTCGGGGACACAACCTGCTCCTTGCTCCCACCCGTGTTTCACACCTTACCACCCCATCCATTAATGTCAAAGCAATAGTTTGCAGGTTGCTCTGTTAATCACATCGCTGAAATGAGCTGAATTGTTTTAAAAAGAAGGGAAAATTATTTTTTTGGTGCATAGGTGCGCACAGGAACATCCTAAAAGGGCTTTGCCCCAGGAGAAAATGCTGGTATTATAGCACTTCTGAGCAGCTGTGGCAGCACATCTAGAGGGGGTTTCACTGAGGGGACCTGGCTCTGCAGCTGCCGGGCTGCCTATACACTTGTGGGGGGCTGTGTGTTGGGGGGAGTCTGGCATTGCAGCCCTTCTTGTCCTTCTGAAGTGATGAAATTATTTAAGGCTGCTAAGCTGAGTTTTCAGGTGATGCTAGACAGTTATTTAACTGTAGTCATTGTAAATGGAGATAAGTGCCTGGGGGCAAGCTTTTTCCTGAAAATGAAATTAATCATTTCAAGTTGGAGGCTCCCAGGCTTTCTAAGGAGGTGCCTCCCAATTCCATAGCACCCCAGGTGATGTGCTGAAGTGAAGTGAGGGTGCTTGAGGCAGGGACGTGATGCTGCAGCTGAGTTTCTCTCTGAGCAAGGCGTGAGTGTGGGCTGAGATGCTCTGAGGCTGCTGCAAGGACTGCTTGAAAACCCAACCAGATACCATGTCTGTTCTCTCCCCCATCTCTTGCAGTCCATTCGGATGGTTTAAGAAAAAGCTGATCCAGTGCCAGATCACATGCTGATGAAGCATGTTGGGCTGTTATGAAAATCATTGCATTATGAAGCATAACATTGGCAAAGGTTTTCTTCGTTAATAATGCATCCTGGGGAAATGATACGTCTCACTTCAGCTGAAAGCAAATGCTTGCTTCGAGCGCCCAACTATTTAAGCATGTTCTCTTTCCCATATGGTTTTAATGAGAGATGGAGGTGGGCCAGAAATGTGGATCTCTGTTGTCCTCCTGTCCTAATGCATGGTGTGAGTCTGGCCCTAGTTGCATTCTGTGTTAAAGGAGGTGATCTTGCTTTGCTCAGGGGTTTGAGGCTGCTGGATTGATGCATGTCTGTACACAGATGCACTCTGTTTTCTGTGGAAACAGAATTATTCCTTCTTTAACAAATAATAATAATCTCCATATCAGCTGACAGAACTGAAGATGGGTCCATGGAGCACTTCAGTCTTCCAGCCATGGAGGAAAAGGCGTAGTGTGCTCTTCAGAAACATCTGAAGGCAGAATAACAAAAGCACTGTGTCAAAGTCAGTTCAGGGTGCTTTCTGCTGATGCTGAAGCGAAGCGATGGCTGTCTCTGCTGACAAACAGAGACAAACTCAAGGCACTTTGAGGTGGGGATGGTGAGGGGCAGAGCAGAATAGTAAGAGGAGTTGGATTAAGAGCGACAAAAGCCCTGAGCTCTGCTGTGCCAAAGCCAGGAGAGAATGTTCTTCTGTGCACCGTAATGTGCCTTAATAACCTCATTAAGTGTGGAGGCACTCGATAGACAAAGCACCCTTCATTCTTTAGGAGAATTTCAAGATTTGAGGGCAAATTGAGGATTAGCAAGCCTTTCAAAGGCTTAGGGAAGTGTTTTGTGTTGCTGGGATTAAATTACTCTTCTATCAGGCTATAGAAGTGAGCTCTGCTCCTGCCTCCTGGTGTGTGACAGCCCCGGCTGGCATGGGGCCGAGTCCTGCCCAGGCCGTTGGTCCCCAGTCGGACACTGCACTCAGATCACTCTCCCATGCTAGTTGGTGGTGAGCTACAGAAACGCTTTAGAGCGGTGGCAGAAAGCATTTAACTACCCCCTGACTCCATCTCAGCCCAAACACAACTTTTAGCTGCTGTGTCCTAGGCACGGTGCAGTGCCCAGCCTGGGGGCTTGTCCAAAATGAAAGACTTTTGCACCAAAGAGCAACAAGAATTCAGGAAATACCACCTGTGTACTTGCACTCCAGTAAATCCTCAGGAATCTCTTAAGGAAAAGGCTATAGATCTGTGCCAAATAGTTAATTATAGGAACCAAGCAGTCTGTGACCACAGTAACCCTTTTTTTATTTCCTCTGAACTTGCTTTGCAGAGTTTGGCAGAGGATATCCCATTTGCTCTGGTGAGAGCAGCACAGAGAGACCAGCTCACTCTAGGAACATCTCTTAGAAGTTGTTCATCACTCTAAAAAGCAAATTAGGCTCATGCCAGCTCAGACTGTGTCTGTAGAACATGCTGCTGGCACGAGGGGGTCCTGGTAGGGCAACGCTATAATAAAAGCAATAACAGTGACACAAGAAGATAGATTAGCTCCCTTGAGTGTGTATGAAATACCCTGTCTGTGGACAGGGCTTAGCTGTAATCACGGCAATTGCTTTCTTTATTTTAAGCTGTATGGTTTAATGTTGTCCCTATAATTCAACTTTGCTATAGTTAAAAGCAGGTTAGAGGTGCAGCTGAGGTGCCTGCCCTGAGGGAGGGTGATAGATTAGCTGACCTAGCTGTGTGTGTGCATATATATATAGTGTATTTTTATATATGTATGTATATTTTAAAGTGCAGACATACACACACACACTTGTAAAAGCACTCCTTGTTTGCTGCTATCTGACCACTTTCCCTGTGCTTTGACCAAGTGCTGTGCTATTTCTAGCAAATTGGAACATGAGACCAACAGAACAAACTGCAGTTTGCTTTAGCAGACACTTACAAAAGCAGGAACCAGGCTGAGCTGCTTGATGCAAGAGAATATAACTCCAAAATAATGTGGGGAGGGGAAGGTACCTGTCTTACAGATGTACTGAGACCATGTGGCAGAGGTTGGCTCTGGCCCTCTGGGCTGTGAGGGCTTTGTGGGGTTTGCAGTGGTATTAAAGACCATTTTTGAAAAAATCACAGCTCATTTGCATTAGGGCTTTGGACAGGTGTTAAAATCCTTAACATAGACCATCTTGTGCATCTCCGTACCAGCTCTGGGTTTGCCTGCATGGACCACCTGTCTCTTTAGATCTAAAGTTTATTCTTTGCTTACATTTTCCTAAATGCCTTGGGCAAACAAATGTAATTCTCTTAATGAAAAATGCATATATTTTTGTTAAATGGATCTTGCTGTCACTGCATTGTTGCTTTCCCCTCAGTCAGGGCTTGCTAACAGGCTGGGCTCCACACATGTGCCGAATCTATCATCTGTCATGAGCGTGCACTGAGGCATGTAAGGATCTGAGCACTAACTCTATTTCCTAGCAACCAGAGGAAACCATCACACACCACTATTTTTCCTCTGTCAGCAGGATTGCTCCAATTTATGTAACCTACGAAATATGTGTTATCACCACAATAAACCATATATTCTGAGGTGTTATTTACAGCCAGATAATCACAGAGATGCAGCCTTGCAGCCCTGGTTCCTGAAATGTCCTTGTTTGGGACTTCAGTTAGTTGGCAACGTTATAGAAATGTCATTAAGTGCTCCTTTGACAATAGTACTAATCACTTAATTATTGAGGAAGATAGCAAACAGTGTGTTGTATGCTGGAGTATTGCAAAATAGCTAAACCCAAGTGCTGCTGAAGCAGGGTCTTAATTTACAGCTATGAAGATGTAGTTGTACCTGTGAATAAGTAGGTGGGATGTGTTGAACGGACCGCTGGTAACACTTAGTTCTCAAAAATGAGAAAGGTGGAAGAATGGTGGGATAAATTTGTCATAGGAAATGTCTGATGGAAGCAAGGTGTGCTGGTGGCCTGCCCCATTGCTGGGTACCCGTGCTGCAATGAGGCTGGGGGACAGGGGCATCGCTCCAGGACAGAGCTCTGTCTCCCTGGAACAGAGACCTCCGTGTGGGCCACTCCAGGCCTCTGTGAGAAATTGATGAGTCTGGTTCCTGCAGAAAATGGTCGTTTGGTGAATCTGTCCCCACGGTGTCTTCGGTCCCAGCACCCTGTCCTGTCGGGTGACCCCCCCCACCCCGTGTTGCTGAAATCAGTGGAGTTCTGTGTAGGAGCAGGACACAACCTGCCAGAGCAGGATGCTGATCCAATTAACTTTTCTGGGTGGTGGGGGGGGAAAAAGCTCTCGATCCTTTGGTGCATTTGCACATCACAAAAAGCAAATGATTCAATCAACAGATAAATATCAAGCAGCCTTTAGTGAGCAGCTTCTGCGTTCACGAGCCCGTTTAACAGCAGATTGAGCTGCAGATTAGTGAGACATTAGAGCACAGTGTGATGCATCACAGCGTAAATGGGAAGGTTGAAATCAGCACAAGTTTCCTGGAGAGCTGCTTTATTTTCCTGTAATGCAAAGCCCATTATAATCTAAAGGTTCTTAAATAACTCTTCTTACAATACATAAAAATATAGACTATGGAAGAAAATTGAGGAATACAAAAGGAGGTAAAGCTGTGGTGAAGGAAACACCATTTGCTGAGGGTTCAATAGAGTGGGAAAGCTATGCAGCAGGAGAGTGCTCAGAAATTCATATGGACTCATTATGCGAATGCTGTAATGGTCTAATCTGGAGCCGGGGTGTCCCACCAGATCCCTGCTCAGATTAAATGCCCGACCCTTACTGCTCGGTGTGAGCAGATGTACCTTACAGAGCTCACTCCACCTCCAGCCTTCACAGCAACTGCGATAATGATGATGTAGCAGGAGCGAGTATCACATCAATTTTAGGTCTGAGACTAGCAGAGGAGCCAGCAGTGCCAGCCTGACCCTCAGCAACACGTGTGCCAGCTGCAGCCAGCACGAGTGCACTGGAATTCTGACAGTGATGCAGAAGCTGCCCGAGCTGTGAGTGTGATGGATGTATCACCTTCGGGATGCATAAAGGCATCCATTGTGTCAGTTAAACAAGAGCTTTGTGGGCTGCGGAGTTTTTGTTTGCTCATTTGTTCTCTATTCAACTCGAAATAGTGGAGCCTATTTACACGTGTAGCTTATTATTTGAAAGTAGGCAGCATGATGCATAATGCAGCCTTTCAGTTAGAGCAAAGCATCATGATAATGATAAACAAGCCTGGGAATGTAAGGTAATGCTTTTTTTTTTTTTGGCTGAAGCTGCTCTCCATTGAGATAGCGGCTTTGCCAGCTGAAAGAGAAGCAAAGTGCAGAAGCAAACTGCTTAGGTGTTGACACACATCCCTGGCACACTGCTAGGCTTTGAAAGGAATGCCTATCCAGCTGGTTTGCACCATGCTAGCCATGACCACCCGGTAAGCAAGGTGTGCACCAAAGCCTGCACCAGCTTCAAACAGCTGATGCTGTAAGTTGAAGCTCTGACAGGTCTCCGAAGCCTGAACTTCGCTTTCGGTGGTGGTGAACAGCCCTCACGCTCCCCTTATGGCTGTCCTGAAGGTGGCCCCTTCCCCAGCGCTTGCCTGAGCGTGCGAGGGGGTGCGTGGGAACCTGGGTAGGGGAAGTGAGCAGCTTAAAAATAACAATCCGAGAACAAAAAAACCCTGTGGGGTTATTTTTAGCTTGCAGCAGTTCCCAGTGTGATTCACCACATGGCCTGTGTATGGCTACACCAGCCCTGAATGACGGGGATGGTGTGGAGGCTGCTGAAGTCCCTCCTACCCCTTCAAGAAGTCCTGGTCCAACAAACCATTTAGTTGTAGCTGTGGAAAGGGGCACTACCCCTCCAGCTCCTGATTCCATGTGACATCCTCACTCCTTTCCCCCCTGCACAAGCACCTTCTCCTAGTCAGAACAGGGCAGAAAGTGTGATTTAAATCATTCCAGACTACTGTAGCTGTGTCCAGAATGGGCAGCAGAGCAACCGTGTGAGAAACAACCCTTTGTCCAGGCAGGTCCTTGTGCTGGAGTGAGAGTCAGTATTTGGGAAGATACAAATGGAGCAGCTTCATCAGTCAGGCAGGAACCAGATGGAAAATATCAACAGGAGAAACCTGGTTTGGCTGGGTAAAATGACCCCAATGCCTGGAGGAAGAAAGCAGCTTTCAGGGTCATGCCAGCCAAAACCTGTTTTCCCGTGCGTGGTGTGGATGTTTCTGCTTGTAGCGTAGGTGATGATGATGGAGAGTAAAGCAATTTAGGGCAGGGTGCTTGGACCCTGGTGTCAGAGGGGATGACTGTGCCAAAAAGTACCTCTTAATCCTCGTGCAAAATTAATTATTTGGACTAAAAATACATTCAGTATCAGCTCTTCATCAACACCTTTACATGCACTCCAAGACATTATGTGGAGTTTTTGCATCTCCTCTCACCCCTTCAGCCCTGCCCCCCAAAAATTAAGTCTGCTTTGGTAAAACACGTTTTGTAAGTGTTCTGAGGTCATTTGGTGTGTTTTGGAAGGTTTTTTTGCTGCTTCTTACAAAGCCCAGGTGCTGAGGCTAGCGTGGGTGCCTGACAAAAGCTGGGGGGCTCCTCTGCGCCCGCAGCATTTTCTGCTCTGTGCTGCTCCGTGCTGAGCGATTTCAGTGTGTAACGGCATTACCAGGGCTTTGGATTTGTTGAAACAGTTGCAGCAAATTAAACTTTCTCCGGGGCCGTAAGAGCATGTGTGCGCTTGGAGCGAGTGCGGGATCTGCCACCCTCCCGGGCTGCTTTCCAGCCCCTTGGAGCTTGCAGTTGCTGGACCAATTCCCCGAAGGATTAATTTACCTTCACTTACAGCTCGGCCGCTTGCTTCCCCCCAGGCTTTTGTAGCCGAGGCTGGGTTGTTGTTAGTGCACAGACCGCTGCGGGCAGGGGGAGGCGGGGGGCTCCCTCTCCCACCTGTTTTTGTTTGCACCTCTTTTATTTCGGCTGAATGCCCCTTTCAGCTGGCTGCCATGTGAACGGGGCAGACCTGGCCCTCGGCGAGTGATTTATACGCAGTGATTCTGAGGGCAATCGTATTTTAAGTGTGGTTGAGCAGGCTGGCTTTCGCAAGGAGCCGAGAAATAACCCAGAGCAGCTCCGGAGTGTGCTGCAACTCCACTTGTGACAGGCTGTGCTTGTGCTTCTGGGACAAAGTTTTGTGAAAACCATCCAACCTGTCCCTTATAGAAAATATGGCTTTATGCTTTAATTACGTTACCTTCCCCTCCCACAAGTAGGGTATAATCCAGATTCCTCCAAGGACTTTTGCAGGCTCTTCCAAGAAGGAAAGGATCAGCAAGGCATAGTTTGCTGCAAGCACCACGTATGCTTTGAAGTGTTTCTGTCTTACGCCGATACCCATCTGCGTATTTCTGTGTAAGCCTCTTCAATTCTAAGCTCTGATGTGGTAAAAATATGTCCTAGACTGTTTTGATGAGACACAGCACTCCTAGATATGCATATTAATGATAGGCTGACTGCCCAAATTGTTGTGGTATGTGTAACCTGGGTGTAGGAAAAAGTTGCCCCAAACTACTGTTGGTACAGGGCAGCTAAGCTGCTCTCCCTATCTGGACAGGACACAGTAACGCAAAAAATATTCTCTTTATTGCATTTTTTCCCAATATGATATTTAAAAAAAAAAAAAAAACATGTGTTTTTTATCTTTTATTCAGGACTCTCTTTCACTAATTCCAGCCGACCAATGTACATGAGAATGGCTCCCTTAAAAAAAAAAATCCATGCAATCCTAATGTGTCCTGTGTAGGTGCCTGGGATTTACCGATCCCCACTGCCAGGGCTGATCCAGGCTGCTGCCCCTTCCTGCCCAGCCTTACATGAGAGTGGCAGACGGAGGGTAGGAAATAAGGATCAGATCAGCACCTTTGATATTTACTTCCTCAGGAAGGGATTTTTCCAGTATCCCAAATGATCCAGCAATGTGAGCCAAAGCGCTCAGATTCAATCCATTTCCAACTGGGAAACCTGGAGCAGAGCTCAGATCTTTGAAGCTATTTAGGAGCCTGAGTGCTCTGGACTGGATCTGGCTCCATGTTTCTCACCCATGGTACTTTAATTAGGAAAAATCAGACTACAAAACCAGATAGTTTTTAAAAGTGAAATTAATTTCTGTGGTCTTAACAATACCTGCATACCTCCCACTGCTTCTACCTGAATTATCAATGCCACACATGTGCCACACAGACTTTTTGGATCTGAGCATCTGTCAAAAGCTGTTTGTTGTTGGTTGCATGTTCCTGATGTTGTCTGCCCTCTGCTAAGCTGGAAGAGTTTCAGTAGTGTTTGAACGTGATGCTTGTTCTGAGCTGTGTAAGCGAGCTGTGGAGCACGGTACAGGATGAGGTGGTGTGCTGGGTTTACGGAGGGCTGGTGCTGTGCAAAGAGCTTGGGGCAGCCTCAGTGTGTCCAGCATGCTCTTACAGGTGTCTCTCAGGAATAATCAACCTCCAACATTGTCCTAATTATAAGTATTTTCCCTTGTTCCCCACTAATTTCAGAAAAGGGTTGTTTATAAACATCCTTGCCTCACTCAGGATATAATTTAAATAGCTGATGTGGTCCCTGCTGGGCTATAAACTGGAGAAGTCTCAGCTGTGAACATTTCTTCACACACTGCCCCAGACAGGAGGGTACTGGTGGCTGGGCCCCGGGACGGAGATGGATGTGAATTTAAGATCAAAAGCAGACACTGTCCCAGGTAGTGGCTGTATGTAGCAACTCCATTTTACCTTGATCTGCTCTGGACCCTCAAAAACCAGGGGCAAACTGCAGCCTGCTCTGGGGTGTAATCTGGGATTTCACAGAGTGAATCTGCTCAAGGCTTCGAACAGTGAAGCACATCTTTGTACCTGCATTTTTGTGTGCAAGACAGGAGCTGAAACCCTTGGGCGATTCGTGGGCACATCAGTGAGTTCTCCAGCAGAGACACAATGATGAGTCTTTCCAACCCAACTTGTTAGTCTTGCCGCAGCATCTCTCTGGCTTTACTACTGTTGTTGCAGTTATTAATAAGTGACCTGTGAAGCACTGGGTGGCAAATCAAGATTTTGGTGGAAGTGGGCTGAGAAACCCTTTATTTCCATGGTAACTACTCCCACTCGTTTGGGAGGCTCATTTCCCAGACAGTGGGTCCATCAACCTGCCTGTGCCAGGAGGGATGACTGGGCAGGTGGAGACAATGCCATGGCAGGAACCGTGTCAGTGCCTTGTGGATGTTCTTGCTGTATTCAGAAGTAACAGCCCAGTCCGTCCCTGCCGGTGTGTGTTCCTGTGTGGCCCCACAGACGTGTTGGGCAGGGAGAAGGAGCTGTGCTGGGAGGTGGTGGCAGCTGGCACCAATCACCCTCCCCGTGTGTGCCTCCGGCTGCTCTGCATCAGCCCTGGCAGCTGGGAAATCTCTGTCACTGAAGGCTTTTGCTAACAGTTTAAGCAGAGATGATGCAGCACAGGCGGCCGTGCCCTGCAGCGGCAGGCTGCCAGCACACACAGCTCTCCGGCCCCTTCCTACAGCTCTTCCTGTGGGTTTGGGGTGATGCTGTTGCTGATCAGTCTTATCCTTTCCTCCTGAAGCCTTTCAGTTGGGAGTCTCTAGCTGATGGTGGAGACTCTCAGAAAGGATACACATAATTGTGTTTTATGCCCTTCTCTCTGAAGGCTCACCAAAGCTTATTAGTTTACATGGGCTTCATACACAATTTGCTGGCAAATGGAGTGCAGCCACCTCTTGGGTGGACCTGAACATCTCTGAGCTGGGAGTGAAAAATAATAAAGCTGGTGGGTGAGAGTGCAAGTAAAGCTGGATGTGGGAGCTGAGATGCAGGACAACAGCATCTTCCTTTCTGCAGAGAGCAGCACCAGTCATCTGGCTGCAAGTGACCCCACAAAAGTATCCCAGGAGAAAGTCAGTTTGATTGCTTTTACTCAAGATTTATTTGAATGTAAACAAATCCACAAAAGACACCTTTGAGCTGCAGTCCGCATTTAAGCTGGGCTTGGTATTTATTGCTGCTCCAGTCCTTTTGTAGAAGTAGAGCTCTAAACCTTAATGTTCAGGTGGTCTGTTTTGGTAAAGAAGATTGTGTTGATTAAGGATGTCAAGATTAAGCTCATCAAGTGCTTCCATGCATATAGCTGTGCAATGTCACCTTTGCAGCAGCTGAAAATGTCTTGCCATCTATTTGCCTGCTGGCGGAGCAGTACCCCATCCGGCGATGCTTCACTCCAGATCTCCAGCTCTTGCTTTAAATAAGTAAAATTTAAATCAGTAGGGTTGAGACAAGTGTTATATTCCCTTCTCCCCTGAAAGTCTCCTCATGTCCCAGGGCACCAGCCTGTTGGGTACACTGTGCCTGCCTGCGTGTGCTCCGCCACGACACTGCTGGCAAGGGACACCCACCAAAAGACACAGGATGGGCTTTGACACTGCATTTGATCTGCACGTGCAGCTCTCTGTTTTCACAGGGAAAATCTGTCTGTTGTAATTTCCTGCCAGTGGGTAAACTGTGCTTGTCAAATCTCATTAGGAAAAAGACCGTTCCTGGGAGCTGGATTTGCTGTAGCTGTGCATTGGTCACCCGAAAGGGAGCCCCACAGCCCTTGCTGAGCATTGTCACTTGTACTTCAATTTCCAGGTCGTACTCAACAAATCGGTCCTTATTTGTAAAAGGTGAAGATGATGATCCTACGGGCAGTAAACCTGGCTGTATGATGGTGTTATTTTGCTACACTCGTATTACTCTCAGTCAAGGTCAGGTCTGCAACTAGTTTATAGCTCAGCATAAGCCACAGAAGATCAAGGCTTTGCAGAAGCGACAGCAAGGACTCCGCTCTAGCACCCACGTGGCGTGTGAGTACCTGGGCAGTGATGTGCTAGTAAATATGGCAATGGCATGAGAACCTGGTCCTCAAGGTCAGTAGCAATAGGCTCAGTGGAAAGCAGCAACTAGAAAACATACAATTCCTTTAAAAAGTTACCGTTAACGTTCTCTGGCTGTACTCGTGTGCAGGTTCTCTGCAGCGCAGTCTGCACCAAGAAGCAGCAAAGTGCTGCTAAAGTGAGCT
Organism: Pampusana beccarii; assembly: GCA_013399365.1. Taxonomy (NCBI): domain Eukaryota; kingdom Metazoa; phylum Chordata; class Aves; order Columbiformes; family Columbidae; genus Pampusana; species Pampusana beccarii. The sequence continues at coordinate 1,358,946 of VWYH01008138.1, read as the reverse complement.
CTGCTGCAGCACTCGCTGCTGTTGGTGTTGTTTATAGGCACTGATCCCACTCCCTGCAGAAATCCCGGCCTTTTAGTCACTGTACACATGCAATTCCGTGGTCTTGGGTCATACTGTCCAGGTGCATCTGGTGTGTGGACAAAAATAATGCAATAGTGGAAGAAAAGGTGTAACTAAAGCCTAGGAGACAGTTTCCCCTGCATCAGGGAAGGAGAAGAAAGTTTCCGATTATTTGTGCTTTTGCCGGTCTCTTCTTCTTTCTCTTCCTAAAACTGCTGGCTGGGAATCCAGAGCAGAGCTGAAGTGGTAAATGTCAGCTATAGGGCATTGAGGGACCATTGAGAAAAAAAGCTGAAGATATTTATGAATAAAGTTCTATGCTAAATAAGTTACTTGTTGCTAACAGAGCTGGTGAAATCCTGTGAAAGCTCACAACACAGGAGCTGGTGTTTCCAAATGTCATCCACCCTGATCCTTCCCACCCTTCCTGCCAGTGGGATGCCTTCACATCTCCTTTTGCAGAAAAGAGTTTCCCTTTGGGCACTTCCATGTGGCAGATGGCATTTTAAACTGTCCAGAACAGCTGGTTTTAAAGTAAATCAGACCCCTCTCCTCCTGTTCCCTGTGGCACTGTCCAGATTCCTACAACAGCTGTAGTAGCAACTCACTCCAGTGGTATCTTCTCTGGGACTACTTCCATCTGGTTAGGCCAGGATAACATGCTTTTGTCAGTCTGGTATCATCTTTCCAGGTTTGCTCCATTAATTGTTATAATTAATGCTTATTTTATTCAAAGTGTCAAATTGCTTCACTATGAAGCAAAGGCGAAGCACTTCACTCTAGAAAATACGACAGTATATTTAATTGGTATTGAGTTGCAGCCGCCACTAATGGATTTTAAAAATACAAAAATCAAAAGGAAATCAGCATAACATGACACGGAAATAAAATGTTCTGACATATCTGGTGACCTGCCCTGATGTATTATACTGCTGCAACTCTTCGTGTCATGCAATAATAGAGAAACAAAACTAATAATTCTCAAGCAAAATAACCGCAAAGCAATAATAATAATTCTGTAAAGAAATGCAGTAGCTCTTCTGGTTTCAGTTGTCAAAACCCATTTTAGTTCTTGTCTCGACACCGGGCTCAGGTCAGACCAGCAGAAGTTGTTCCTTGGCTGTTTCTCCTCTTGTACTTCACATCGGATCCTCTCCCCGCCACATTTGGCATTACAATTGCCCAATGAATTGCGCAGTCTCCGTTACCCACAGCCCAGCCTGGCACGGCAAGCTGCTGCATTGCCAAGGGGACTGTCCCCTCCTCCCAGGTTATGGGAAGGGGTGGCTGCCGCCGGGAGTACCGAACTCCAGCACATTGGGCACAACCTGATGTAAAGCTTGGAGGAAGGCAAGGAAGCCAATTTTTCAGACCTGTTTTCTGCCATCACTTAATTTGGCAAGTGCCAAGCTGGGTTTGTTCTAGTGGTAGAAGCAGAAATGACTAGGAAAATCATCTTGTTGTTGGCATGCCAGTGTGTCCTGGAGTTCTCTTTTCTGAGCCTGGAATTATTATCTGAAGTTTAACATTTTTAATCAATTATTTTGCTAACCTGAGCCTGGGCGGGGCGGGGGGAGATATTGTGTGGTTTTAATCCTTTGTTTTATCTTACACAACTGGCACAAACTCCCCATGCACCCCATGGGGTGCAAAGGCTAAGATATCCTTGGTGTGACTGGCTTTATCAGAGTCCTCACTGAGTCGGGGCGTTATTCCCATCGCGGGAAGGAATCAGCAGCATGCCTTGGGCCATATAGATCTTGGCACCCATGTGCTTCCCCTGCCACAGGAGAAGTAGTAGCTGCACTGATTAAGGTCCCTTTTGCTCCTGTGCCGCAGTCAAAGCGTGAGGGTTTCCATCACCTTTGCTTGCATGGCTCATCAGAGGCAGCGACTCCTGGAAAAGTCCTGGAAATCAGGTGCTAGAGAGCAAAACCCTCTTTACCCTCAATGTGAGTGTGTGCAGGTAGCTGACCCAGCCAAATGCTTGCAGGCAGGAGCAGGCAGGGCATTAGGGGGTGCTGACCCCCAAAAGTTGCCAAGGTGGGTGCAGGTGAGCACCCAGTTTGTGCTGCAAAGCCAGGGTGCCCTGAAAACCCTGGCACGTGGAAACTTGCACTGCCGTTTAACCAGCCAGCTAATTTCTTCTTGCTGCTTTACCTTCAGGATTTTATTGCAATCCTCTTCAGTGGGTTAACCATCACCCAGCAGGGTTTTACGAACCCTGCCAGTTTCCCTCCAAAGCCATAAACCCATTGTGTTTTCTGATGGGGGAGAAACCTGGGAAACAAATCATGTTGTCACACACAAGCCAGATCCTTTCAACAGGCACCGTCATTTTTCCATGATATCCTTTGCCTTTGCCATGATTCGGCTCACGCTTGAATAGTTTGCTGAATAAGATGGACTTAAACATGTGCTAAGTGCTTTGCTGAACTGGGTCTTTCTCCTGATTTATGCCAGGGTAGATTAAAATAGAATCAGCCCCTTAAGTGGTCTATGCTGCATGTTGTCAGCACGCTGAGGCACTGCGTCTGCGCTTGTGTTTTAATTAAAGGTTCCACCTATTTACATGGAGTCAATCAATCTCGGCACAAAAACCTCTTTGCAGTTGATTAGCACTGTACTGCAGACAAATAGCATCAAGCGCAAATGGCTTTTGGAGAGGTAATTCACCTGCGTGGAAATGAAAAATACAATTATTTTAACCGATGCCATCATGTGATCAATCATACCCAGCTCAGTGCTGGGCACTCCGTGAGTCCAGGGATGTGCAGGCTTTTTTGGATCTGAGTCGTGATGCTGGTGTTTGCAGTGACGTGGTGGGCACCCGAAGGGTCCCAACCACCTCCCCAAAACCACCACCCGGTTCTACCTGGGCTGGACAGGCTTCCTGAGCCAGGGCTGGTGTTTGGTTCTGGCCTTGAGCCCCTGCAATGGCATTAATTAGATCTGACATAGAGCAGAAATGAGCAGAACATGGCTTCACTGATGGATTTTTAGTGGGCTCAAGGCTAATGGGTGTTTTAATGGCAAAATGCAGCATTCCAGCATGTTGGAACAGCAATAAGAGAGTCTATGGGCCATCATTAATATACTCCTGGTGATTAAAATCACTCTTCCCTCAAACCCGCATCTCTCAGTGTACTCAAGACATTTATTAGCGGTCCATTATATGCCCACTTCTATCTTACTGCTTAATTTGAGCACTAATTAACATCATCATGCCTTCTAAAACACGAATGGCACTTGGTAGTATTTAATTAACTCCAGGCTCTCTCTGCAGGCAGTAAGAGCTGAGCTTCACCCAAAAACTCACCTCCATGGGCTCACGGGGCCAGTGATGGGAGAGTTTCACCTCCATGTCCCATCTCCCAGGTCTCATGGTTATGGGGAAAGCTGGTGGGAAGAGAAATGATGACTTCTGTTCCCGAAACGCTGGGGCAGTAGGAGCAGGACTGCTTAGGTGTCTAAACACCCGCTTAATTGTCTCACTGAATTGGGGCCCAGGGCTTTGGTTTGCTGCTGCTGTGAACTCTGCCTGCTTTCACCCGCTAGCCTGGAGCAGGAGAAAGCCAGATCTAACCCAAAATGCAAAGGCTTACTGGTTGCAGCTCTCCCCTGCGCATTGCATTGCCTTCCCAGAAAGGATAGAGTTCAATCAGCCTTTGAAAGTCAGTGAGGTTTTTTTCCCACTAAATGTCTTAAAATATATCTTGTCTGCTGCAGCTCAAGCCTTACCTCTTTGCCAGCAGCAGGGAAAATGGACGCCATCCCTTTCTGAAGCAGCCTTCTGTGGCTCTGGGGACTTTTAGCATCTCTTCCCTGAGGCTTTTCCTCTCTCTAAACTGAATAATGTTCATTCCCTCCACACATCCCTGCGGGGCAGGCCCTGTGCTCTGTCTCATTGCTCCTCTTCATCTCAGCTCCTTCTGCTCCTTCCCACCCTGGGCACTGTAAGGTCCTTACTGGTGTCACCCCTATCAATAACTCCTATTGGAAAATCGGAGCTTTCTCCCCCCTCCACTCCCCCAAAACCAGGGCATTCCTGCCTCATGTTATAATTCCCAGATCCTCTTCTGCAGGGCTGCTGCCTAAGCACTCACTTTGCATCTTGTATTTTTACAGCTAATTATCCTTAGTTAAGTGCTATAGCTTCTCTTGCTGCTGGACGGCTGCCTGCTTTTTTTTTTCCATACTGCTTCTCCGTTTCTCCTGCTGAATTCTTCTTAGTGATCGTTTGAGCCTCTCTGTAGTCTAATAACTTCTATTATTAGTCTTTTGAAACAGCGTTATAGAAGACACTCATTTTGATAGAGTCCTCCATAGTTTGCCTATTGAATATGAGCAAAAAAGCATTAGAGGGAAAACCTCTCTAATGGGGAGGGAACACACTGCTCCCTCATGCTTCCAACCTTTGCAGAGTTAGTTTTCCTTCTCAGAAATGCATTTGTCACCACCTCCTTGGCATTGCTCTAACTGAGGAGGGGGATCTGCGTGAGCGGGGGTCCTGCCATGCCCTGGTGGAGACAGAGGCTTTCCAGCAAGCTAAAATGACAGCACAACAGGGACAAAGCCAGTCCCCACAGCATTAATACTTAAAGAGAATCTGAGTTGAAATCAGCTTAGTGAGGAAGCAGACAGGCAAAGGTTCGGGATGTTGTTTTCCCCTTTGGGATTGCTCTTCTTTGGCCTTTTAGCTCAGACTGAGTGTAGCATTAGTTTAATATCTGATACATCCTCTGTCAGGAGACTGTCAGTGCTTTTGCAGGGGATTTGACACTGTATACATTTCTTCTGCTGCCAGCTTGTTATGATCCTGCCCTGTCATGATCTGGGTTTTAGCCTTCGCAGCTGATGTATAGACTGGCATGATGGAGCAGCAGCAGAATTAAATCCAATTTCTCAGCAAAGACAAGCAACAACGTGAGCGGGGAAACAAGCTCAAGCTCAGCAGCGAGCACAGCGCTTCCCCTGCAACAGCGAAGACAGACAGGGTGTTGGTATGAATAAAAACTGGGTGCCAGGGAGAGGCTGTCAGTGACATTACTACCTGTCACACGTGTGTAAAGTCATCAAACAGCAGGTGGGCGGCCGTGACAGCCCTGGGAAAGACATCTCTATTAGCGTGCTCAGCACCGTGCTGCTATGAGGTTGCAGCACGTTAAGGGCAGGCAGGCTGTTCCACTTAAGGTGGAAAATGATACATTCAGCAATCAGAGTAATTTGATTTGGCTGAGGTTCACGGCTTTTTGGAATCTGATGTGAATCTTCCTACTATTGGATACTGCCCCAGATTCCCAGTGCTGTAGCATATTGCATCTCTCTTTTGGGCTGCAAGGAATAAATGAGATTCTGAGCCTGATGGTATGGATTTTGTACCCAGATGGGTAACTTCTCTCATCTCCTGTTATAAACTGGATTTCAAGACTGCAAGAAAATATAGCAAGCATGGTATTCTTGCACCATCTGACTTACAAAAGCAGTCAGTGATTGCATCTAGCAGCCCTTTTCCTGTCCCAAAAATCTTCTGCCCATCTCACATTAGACCCACTGTTTAGAAGTAGCCATGGCCAAGACTAGTTTTGTACTGGAGAGGTTTCCAGGACTGGCATTTTTTGTCCTGAGGGTTGTTGAGGTGCAACTGCTAGAGCAGGAAGATCAGGACACGGCAGAGTATGCTGGGTGCCCCACAGCTCACTCACTGGCACTGAGCCTGAGACCTGAAAAGCAGCAGTCTGGAAAGGCGAAGGTCTAGCTGAGCCTGTCCCAGGTGGGTTTGCTGGGTGCAGGGAAGAGCCACCATGGGCACTTGGAGGAAGAGGAGGCTATGTGTGCTGAAAGGGAGGAAGGATTGCTGTGCATATCAGCTTAAAATGGATTCCCACATGCTGTGTGCGCCACTCTAGCTGCAGCCACCTTGTTAAACTGCTTTCCTTCACTGCTAAAACCAGGATTGATGGTTTGCACAAACTTAATGGTTCGTGTAAGCATGGTGCTTTGTGCTGGGCTGTGGTGGGTGAAAGCTCAGAGGCAGCAGTGAGACTGTTTGTAGAGAGAGGTTGTCCTCTCCTGGAGCCACTCAGGAACAGCTGGGCCTCAGTGGGGACCCCTGGGGTGCAGTGGGGTGACAACCACTGTGCAGCAAAACCTGGCCCAGGCAGAGAGTGGCAAGGGCACGTAGCCGGCTGTTTGTGCTGAGGAGCCTGCCTGCACTGCCAGTAATGCTCTCAGATTTTGTGCCAACTTTTAATTGCATTAATTTAATTATAGGAATTTTCTGGATGTAGCAAGGCCCCTGAGCATCGCCCCTGCAGCTGGGGGTGTAACACCCCCCTTGCAACTGAAGCGGTGGCAGCACCCAGGGGAGCTCAGCACAGGGAGAGCGTGTGGCTGTGACCCAGCGGTGCTGCCACTTGGCAGGAGGTGTTGTGTGGCCTCGTGCTGAACTGGTTAGAAAGTGATTCTCTTCTGTCTGGGATCTTGTGTGTTTTTCTACACTGCAAAACAGCTTCAGTGGGGGACTGGCAGTCCTGCTTTTCCCCAAGCAGCTTCTATCCTGATGGCAAGGAGTTTGCAGGGGAGCTGGGGTCCATTAGTGGACCAATGTTCATCAATAAACTCTATCCAGTGATGCTGGTACCCACCTTCCGTGCACTCATCATGCTGCTGTGACCTTTCTTCCTGTGAATTGTGGCTTCCCCAGGTTTACAAGGGGCTTTAAAACCAGGCCAGCTCTGCCATACCGAGGATGTTTGGAAGAAGAGAGATGAGAAGCTGGTAGATGGTCATGGCAGCCCACTGTGAGAACCCTGCTCTTGCCCTTCCCACCTGCACATACATCCAGGTGCTGGTGAGGGCTGTGGAAAGCCATGCCTGGCTGGCACGGGGCAGCACTAGTTCCTACTATGTCACCAGAGATGAATCCATTAGTAGGTTTTAGGCAGTTTTAGGAATGCCTTAGCTACTTTAAAGATTCACAAACTGTTACTACCATCAGTCCTCACGGCTTGAAGTTGAGCTTGCAGTTTGGGGTTTGAAGTTGTTTAATTCCTCCCTGTTCCCTGTGGTGTTTTGCTCTGCTACCACTTGACCCCCATTTCCCTGCAGTAATCAGGTCAGCACACGGAGCAGCACTGCCTTCCTCCAACCAGCCCTCCAGTCTCAGTGGGTCCCTAGAGCTTTTGCTGCTTATTCCTTCTATTTTCCCACTTTGTATTGTTTAAAAACAAGCAAGCAAGAGGTCCCTGGAGCAAATCGCTCATTTGCTGGCAAGGACTGCCTGTTAATCAATTAAAGCTCTGCAAATGTATTTGTAGCAGAGTGGATGATTAAGATGCTTTCTGTCTCTAATGCATGCTGGTGGGAAGGCTTGACTGCATGTGGGGGACAGGTACGTTGGCCTGGAGCTCCTGCAGTTTTGCTTTTGTAGGTATTAGATACCTGTCTTTGTATAAAGAAGCCAGTTGCTAAGGATGGTGATGGAAGGCGAAGAGGTTTAGCAAATGCTGGTCTTTGCCTGATGGAGGTTAACACTTGAGCGCACTCACCAGGGCAGGGTCTGGCTGATCCGCTCTGAAGTGGCTCTGAGGGAGCATCTCCCCAGGGACCATCATGTGCAGAAGGGACCCTCCCTGAGGCACAGGGGCATTTGGGAAACGGGGTGATGTGGAGGATATTCAGGACAATCAACAGAAAAGGTGCTGATGAAGGCAGCACGGAAACACCATCAGAAGTGTATTTGTACCCAGGCAAAAATTTGTCAGTGTCAATAAACTGGAGCTCACGCTTGTGTTTTCGCACTCTGCTGTCAGAGCAAACCTCAGCTGTGGGAACCTGCTGACCCTTCTAAACATCACTTTAATTTTCACCACTGATCTCCATTTCCAGGCACAATTTTTGTTCAGAGCCTCAAGCAGGGGAATCAAAGCGACACAAACCGCTCCTGTGCTCGGCCAACGAAAAGGTGCTGGGAGGTGTGTGTGCTGCCCTTGTTGGGTCTGGGTGTCATTTTGGGAACTGCAGTGGATTAATGAAAAATCTTTCTAAAGCACTGTGCCATAAACTGTAGTGTAGTCCGTGTAAAATGAAAATTTCATTCATACTTACAGTTATGGAAGTGATATATCCAACCCCTGAGCTGACTAAAAAAATCTATCATCCTAATAAGTTAAACCAAACAAGTCTTTGCACTGGCACAATTTACTGAAATGTGATTTGATAGACAGATATTAGTGTTTTAAAGGGCTGAGAGGGATTGACTCAGGTTTGATATTTAGTTAGGACTGGGCAAAAGCAAGATCCAAATCTGGCCCCAGGGTAGGAGACCTGTCTGGGGAGGACTTTGCAGTGTGGTGCTCTGGGTACAGAGTTATTTTGTGGATGGAAATGCTGGGGTAGAAATAAAACAGATGGAGAAACAACTGAATGTGGGAGATGGAAACTCGAGGCATCTGCATAGCTGGGAGTCACATAGTGCAAAACTCAAGGCAGTTGGTTTATGCAGGTGTGGGGAGATGAGTGACCCCCAGGAGAAGCGACTTGGGGGGCCCTTCTTATTTTAATAACAAGGTTTCATGCTGTCACTTAGTCCATAAAATAAACTAAAAGTGTGGTGGCCAGAGCGGAGCCTTGCCTTACAGCTACCACCAGAGAGCATCCTTGTATATATTTCTGTGGAAATAGCACTGAGCTGGGAAGTAACCCATCTTTCAGCAGCCTGTCTCTTTTCAAGTGCTTCCCAGTCAGTTAAAGATACAATAATTGAAACTTGTCTATCCATCATGTTAGCAGACAAAACAACATTGTTTCTCTTCTCTTTTTCTCCAAAGTACTATAGCTTGATCCGCTTAACAACGTGAACAAAGGCGCTAAGTCAAAAATCCCACTTAAATGTTTTCAGGTATAAAAGCACATCATCTTTGGGGAGGGAAGGTGCAAAATTCATTGTTTAGAAGCATTCTAGGGGAATACTCAAAAGGCAAAAAGAATACTGATAATACAATATGAGTGCACAAAATATATTTCAGATTATTAAAAAACATGCCAAGAAGTCTGCATGATGCCTGCACATCTGCAGTCCCCTCACCCCAAGCAGCTGATGTATGTGTCCAGTGAAATGGGTTAGGGATTAAGATTTTACTCCTTTTTGTGCTTTCTTGGAGTATAAAAGCATGCTAAAACTAGGTTTGCACTTTCTAAGTCCCTGTAGATGACAGGGAAAGGGAGCAGGGATGGTTTGTAGCTCTGAAGTACTATGTAAATGATTTTTTTTCTTTTCCTGAGCGTGCTTTACCCTTTTGCCATCCAGGCTCCCCAGAGCTGGGGCAGCTGTCTTAGAGCTCTTCCACAGTTTTCTAGGTGCACTGTGTAGTTCTCATAAATACGTTTTTCTCCAGAAATCCTTGATTGGGCTGTGGCAGGTGTCTGTGGGTGAGTGACACCCAGAACTGGGCAGCTCCAGAGGGCTGGGGCAGGGGCAGCTCATGGGCTGCTCCAATGGGCCATGAGCATCTTTGCTTTGCAGTGAATATAGCTTTCCATGTTTCTTTCTCTTCTCCCAGGGCTTTGTTGTTGAGCTTTTAATCTGTTTCAGTCAACAAAAAACGCAGATTTGTTGGCTACAGGTCTGACATGTGGCAGCTCCTCCAGGCTAACAGGGCCCTGTTGTCCTAAGAGGGCCACATAATGAAGGGTTCACCAGAGCTTTCTGCTTTTTCAAGCCAGGCTCTGCATTGCTCCAAGGCTCTTGTTTTGCTTGGTTTTGCAGCAGTGTTGCATTGGGTTTGTAGTTTTATGTATACATTTATACAAACTGATATAGCAGAGGATGCTGGAACAGGTCTAAGGCTACCCTGTGGAAGAGCAGAAGACGAATCTCTTGATGCAAATAATTTCTCTTTCTCGGTTGGTTGGGGAAAAGGGAAATAAGTAAGTAGAAAGAGGCACCAGCAATTTTATAACCGCCTGAGCACCAGGGGAACCAGCACGCTGTGAGTCACAGCAACACTGCTGCTTCCCGCACTGCCATTAGCGCTCCCATTTGCAAACATTAACCAGTGGTTTTAGGGAGCTTTAAAATTAGTGGTCTGTTAGTTACTGTGTGCTTCCCTCTCTGCGCAGTCTGCTGAGGATACCACTGCCGCTATAGCTCATAGATGCTGTCCTCAAGATGACTTATGCTTTTAGTTCTAGATGATTACAATTCAGTTAACTAAAACACAGTCATTAACTAAAATGTGGTCGTTGCATCCTCAGTACCTCATACCTGCCATGCTTTCCACCTTCTCCGGGTGTTGTTCAAGTTCATTTGTGATTTTACTGAATACCTGGTGGGGTGGGAAGGGGGTCTTTGAGCTGCCCTTTCCCTGGTGTGGTCCAAGCTATGAAAATGCTTCAGTTAGGCTGAAAGCAGGGTTCTCTTTCAGCTGAAGTGTTTGAACTGTGAAGACACAGATCTACCACAGACCAAACACATTTCCAGAACTCCTCATCATGCATGGTTCTGGTCAGATGGGCAAACAGATTCAACATGTGGTTGCTATATTTTAGGCTTTTTTGCTTTCCCTACAGAAGCTGCATTCTCAGATAATTTTCTGAGTTTCAATTCTCTTGCAATAAACTCATAAAGATGTCATTGCTCAGTCACTCTTGGTGTTAATATAACACGAGGATAAGCAAATTTCACGGAAATGGCTTACACTGGAGAAATGAAACAAGAAGTAATTTCTGAACACTGTGGGGTTTTTAAATCTTCTTAGTTCAAAGATGGTGAAAACAACCTGTGAAACTTCATCCTGACAAAGAGAGCTGCAGATTTAAGGCTATGGAAAAGAGTCATCTCTCCAGATGTAGGTTGGCATGTGGGTTCACAATCACAAATATGAGTTATGATTCATCCCAGTGTACTGGTGATGAGGGGAGAGAGTCTATATCAGGACAAATGCTGAATGACGAGGGACAGCTCACAACTTAAAGAACATGGAGGATGAGGTCATATGAGTTTGAATGCTTTAGTGTTGCCAGGCACATGTTCATTTACTGAAAGAGAAGAAATTTCAAGTGATTTTCAGAAGGGCCAATATTCATTTGCGAGTAAACAGTTTGTTTTAGGCTCAGAGCAGCATCCTACCAGGCTGTCAGGTGCTGCTCCAGAGCACGCTGCTGCTTCTGCAGCCCTGGGTGCCTTCGGAGGCACCACACAACCATGTCCGGAAAAAATCCATCCTGCCCAAGAGGCATCTTGTGCCAAGTACATGGTAATTTTCAGAAAACAAGTGAACAGTTACAAGGCTCCTTAAAAACAGATTGTGATGTAAATGTAAACCCTTGTGATTCAAGCTGTGGAACATCTTCTAATTATTTGGGCATAGGAAGAATTTTCTCTGATATTCACTTTTTGTTCTGACTTTAATCTAGAAGGCTGCTGCCTTGCACTGGGATGTTGCTTTAGGGCTAGGTTACAGAGTGTGGAGAACCATCAGCTTTGGCGTCTCCAGGGGTGCAGCACTGTGCATGCACCATCAGCAAATATGCCCCTGTGCTACCCTTCGCCTTTTGTTTGAACTTACAGTCTGAAGGTATTTTTTCTCACTCTTGAATCCCATGAAAGACAAAAGTCCAGAAGACAGCCACCCTTTTTTGATGCTCTATCTTCAGAGCACCACCTTTGCATGCCAGCTGGGGCTTGTGTCACCCATGAGAATGGCCAGCTGGAGAGAGAAGAGGGAATACAGCTAGGGAAGAGTTGGAGGCATTTCATCTGGGAAAAGAGATGTAGGTACCTTTATTGGTGGTGGTATAAAGCATCTGCCCCACTTTTGTCTGCCCTGGGTCCTGAGGTTGCCCTGAGCTCTGGGCAGCTCCAAGCTCTGGCCGCCTCCCTGCCATCCCAGGGCTCTGCCATGCAGACCTCTTCTCCACTGAAACAAAGGGATTATTTGCTGCTTTGAATACACTCATGAGAAGCAGAGAGTTAAACCCAAACTTCCATCTGTTCATAATGAAACATCTTCAGCAGCTGAATTTGACTAATTTAGTGATTACTATCGGGAGAGAATGGTCTCTCTGAGTCTTCCAGCTGTTCCAGCATGGAAAGCCTCTTGCCTCCTTGTAAGGGGTTGCAATCATTTCCTCTGTGTTTTTAATCTAATTTTCTTACACTAATTCAGTGAGTCCACTCTGGCCAGCTGTTCTTCAGGCCTCTTGGCCCACATTGCTTACACAAGGCTGCTGGGGATGATGTTGGATCAATCTTTCCAATAATTTTGCATCTGTCATTAGCTCTTGGAGTTGTTCCAGTTGTTCTCAATATAAAGCTTATAATTTAGCAAAACCAACCCACCTCTCCCAATGATTCACGAGCCTATGAAACCTTCTAACTGTGCTCTAGTTTCTCACTTGCCAGTCTGGCAATAGTCATTGAAAATATTGTACAAGTGACACTTCCAATGAATTAGTAGTAACTTAAAATCTTGGTAGCAATTTACACATAAGGTAGGTTTTGCCTAGCATGTTCTTGCATATCTCTCTAAGCTCAGATGTGACATTATCTGAAGATAATGCCACTTAAGTGAAAGCTGCCTGTCTTCTGGTGGCAAGGGAAACTCTGTATTGCGGACAAGAGACCCTGAAATGGTCCTTAAGACGTCCTTGGTCCTTGGGGTTGTTTAGCCTGGAGAAGAAAAGGATATTTGGGCCTTTCAATACTTAAGGGGGACTTACTGTAAAGATGGAGACAGACTTTTTAGTAGGCCTTGTTGCAATAGGACAAGGCATAAAGTTTTTAAACTAAAAGAAGGTAGATTCAGACTAGATATAAGAAATACATTTTTAATTATGAGGGTGGCAAAACACTGGAACAGGCTGCCCAGAGAGGTGGTAGATGCTCCATCCCTGGAAACATTCAAGGTCAGGTTGGACAGGCCTTTAGCAACCTGATCTAGTTGAAGATGTCCCAGCTTATTGTATGGGGGCTGGACTAGATCAGTTTTAAAGGTCCCTTCCAACCCAAACCATCTTTCTATGATTCTGTGTCCCCAGAAAGACAGGATAGATCAAGAGGTCCTGGTTCCCTTCCACTGGCTTCTTTTTGCTCACCAGTGGCTTCTTTCCTAGGCTCACTTCGTGGAAGCAGAGAGAGTTCAAGGCATCTGTTCAGAATTCCCCTGACTGTAAATATTCTCCCCTTTCTCTTTGCTATTTATCAAACCTCAGAGGTGGTCCCTGATTTCCTGGCCTGGTTTCATTCAAATAATTCTCCCCATGCTGTGCCATGTTTTCTGCTTGCAGTGTCCTGTTGGGCCCCTTTTGCTTTGTCTCTGGTTTTGGGCCCTGTTTTGCAGAGGCTTTTGGCAGACATTGCAGCAAGGAAGCTCCAGCTTTGCTCTCTTTCTCATCTCCAGCTAGAAATACGGATGAGCATGCAGCAGCTTCTGTTTTTCTGTGCATTGATATTGTCTTCCAGTCAATGGGAAAAGTCTGACTATAGCTTTCTGGATGCCGTACTGTGCCTTAAACCCTCCCAGAGATGCTGAGGCATTGGTCCACACTGTAATCACAGAAGGATTACAACCAGTGTCATTCCACATTAGAGGGATTATTAAGTAAAATTGGCTTATAGGATCCAGCATGCTGGCGGCTTACCCCAGCTGAACAATAGCTGCATGTCCCTTCTGCACGCCTGCCCCTGCTCTGCCTTCCTGCCAGGCTTCCTATTGATTTTAAATTTTACTATTGACTTTTAAAGCACTCAGGGGCTTGGGGTTTTCCTACACTGTTGATTTATCACTTTCCTGGGAGCTAGGACAAGCTTCAAGATCTTCATCCATCAGCCTGTTGTCAGCGTCGAGGTTTTGCCCACAGATTTCAGCAACGAAATGCTCTGGGTCTGGCACTCGTGGTGCTTAGTCAAAATTTGAAGCCAGTTTGTTGTGACAACCTGGTTCTGCTCATTATAAACCTAATTCAGAGCAGACAGAGGTGGTTGTTGCATCATATTCAATTCCCTGCTATGGCTGGCACCAGGGTCATGGGCAGCATGGGGTAGGTTATGAGAAGATGCTGCCCGGCATCCTCCAGGTTTTGGATAAATCATTAGATGCTGCTTTGGCCTTTACATTGTCTCTGGCTGCCCAGCATGAGCAGTGTGCTGAGTAGCGTGGAGAGACCCTTTTCTGAGCTCATTACCTCAATTTTTCAGACCTTCTGGAGGGAGAGGAAAAGCATCAGGCTTTTTCTGCCTGCCAGTCACTGGATGAAAGAAGTCTTTGAAAGCTTCAAAAAGGTTAATGTTGCTGGGGAAGGGCTGATTGAGGATGTGTGAGGTTCGGTACTGAGAGAGAGTGCTGTGCTGCAGCAAGCACCCAGAAAAGTAGGTAAAAGTGCTGCTGCTCTGGCTCAAGTTTACCTTTAGTGAACTTACGATCCTCCCATTTACATCACTGGGATGTGTAACTTGGTTTTTCTTATTAATGATGAAGTAATTGGTTACAGCTCAGGCTCTGTGTCCATTAGCACATCTGCTCAAAGGCACTCGTACTTTCTGACACACGCTGTGCGTACAAGCAACGTATTTGTTCCTTCTCTGGGTATACACATTATCTAATACACCTCATCTCCCCATTTGAGTTTTAAAAAGAAAACTAATAACGGAGATTATTTCACCATGACAATAACAATGCTAATTGATCACCCGCATAGCAATATCTTGGGGATGCTTCTGGCTGTTGCCTTGGTGAATTCTTAATCAAGTATGTTAGAGCTCTCTACTGTAACAGAGTTCCTGCCTCGGGTAAAGACCCCCTTTACTTGGCCAGGTTTTAAACTTTCATCCTCAGTATTAGCAGAAAAATTGTTAGAATTAAGTGTAGCCCACTTTTATTCTGCCTTGCTACTACCAAAGCGGTAACCTCTGCTCCTGGCTCCACTACCAGGCCAGATTCTGTGCTTGATCCAGACCCAATCCATGGTCTGTGCTTGTTCCTGTTTTGCCTGTTTGTGACCCAGGAAGGTTCATTGTCTGGAACAGCTTGGCTGGGGAGCTGGAGGGAGAGCACAGAGAAAGTGTAGTCACTGCTAAACGCAAGCAGAGATGCCAGAGCAAAGCAGGTGACCCGCTGGAAGCTGTGGAGGAAATGTATGACAGTTTTAAGTCTTAGTTATGAAAATGATAGAACAGGGTTAAAATTAATAAAAACCAAAAGAGAACCGAGATGACTCACGTCTTGCCCAAGGAATTTAATTAAAAACTGTAACTTTGAGAAGCGCTAGGTTGTTTCGGTCTGTGTTTGTGTAAGCAGCCAGCATGAGGATTATTGCAAGCACAAGACTCTGCCTGGTATTCTTCCAGAGGGAGTGTGTGAGGTTAGAGCTGCATAAGTCTCCTCTGTTGTGTTGGGGAGCTCTGCTGAGCTGCTTGACACTGCTCCATCCTTCTGGACACAGAAGCTTTCCATCATCTGCAAAAAATTAGAGGTTAGATGAAAAGCATAATGAAGATCAGTGTAAGTGAATTACAGCACCGATGTGTATGTTGTGGAACGTGCGCCCTGAGCAGTTGTGAGGCTCTCCCCACAGGTCAGGTACTGCAGAGCAACTTGTGCTGCACACCTGTATCTGAGCGGCGACCAGACACCCAGCACCTGTCTCGCTGAGACACCCAGAAGTCTCTAGCAGATGTTTCATATCCTCCTGTGCTGTGAGAGGTATGGGCAGCTGTTGTGAATTGAATCTTGAACCTAAATGGAGCCCCACAGCCCTCATTAAAACCTGTACTTGTGACAACTTCTGGATGTGCTGTCAGTTTTGTCAGCTCACCACAGTGCACACACATCACTCAGGGCCAAGTGCACGTATCAGCCCTCTGGACAACTGCATGTGCTGCCCACGCATGGTGGGGATGCTGGAGCATCCTGTGGCTCTGATGCTGGACCAGAGACGGAGATTGGAGAGGGGACAGAAGCGCACAACATCATCCTCCAAGCTTCTTGGGCCTGAGGTCTGTGAGGAGATTTTCTGAAAAAGAACTGTATCTACTAGAGTCTGTTTCTGCTATGATCAAGGGAAAAAGGCTTGGTGCCCTTATGGTGCAAATAGTTGAAACGATGCATGTACCAGACTAATCTGTTCTTGCAGCACTAGTCTAACAAAGAGCAGTTACTGCAGTCCAAGGGGAAAGTGCATCGCAAGACTTTCTTCATGTCTTAGCAATTCTCATCAGTCCATTGAGAAAGTCCCAGGAAAGTCCTGAATTTCATCACAGAGATAATCATGGTACTTTCCCTTTTCCTTCTCTAACTCTCTCTTACCCTTCCCCTTCTGCCCAGCCCTGAGGTGCTGCTCTTGGAGGGAGCTTCTTCCTTGCTTTGCCTCATGTCAAAGTTTGGTGTGTCTTGCGGGCCCGAGGAGTGGTGCTACTGCTTGCCTGGGTGCTCTTGGAGGCAAGGGGGGATGTCCCTTACTGTGCTAAGCACATGGTGGTGCGGCCAATACCCAATAGTACATGTAGCTACAGCATGATTGCATCTCGCTTGCTCTCTGTGTTACAAACCGTATGCAAAGGGTGAAGCAAATAAATGAATAAATCATTGGCATTGTAACACTGCAGACAACTGGAAACATGATATAAATACTAAAGGCTGGATCTACGCTTCCCAGCAGTGTTTGATGTGGGCCACAGAAACGCTACCCCACAAGACTCCTGGTCCCTGAGGACTTGATTTACGCCAGTGCTGGAGATCAAAAACCAGGATGTGGTGTTGCACAGCTATAATAACTGCTGTCCAAAATTCGTTCAGCTCCAGGTCTGGTGAGACAATGCTAAAATGTAGCCATTGGCAGACCTGGAATTAAATTATTTGTGTTGGCTGGCTTAGGAAGGGGACTCACTGTTTTCATCACATGCCAGTACTGATTTAGCCGTATATGGAGGAAAGTAAGAGGCTTTATAAGGCTTTATGAATTGGAACCTGAGCCCTGCTAGATGTGGCATTTATCCTTACAAAACTCATCTTCCAGTTGTGAAAATAAGCAGGGCTGGATTCTCATCATGCAGCCCAGGACAGCTGTAACAGCCGATGAGAGCTCCAGATACTCTGACCTGCAAAAACTCATTGCATAAAGCCCCAAACTGCCAGATGTGTTGTTAATAGGTTCCTTTATTTACTTTTTTATATTTGCTTATGCCAACCATTAAGCACAGTCTGGGAACTGGCCCTTACTAGGATAGAGTGAACCTCTGTTTCTACCCAGACAAGAGTGTCTGTTATTCGCTGGTTAACCAGACCAAGGGCAACCCTTCGCTCTAAGGAGACCAAATTGTGGACATGTCTAGCGTGAGGCCAACCTGCAGATCCATATGATGTTCCTGCACTCGAGATCCCCAGCAGAGCATACTTTCTGTGGGTCTCTCTGCTGAGTATCACAACTTGGGAGAACAGTGTGAGATTTTTTCCACTTGCAAATTTGAATCCCTGCATATTCTGGATTGTGCCCTCAGGGAAACAACATCTAAACTGTAGATCACTGCGTATTAGTCTATGGCTTCTATAAATATGAATTTAAATAGTCTGTTATCTCAAAGCACTGTTAATGTTATTATTCCCACTTGTTAGATGCACACTCCATACTGAATATGCTCCAAATCCATTAGCTTCCATTTTATGTTGCATAAATTCGTAGTCTGCCCTTTCTAAAGATAAGATGAAACCTGACTGTAAAATCTACCAAACAATTGTTCCAACGTAGCTTAATTAGAACTTGCAAGGATTTTGCAAGCCTCTGAGATGGCTTGAAATGCTTGAGTCATTTTATTATAGGATTTGGGGTTAATATTCCAGATTAATAACACATATGAGCATTTATTAAATTCTAGGCAGCATGTATAAACAAAAAAATTGATTTACCATATCTGTAACAGTGTCAAGGAAGAGAAACTTGTGACTCAGACTCTTCTCTCTTCTCCTTTGTGCTGAGTCACAGCTGAAGTTCTGGGGGAGGCTGAGCTCCTGGGAGGAGGACAGCAGTCATTTCATGGGCTGCTCTGTCACTCCTGAGCTTTCTTCTGAGGACAAATAGATGGCAACGTTTAGATTGGGGTGCTCCACTTGGGCTGTGGAGAAGGGGTCTGCTGTTTGGAAGGCAGCTGCTTTGTACCTTCAGTAATGTAATTTCCTATTAAAGTGTTCAATACAGGCAGTAAACTTTCAAGAACCTAGAAAACATCCTTTGCTAAAGGAAACAATATAGTTTGACGTGTTTAGGATGGGTGATGATCTGAGTAGACTGATTCCTGATTGCTCTGCTATGCCACAACAGCCCATAAGGCTGATTTGGTACAGATCCCTGATCTCTCCAGAACTTGCTTGGTTACACACAGCAACTGATGTACAAATAAATGTGGGCTTTTATGTTAGTGCATTAAGACTCAAGGGGTCTCTGGTTTATAGACCACTGCTAGGAACACCTTACTAACAGGCCATAGTTTATATGCCACTAGAAAGAAGCAGAACAAGTTTCCCTACAGGGAGATTTAAAACTTTCTTGACTAAGTCTTCTTAACTTCATGAGATCAAAATTTCTCCAGATCTAAGTGAGAGGAACAGCACTAAAAATATAATGATGTACCATTTATGCCTGTGGAGATGCCTAGCCAGGCACCGAGATGCACCCCTGCCTGGTGGAGGGAGACAGAAGGAAGTAAGTAATATGTGTTAAATAAAAAAGGAAACTTGTAGCTTGAAAAGTGGAGCCTTAGGAAGCAAATTGAAAACTGGTGTAAAAATATAGCAGTATGAGGGACCATTGGAGAGGTCCAGCATCAGCAAACCTGTGCAAGTGTGATTGATCCACAGGTTCTTCTCCAGTGCCTGCAGGCACCTTCGTTAAAAGCGCAACGTGAGGCTGGCTGGGGAAGGGCAGGCTTTTCCATAAAGACATCACAAGGCTTGCAATAGTGACGAATGCAAATGTATTTGGAGAGCCAAATTCATCTGTGTGTAAAGGCTGTGTATAAGTCATCAAATTAGAATTTGTGAGACACATCAACCGCGCGCTGGCTCTCTCCATGGGACTAAATTTCCTTTAAACAGCTTTCACGTGGTGTGCAAACTGGAAACAGGCGCGTTAGTGATGCTCACAGCGGGGCCTGCAGAGGAGCAGCAGCAGTCAGGATGATTCAGAATAACAAACCTTATCATCCCGGGTGAGCACGAGCAAGCAGCGAGCCAGCACGAGGGAGAGCTGGGGAACACCTCTCAGAGAGCAGCGAGGCAGCAGCCGGGGCTGGCTGTTTCCTCCTGCAAGTGGGATAAGAAGGAGCTGTTTGGAGGAAAGACTTTTACTCTTTGCTAATTCATACTCCGAGGCTTGTGCAGCACATCCAAGAGTCCCTGTCTGAGGGCTGTTCTGAGTCCAGAGTTGGGAAGGGTTGGTGGAAGAGCCAGGGCACAGCACCACTGCACATGCTTCAGCTCGTTTTATTTGAGCTGTTCAAAACCCTTCCAGCCCTGTCTCCGCTGTTGCTTGCTCTGTCTCCCATCCAGTCCATCAGAAATGTCTTGAAGGGTTTTCATCAAATGATGCAGGGGGCTGGGACCTGCTAAGCTGGTCAAAGCCTTCTGCTGAGGTTTGGGAGAAGCCCATGCAGAAATTCAGTGGTATCTAGCACGCAGTGAAGGCGGACTAGGGAACAACCATCTTGGATTTTATCTACTTAATTAACATTGATATCATGAAGGAAATGTAGGTTCTACTGAAGATGGTGCCAGGTGTCTCTTTTTAGTACAGCTAGGTCAAGATCTCCCTTTTCATGTCTGTGATCAAATTCTTTATTCAGTTTCTGGGTGTTGCTTTCATCCTCTCGTTATATTCAGCTATAAGACCAGCGAACCTGACTGTGTCAGTTGCCTTTCAGTTCTGTAAGTCAGGAGATGGCAGACTCAACCCAAATGCACTCTCCCCAGCTGGGTTGGTACTTGGGAAGTTTCCTCCTTCTATCAGGATTGGCTTTGAGGTTCACTGAAACCTTCGGTGTGGCCTGGTGATTTCAGTGTCTGCCCAAATATCTAAAACCAAGTAAAATAATTGTAACATCCAAGGCATAAAACTCCTGATCACCCACATTCTTCTGTCTGGCATGTCTCTTGTCACAGCTGGATGTGTCCGGTGAGCAACTCTGGTTTAGTCTGAAGGTGAGTCTACATTGCATGAAGGACTTACCTCTGCGCCTGCCCATTCAGCATCACCCAGGACAAAAATCCTTCTGCAGCCATCCAAATCAATCTAATTATAAGCAACATAGAATGGTGCTTTAAATAAGTCTCATTTGCATACCGAGAAAAACTTCTCAGCTTACTGAATATGGAAATTACCAGTGGAAAATTATTTGTCAACTCAGTATCAAAATATCAGAGGTTTGATGGTACCTTCAGGAAAATCTATTGTGATACAGCAATATTTCTCATTTTCCCATAGATAATATGATCTGCCAAATTTAATCCAGTTTTGCATTTGGTGGTCCCCAGTAGCATGAAAAGGTGAAGCTAATGTCATATAAACAATGCCAAGCATCATCCCCCATGAAATTTTATGCGACAGTTGAAAGGTGACGAATTATCCCAAAATAGTCTGGAGACTTCACAGTTCATGCAACCTGGCAGTTTACAATAATGCAAATATTTTGCTGCTCACTTTGCTTCTGTTTTCTCTTTTTAATCTAAATTCAGTACCAGTATTTCAACCTAGGAGGTGAGAGAATGGAGGGGTTTCATGACGTGCCACATACTATTCTCAGTAACAAAATGCTCTAGAGTGATATTGTGGAGGCAGAAGCAAGTATTTGCCAAGGGCAAATCCTTCACTCACTGTTGATTAACCCAAAGTCTCATCTACTGCCATTGTAGGGTAATTTTGGCTAAATGCGGTCAAAATGAGGGATTTATCCAAGGACATATCATGAAGCAAATTGCAGGGGTTTTTACCAGGCAAAAATAGCCTGCTTTTTTGCTCTTCCCCTGCCTTCCTTGCTCCTGAGATGCTCTCTTATTACGTGGGCACATCATCACTAAGGGAACTCCTTGTTTTTCTTGTCATTATCTGCAGAGGAGTCTGATGTATATGTAGGATGTTTAAAATGTATACATTTATTGAAAATTGCCTGAGAAAGATGAGTTACTGTTAAGAGTATTTGAGTACAGCCTACAAAGTGCTGCTAGTTCCCACTCCAAGGAAAGAGGTAGTTGTGTGTTCCTGTTTCCTCCAGTTTCTCTCTCGAGCAGTGTTGTTAATGGTCACCCACCTTTGACATGTGGGATCTGGCTATTTTATTGTGAAAAATCGCTTTTTGCTCATATCTGTGTGGGGACTGCACAGTTAATTCCAGTGAAGGACAGTGGCGTCGGCAGGATGCAATGGAGAGATCCTCATTACAGAATGGTTGCCACTGCTGGGCTTTTTTCATTCCTTAACCAGACCTGCATCAGAGATCAGTGTTGTCTATCAGTCCAGATTTGTCAGGTGTTGCATCTCTGCAGCACTGACTGCATATTTTAGTAGACTGAAGGGCTTCCAATTTGCCTATAATGAGACCAATTATCAAACAAACACTTTGTTGGTCTCCATGACATGTGTTATGGGGTCAGGGGACAGAAGGACCAGTCCTCTGGACAACATGCACAAAGATCTCATTGTGTTTGGAGTAAATTGGAGTAGGCACTGTGTGAACATGGGACAAAAAGTTTATTTTAGCTGATATCCAATGCTTATGAATATCCCCTTAATGTGCTTTTATGGGAAAGGATGGCAGGTTTTCTTAAGATATTGTTTACCTTCTTATGGGCTTGAGGGGAAGGCAGCTTTTCACTGAGCTGCTTTGCAATCAAAGTAGGAGTAAGGTGTACATTGCTTCGGCTGTTAAACAAGTATAAATGTATATCTTTGTTACAGACATGAGTAATGTCTGTAATGAGTAACGGGGTAAACGCAACTAGCCACAAAGAGGAGGGTGAAACTGGTGAGCTTCTAAACCTATGATGTGCTAGATGCCAGTTCTTCGCTGTCAGGTTATCGGCATTTAATTCGAGAGTTGCCAACAAGCTGATGGAAGAGTTTTCTGTGGGTTTGTTGTTCTGAAAAATATTGTGAGTTTATCTTGAAAGCAGTCCTGTACTTTTAGTTCCTTTGCAAACTGTTCATTGACAACATTCCTACGTTTGTGCTTTCTTTGCTTAGTTTCATAATTAAGGAGCATTTTTTTCTAGTCTTTCACAGTTTGCAAAGGGATGGAGTGAGGACCAAATACTTGGTTACTCTACCCCTCATGCCTGAGCACCCTGTGGTGCTCCTCATGGACCCTCCCATGGTATCATGGCCAGGCTCGGTGGGGGCTATAAAAGCAGGAGTTCTCACTGCTTTGGCTGTGGCACAAGACCCATTTGCTTGCAGGGACTAGGAAAGGTTGCTTGGATTGGGGTGGCAAACAGAAAGAAGTACACCTCCAGCCCAGGAGCACACTGACCCTCAGACCCCTTGGGTTGAAGGCACAGGGCTGGGAACTAGGGGTGTAAAATGCTTTAGCTTCCACAAAACCAAATACATGTTTGTTATTTAGAATCATTCTCCATCATTCTGTTTGTTCTGTTGTTCTTCTCAGCAGATTGCTCCCATCTTGGACTTAAAGATCTGGTGAAAGGGAGGGGTTGTTAATTATATACTCAATACCCACCCTTTTCTCATATGGCAGCAGCTGGCCTGTGCTTTGATAGCACCAAAAGACCCCTCTGGCAGTGCTTTTGGAAGGGGTTTGGTTTGGCTTTTCTCCTCCCTGAGGAGGCAGTGGCCCATCTGCTGCCGGCACAGGAGGGAGGCGATGCTCAGTCCCAGTGCCCTGTAGCTGGCATTGTGGTGCCAGCACATGATGGGATGTGGCTGAAACCATGGAGCCTGTTGGACCCAGAGGATTCATCTTGCCAGGATTTATGCAGCTGAGAACATGGGCAGAGTCAGGCCTCTGGCTATAGAACCATTGAACAATTTTCATTCATCATTTTTGGCTGGCTCCAGAGCCCTGTTAAACAGCTTTTTCCATTAGTTTTAATGGGTGCAAGGTTTAGTTTGGTGCTTGAAGCTGGGCTGCAGGGAGGGTAATGGGGGGCCCTGGCTGCAGCCGTCACCTCTTGTCACTGCTGCCCTGCATCTGCTCAGCCATGCAGGGTGGCTGTTGGTGGTGTCCCCGGACACCTCGGGCATTTGGGACATGGTCTCTACACCAGCCTGTGTCCCCAGTTGCCAGCCCACTGCAAACAGCCTCCGTTGCAGGGGACGGAAACCAGCCATGTCTTGTCCTTGTGCAAGACTGGGAAAATCCTGGAGGCACTGGGAGACCTGCTCCTTGCCCACAGGGAGCTGGTGGAGGGGCAGACTGAGCTGCAGCCTGATCCCAGCAAGGCCCAGACCAGCTCCACCCAAGCGCTGTGCTCCAGAAAGGATTAGTCAGAGCTGATCCAGCCCAGAGGTTTCGCTGCAGGAGGGATTCTGAGCAGCTAATGAAATGTGGGGAACGGGCTGGGGTCAGGAGGAGAGGGTCTGCAGAGTGATTGCCTGATCAGAGCAACTGTAACCACCGAAGACTAAGCATCTTTTCCCGTTTTAGTTATGAAAATCAGACCAAAAATCCTGAAGGCAATGTTAGCATTAGCCAATTATGAGATGTCTTCAGCTAAGTGAGCCAAATATCTGTTCAAATACCAGTATCTTGTGTTTTCAGTGTGAAATAGGAATAGCTGTGCTGTACAAAATAAAAGACAAGAAAGGCATATTATTGTTTTAATGCAACCTTTCCTAACAAATTTGTATTCACACTGTATCTTAACAGAGGGATGTGGGAAGCAGACAGAAATTTATCTTCTCTAGAGAGTGATACATCAGTGCCTGGTTCACAGGAACATTTTTCAGACATCTCAAGAGCACCATGCGCAAAAATATACATACCATGAATTTCCTGAGCAGACAAGGGCTAGCTGGAATGACGACAATGGTAGGAAGAGCACAGACCAATTGCAGAAGCCTGGCAGGAGAAATCAAGATTATTCCACTGGAAATGCAGTGAAAATAGCTAGGAAAATGTTTGTCTGCTCATTAGGCAAATTATTTGTATTTCCTTTGCTGCCTGTTCCCAACGTGCCTTTCATGTAGAGTTCAGGTTCTAGGGTGCTCAGTGTTCATGAGGAACCCTCTCTCGGGGAAGCATCTTGCTTCCCCTGGGTTTGAAGAGTCCGGCTTCTGCCTCCAGGAGAAATTTGAGCTGGTGGAAACTTTTGGAGGGAAGTATCATTGTCAGAAAGAGGGCAGCTGAGGTCTTTTAAAGAGCATGTTGCAAGAAAACACAACTACTTTGTGGGACTCGCACCCCTCCAGCCTAATTTCCCCTGACAAGACAGTGGTGGCAACAGGGTTGTTGGACCAGTAGAGTGATGACTGTTTTCTTTCCCTTCCTGTAGACTTTAACAACTGCTCTCTCCCTTTTAAACAAATCCACACAATAGGAGACAAGTTGTCAAGAAAGATTAAATCAGTCTTTCTATGAAGCATTCCAAGTGCGGACTCAGCTTTCGCATCTGAGAGGGCAAATTTGTCTCCAAAATGGTTTGTGCCATTGTGCCAGGATGGTGGAGACGTGGTGCTGGGATGCGAGGAGATGGCATCCCCATTGATTAGCAGGCCATAGGTGGCCTCAAGACACTTTCATTGTGATCTTGTGACGTGTTTTGGGTACTTTCTCCCAGATTTTAGTGAAGCTTTCTTTTGTTCCCAGTGGCGTTGTTCATGTAAGGACTCAGTAATGCCAAGGCATTTGCTGACTTGCCCCAGTGCTGCCTGCAATGAGTTGTACTGAAGCAAAACCGGTCAATATTGCAACTCTAGAGGTTACTTAGACATCCTGGGCAGGCAATTGATGCAGGGAGTGAAGTTGTGTCAGGTTCGGGAAGATCAATGCACAGGAAGGGGAAGTGCTCTGCAAATCTGATGACTTTTTGACTTGGCCTTTGCTTGTCCAGGAGAGTGATCATATTGAAGGGGCCTAAATCTGGAAAGGCTGTGAAACAGTTACCCAAGATAAATATTTAATTCTTTGTTGCGTTTTTCCTCAGTGGATATACAATTTGTTACAAAAGCTTTTGGTGTCACTGTCACATTACAGGTGGACCCAGCGAAACCTTTCTCCTGGCAATTTGGGACCAGAGGGCATGTGCAGGGAAGCCTGGCTGCATCACAGCAAGGGCAGGGCACAGGGCTGTGGCAAGATGCCTGGGTCACAGCCTGAGTTTGTCACCCTTTGCAGCCCTCTGACATGCAGGTCCCAGGCCATCTCTCTCCTTCTCTACTTTTTTTTTTTTCACTGACCCTTCTGCAAATAGGAAGAAATACCTATAAGCATTAGTCTTATGGCATCATGTACAGGTTTTACCGGGACATTTGATTTTTTATCTTCTAGTGTAATTTTCCTGCTTTTCCCTCTTATAATAAGAGCTGTGATGAATAGACAAACATTTAAAAGAAACTAAGCATGGGTGGTTAACTTGTTCGCTTTGTCATAACAAACCAGGAGGGACCAAGCTTGGCAGCTTATGAGGTATGGAGCAGCAAGTGGGAGCTTCTTCATGAGAGGTTTGGATGTGAAGTGTGTGACAAGAGTGATCAGTGGATAGGGTAACCCGAATGGGCAGCAAGGTGGGGCGGCAGAAGAGGAGGCCAGTTTACTAGGCTGTGTCCCTCAAGGGCAAAACAGTCTGCAAAACCACATGAGTCTCCTGGATTATTTCTCAGGAGGGTGTTTGAGGGATAGGGAATATCTCCAGACCCACACAGGTGGTACAGAGGAACCTCCCCATCCCTCAAAAGCCAGCCCAGGGTGTCTCCATGTGGGGTTAACCTGTGGTGGAGGAGAGTCAGAGAAGCTGTTCCAGTGTGCATGTTCACTGTTGCCAAAGAGGACTGGAGGGTATGGCAAATGTGCCAGCACGCTGGATATCTGGGAGCTGGTTTTCTCCCTGGAGAGGCTGCAAGCTGCCTCCTGAGCAGGGAGGGCTGGCCCCGTTCTTCATTGTTGCCATCCATCTTCCAAGGGCTCCTGGGCTGCTGTGACAAGGTCCTTCCAAAGAAGGATGCCCATGTGCAGGACACCCCCACACCCCACTCTGTCTGTCCCAAATCAGTGGTTGATTGCCACCCCATGCTCTCTGCTTAGTGCTTGTCAGGGCAGCTGTGTCTCTAGGCTGTAGGAAAATACGATTTTGTAGCACAGTGATGAGTCTGCAGGAAGTGTGGTCTGAACCTGGCAGTCAAAACTCAGCAAAAGGAGGAGAGTTTTCAGTCTCCTTTGGATCTGTGTGGGCATCCAGGGGCTTGTATCACGGCCTGATGTGAGCCCCAGGAGGCAGAGGTTTGCCCTGTTGTGGGAGATGTTTCTTTCCCACATGCCACCTCAGTGATTTGGGCTGCCACAGCATGAGCAAAGGCACGGTTTGAGTTGGCTGGAGCACACTGAGGCTTCTGCGAGATTATCTGGTCAGCAGTAGCTCAACAGGGATCTTGTAATAACAAGGATGCTGTGATTTGCTGCTCCTGCTGCTGGATATCAGCATAATTTTAATGCCTTGAGGACAGTGTTTGATTAGGGATAGAATTCCAGAAATGGCAGATTGTACTCAATTGGTGATGTAACTAGTAATTTAATTATAAGTTGCCTAATGTCAGAAGTATATTGTGGCTAATAACAGTCTGTGCCTTGAGAACACATTTGGATCCCAACTCTGGCCCTGGATAGTGTGCTGACTACTTGCACAGCTCCTCCAGCAGGCAAAAAAGCCCAAATCCTGGTGGACCTTCCACTCGAAGGAAACCCTGGCTGGGTGTATGGCAGGTTGTGTAATTCCAGCAGCATGGGCTGACTTAGTATTACAATGTTCTTCTTGTTTCTTCCTTTTCCTCCTTGAAGTCCCAGCTGCACGGCACACTGCCATCATCCCCCTTCCCCTCCTTTAGACCATAGACTTTCTGCAACTAGGGAATATTACTGACTGTGGGCCTGTGTTGTATGCTTTCTTAAGCCTTAAAGCCTGTGAATGCTTCCGTTTCTACACGGTACATTGCAGAGATGGCGCCAACCAGCTGGTCTCCATCATTAGTATAATGAGCAGTGGCAAAGCTGTGATAATCTTCCTGGAGGTGCTTGGGGCAGGAGGGGAGGGAGCAAGGAGACCAATAACTGGAGAGTGCACCTAATAGTGTGACTTGGGCATTTTTTGGTGCAGTGATTTTGCAGCAGGAGATTTATGCTCGTATGGGCACCCATTGAAATAACTGAGTCTGGCCATATGCCTCTCATTACAGGATTAAGGTCTTGGTTGAAAATTTTGGCATGAAGAATACTCCTGTTTTATTTAGCTCTAAGAAAAAAATATTTTTGACCGTATGAGGAGACATGAGAGCAAAGATGGCACTTCCTTGCATAATTATTAAATTATCATTATCTCGTAAATGCAAGCTTCTAAATAGCTTAATTGGCGTCTTTTTAAAGCAAACATTTGTTATATCTTACTCCAGAGTTTCCAGTACATGGCTTTAAGTTTCTGTAGCTTCATATTCTTCCTCCAGTCAGCTGAATAATTAAATAGCTGAGTTGGAGATTTTATTATCCAGAAAATCTGCAATTTAGCATTTGTTGCCCAGAAAATGGACACGTTTCTTTTTCGGATACATTTGGACGCAGTAGGGATCTGAATCTCTAGCGATTTCATTTATAGAAGTTTTCCAAGTGTTAAGTGATATTAAATTAAGTGAAATGAAATACTTGGAGTCTAAATAGTTCACATCTCTGTATAAATGGCTGCTTCTATTATTGAAGTATGTGAATTGCAGGGTTGCCTCCACATTTTCAGCATGGTGAGTGAGTGTTTAACCCTGGGACACCTACTAAAGGTGATGTGTGTCAGTGTGCCCATGTACTACTTTTCCATCTGCGCAAGGTAAAATGCAGGCAAAACACCTTTTCATTTCTTCACTTTCACAAAATGCCTCGCAGCTTGCTTTCTTCTGGCCTATCTGGAGTTCTGTGCTCTTGACACTATAGAATGATTTTTCTTTCAGAAATTATTTGTATTACAAGGCCTGGCACTGGATCTTCAATAATCCCGTGAGTAATACACTGAGATAGGAGCTGATATTGCAGAATTGGGTTTGACACAACCCCATTGCCTTTGTCTTCAGAGAGGGACATGAACCAATGGCAGCAGCAGGGAATAAGTGCTGCCCAGGACAGGGATGGGATGAAGGGTTTTCACTCAAGCTTTGGGTTTTGTTTTAAAAGCTGCCTCAAGTGAAGCTTATTAAAGGCTGAAGTATGGAAATGAATGACTAGACTTTTGGGAGCAGTAGGTACACAGTTGTTCTCCTTGAGCTAATGGCTATGTCCAGGGGGAGGTTTACAAAAATTAGTACTTGCTGTTTCGTGTGTTAGAGAAGCCTTTGATACTTGGCCCTCAAAGGCTGAACCCCAGCATTAGCAGAGGTTTATGGAGGCTGAAGTGAAGTAAATCTTGTTATTTCACAAAGCTGATTGAGTTTGTCTTGATTTTAAACAGCGTGGTGTGTGGTACTCTATTCAGGCTTCATCCATAGCCTATTTTCACTAAAAGACTTCCATGGATGTAGGCAGGCTTTGGGTCAGGCATTCAGTGTGATAATGGTGCCTTTTTAGCCCACTGTTGCCATTCAGAACCTGTTGCAAAAAAATCCCAGCGGATTTGTAGGATGTACTACCATCTCTTGTCACTCTGTTAGCACTAATGCTTGTGGAGTTACCCATACCATGTTAGTGTGTAACAGACAGGGAACAGTCTATTGAGAACAGTATATCCACAATATAAACATTGCTTCCATATACAATGACTGAACATAAAAATATCTGTCTTGATTTGTTAAAAATGTTGTCAGTTAAATTACTCTTCATTGACCACTGAATAGCCTTTTGAGAAGGGTACTAATTTTTGAGTCTGAGCTGAGGTCTGCTCCATGTTGGTTTATGAAGCAGGCTTCCTTAGCAAGCCCTGTTGGGATGTCTTTTGAACAAACACCAGCTAAGTGGTGCCCCGTGGGTTTACTCACTGGTTGGAGTCTTTGAAGCCACTCATGATACAAACTAGTTCTAGTTGCTCTCGGCTGGGAGATCAGGGTCTGTCAGCACCTGACTCTCTGGTATGAGGCAGGTTTGCTTGCAGATGGAAGAGGGCATTGCCTGGGACCTGCTGGAGCATCCAACTCATGGTCTACCTGCTTGGAGGGGAGGGAGGCTGTGGTGGTGGCCGTGCTCAGCCACATCTGCAGTCTGAGCCGGTGCTCTGGGAATCTTGCTTCTTCACAGAAATGGTCTTCATGACTCAGCCCCTTTTTTTGCATCCTTTTTTCACCCACCAGAGCCTGTGCAACTGCCAAACACTCTTCTCAAAACCTTTGGGTTGCCCCCATACATAAGATTGTTGCGGTAAAAATAAACAGTCTTAAAGTTTCCATAAACCAGTTGCTCTGGTCCATAGTAAGACAAGGAAATGCCAGAGCCATACTTGTGCAAACTTGTGTCAAGTCTTTTCTTCGCCACTCTGGAGGTTTTTTTGTGCTTAAGTCTGTGTCCTAGGAGGATCTCCGGTCCCTGATATATTATCTCCTCGGAATAATGAATCTCTCCTCTCCTTGTATACACGGACCTCTTCAGTTCATCTGGCTGTTGAGTGTGGACTGTCTGCTACAAAAGCATACCTTTTTTCTCTGCTCAGGTGTCTGAGTCCCCAGAAATCTCTCGTGTCTACCCTTTTTAGGGTTTGGTGGTGTCCAAACCTCCTCTTTCACCTTGGTTTCTGTGTTCTGCGGTTTGGGCAATCCTTCCCTGGGCCACGCTCCTTCAGGAGAAAATTTGCTGATTCTTAGACAGAAACCACTGTCCCATTGTTTCCTCCATTGAACGGGAGTCACCAAGATTTACTAATCATTTGTTATCATTATTTTGAGAAATACACAGCACTGTCCTGTGAGCAAACGCTGACCACAGACACATTTCCAGTGAAGGAGCTGAAAAAAGTCCTCAAGTAATTATCTGTCTATATGGAAATACTATTTTCCCATCTCAGAAACAAATCAAGAGGGCGAAATCAGGGTGCTTCCCTGCAAGCAGGGTGGGGACAGGGCAGCCACATGTCCAAGAGAGCCCACAGGAGGTCTGGGGTAACATCATACCCTGAACTTGAGGTTGTCCTCAGTACCCTGCCTCCAACCACATCACCTGCCTGCTTACAGCCCAATTGCCTTTTGGAGAGCACTGGAAACAGCATTTATTTCATTCCAGCACATTTAAGTGACTGAGAAGTCTCCAAAGACAGTTAAACCATTTAATGTGTCTCACAGGACCTACTGGCAGGTTTTTGCAGTCTCCTTGGGAAGCTGTGGCTGCCAAGGGACTGTGGGAAGCAGGTGGGTGCCAGATGGGGCTGGGCTCCTGCCTGGGGACACCAGCTCTGCTCCCCACGGTGCCACCACCGACCGCTGCTCGGGAGCAGGAGGTGAGTCCAGCTTTGTCCCCATACTTTTGCCATGGTACCTACTGATTTTCTTGTTTTGCTTGAAATTATCATAATTTGTGTAGAGAACGCTGGCTGCGTGGATATTTTTAGGGGGATAAAATTATAGAGGTGAACTGGGAGAACGGATTGAATAAAGGGAGAGGTTTTCGGCTGCTGTTCCCTTGCAAACAGCTCCTGCTTTATTTATAGCTGCACGTATGTGCGTGTATCGCCATGTGTTCACCTCTTTCCAAAAATCAGATCAAATTTTCCTGGCATATATGATTCCTAGTCAATGTTTCCTTATTCATCAAAGGACCGTTGTGTCACGTTTCTTGTCTAAGTCATACCTAGAAATACATGAAACAGAGATTTTTTGAGCTGAATTAAGATCAAATGAGTAGGAGGTGCAGCTATGAGACTTTGATGTAGACAAACCAGGAAAGCTTTCTCCATAGTGAGGAGCTAGGAGCCACTCTCTCCTTCCCAGCACAACTCAACTTCCTATTCTTATAAATTGCTTAAATAACGAATAGCTTTAAAAGGTGCACCCACGAGCACCTATTGGCTTTCTGATCACTTCAGAGCTGCCATTTGACTTGTAATGAGTTCTTTGTGCTCTGACTCCATAATGATGCTACGGGAGTTGTAACAATAATTAATAACATTACAACCTATTGTGTTTTATGACCACTGCTAAGGCTAGCCAGGGAGAAAATTGTATTTGGATTTTGGCCCACTTATTTTAATCAGGCTTCTGAAGCACTTTTAACTTGTTTAAATACCTGTGAGCCTTCATCTAGAGTAATTGTTTCTATTAGTCATGAGGATGTATTGCAGTCTGTGACTGATCTTTAGAGCAAGTTGTATGGCTGGGGAAATGGGTTGAGCTGTAAATACCTGTAACACGGTGGTCACCAATGGGCCCTGAAGGGCTGTGCAGGGCAGAGATTTTGCTGGTGACACAGGAGTGCACGTGATGTTTCTCTGTATTTTATACAGAACCGGGAAAAGAAAAGGAAAGAGAAGCCCACGGTGGCAGGGGTGTAGGGGAGCAGCTCAGGGTTTGCTTTGCTTTGCAGGGTTTCAGGTCAGGGCTGGTCTGCAAGGGAGATGGGAGACAGCACCATAAGTTGAGTCAATCACAAATCTCTTTGCCATCCCTAAGTAATGCAAACACATTAAAAAAAATCCCAAATGTTGCTCCGACTCATGCTGGCTGAGGAGCTGCTTATACTTGAGTATCACGTTGAAAACCTTCATCAGCCAACATGCAGATGAAGCAGATAAGCAGAGTCCTTCTCTTTGGACTCCTTCAGAGGCAAAACAAACAGACAAAATAATATGCTCTGACCTGCAAAAATTGGGTTTTCTTGCTGTTTATTTCTTTCCTGGAAGAGGTGACCTTGCGCATCTGCAGTGCTTGCTGCCAGGGCCGCATCTCTTCCTTGCTGGCTTTACTGCTCCTCTTTGCTTCTCTTCTTTTTGCTCCTCTTGTAAAGCAGCTGGGGCTGGGTAAATGCTAGCAGAAAGGCAAGGCAGCCTTATTTATATGGTGTTTCCCTGTCCCAGTTGCCCAGGGCGCTGTGCAATTATAGAACTCAGACACTTAAAATAACATCTGGGTAAAAAAAAAGAAGCAAAGTGTAACTTAAAGTTCACAGTTCCCCAAAAAATAAGAAAACAGTTAATGGCTTGTCTAAAACAATCCGTCTCTTTATTGGCTTTGAGACTCTGAAAGGGCCAGGCTAGGCGAATGCCCTGAGATGACCACTCGTACCAGCAGTGCTGCAGTTGTGCTGTATCTTGAATTTCTTCTTATCTTTTTTTTGTTTTTTAATGATTAAATTAAGAGAGCTCTTTGGTGTATGTCCTTTTGGTCCAGTGCAACTTTCCCCAAAGGAGTTGCCTGATCTCTTGAGGGCTGGCTATCACAGCTAGGTTTGGAAAGGAGAAATTTGTGGGAAATTTTAATGAAGAAAGAGCCAATCTTTTGCACAATGCTCAAGGCCGTTGCCCAGCGTCTGTCCTCTGTCTGCCTGGTCACAGCTTTCCTGGAGGTGAGGGGGCAATAGGGATAACAGCAAGAAAATAAACAATATGGAGACAGAAAGCAATTTTCTGGTCCTACTTGTGTGTTTGTTTTTACCCTCTGCCAAACACCAAAGGGTTGCAAATACCCTCTGCTTGGTTGAATGGTTGCAATTAAATAGGAGAGATGGATGTTGGTGGTGGGAACTAAGAGCTTGGACTGTCCCAGCAACAATTTCTGCTGAAAATCCGTGTGCTAGACTCAGTAAATGTTGCCTGAAGGGAATGGTCTGTTCTGTGTTCAATCTCTGCTGTGCTGCAAGGTGGGGTGAGCACGGTGGGTCAGACACCCCAACTCCCCGGGGGGACGATGATGTCCTGAATCTCTGCGGGTTTTGCTTCTTGTCTGAAGGGTGTCTGTGCAGGCTGGGGCAGGGAGGCTGCAGCTGGGGAGCCCCGATAGCACTTGGTTATTTGGGGAAGTGCAAGGCTGTAAGAAAAAGCCATAGAGGGCAAACATTATAGGTCAGAACAGAGAGTCTAAACAGAAGCTGGAAATGGCCCATTCAGCTGCTGGGCAGGTCTGAAGCCAGGAGGAAGTAGGAAAGAGCTTTAGGAAGGTAGCAATGACTGCAAAGAGCACAGGGCAGTGTTTCTTGTCCAGGAAAGTAAAATAAGTGCCTTCACTGGAAAGGTGATCTGCAGGCAATCCACCGTACAGAAGAGATGTCAGCTCCATGGGTGTCAAGATCTGGTGGGTGGGTGACTTCTTACAGACCTGAGACAAAATTTTAGAAGTTTAAGATGCTTCAACTAGTAGCAAATGAGTGGATTTTGTGTCTTAGCTTTTTAGGAGAGAACAAAGCCCATTTAGGTGCCTTAACCTGTTCTATCTTTTTTCCTCCTGTCAGCATTTTGCAGTAGTTTTAATCATACGGATAGGAGATACAGAAGAATATTCACTAGATTTAAAAAATGGGCCCCATTTTATTTCCCTAAAAGTGGCAAATAGTTGTTGCATGTTACTCAGGTCAGCAGTACAGTGAGCTAAGAAACACAATATTTTCATATTCTTACTTTGATAAAGTAGCTTTTATACTTTTTAAGGGGCAGGATGGGTTGCCAAAGCAAGAGTTAAGCTAAATTTTATATAAACCCACATTGTTTGTCTTTGGGCAGAGAATATGCCCAAATGACAAAGTTGAAATCTCAGTTTTATCCAACATGGTGTGTCTGATAGTTCTAGTCCCAGATGCTGCAACACTGGTTCAAGCCAACCACAAAATGTGGATCCAGTCCTTTCCTGTAGGGCTTGGGTTCACCTTTATTTCTAAGCTCTGGCTGCTCCAGTCCTAGCATAGAGGATGACAATCCAGTCAAAGCTGCCTGGGGAAAGCACTCTCTGTACCTTTTTATCGGCAGAAATTTCCTTGATGACCACGTTCCTGCTATTTTTCAGGCTCTGATATTAACAGCATGAGGTGCCTGTAAAGTAACATGAGACAGGACAACACTACAGCAAACCTTTTCTCATCTGAGCAGCACTTCCAGATTCCTCTACTTTGTTTCTAGGAAGATCTGGGTGCAGTGCCACTTGAAATACCAAATTAAAAAAATAACTCAGTTTTTCCAGCTTTAGATGCTGCAACAATTCAACACAAACAAATGCAATGAAAATAATTAAAGTTCAGATAGAAACTTGGTATCATTTAAGATCTGCCACCATATCCACATAGACCCATAGTAATTACGATGCATGCAGAGTAATAGAAGCCTAATGGTTGCAAAACGTTCCTTGGATTAATTGGCTTTGGCAGCTTACACACTCACATGATTTTCTACATTTTTGCCCATCCTGACAATCATTCTGTGCTCTAGGCGATCTTTGCCTGAGCTGTCTGTCTTTATAACCATCACATTATTCTGGCTTTTTGAACTTCATAGTGCAGTAGTTTGCCTCTCAGCACCCAGTATGGTTTAATCATGTCCTTATTTGTGCACTGTTGTGCAGGGGAGAGCTGTTTCTTTCTTCTATAGGAAAGGCAGTTTGCACAAGGAGGACAACCGTGTTCCTGGAGCCATGGAAAGTGAGTGGTGGGGCCTGTGAACAAGGGCTCTGATCTTGCTCCATGAGGGGACCAACACTCAGGGGTCACCACAGAAATAATAGGAAATCTTAGCACAGGTTAGGGAATGAGTACCAAACCATGGCAGTCCTGTCCACATGGCAGTGGGGGATTTTACAGCATTATAACTCTGACTTGGCAAGAGCTAAAGCCCTTGCATTGAATTAGATTACACTTAAGCATGTACTTAAGTGCCTTGCTGCATCGGAGTCCAAATTGCTCAGAATAAGGAAAGATGACTTGCAACAGACAGGCCACAGTACGGCAGATTAAGCCTGCCTTTGAAAGTTAGAGTTATCCAAGTAAATTGGCACCAGTGTCAGCACTAAAGTAAGCCTATAGTAGGATAAAGCATTTCAAATGACTGGTGGAAGCATTGCTTTCTGGAGCTCTTCTCTGTGGGTTTCACAAATGCTGCGATGTGGTCCTACCAGTAACATGCTATCACTTCAGAAAAGAGTGAGAACATTGCTGGTATCTTACGAAACATCTTGAGAGAAGTGAGGAAAATGTCCCCAAATCCATGTACATGCAAGTGAATGCCAGCTCGGCTCCTGCTGGTGATATAGTTTTATTTATGCTGCTATTAAGCTCTGCAGCACGTGGGGTCAGGCAGGGAGCAGCAGGGCCTGAGCACCACCGGGAGCTGCAGGGAAATCCTTTGCCCTGCATGCAGAGCAATGTGTGCTAGTGGAACCAGCTGAACTTTGAAATCTGGGCTTCTTGTTTGAAGCTGAAACTTGAAAGCAAACCTCCAGGGAGAAAGCAATGCAACATTTTTTTGTTTTTGCTTTTTTTTTTTGAAAACGATGTAAACTGAGTACTGTCTGCTCACAGCTTCAGATAAAGTCTAGTAGATAGGCAAGTTTCTGAAAAGTCTCTTGATTAAGCATCAGTTCACACACCTGGGTCTGCTCCCATAACTAAATACAGGGGTACGACTGAAGCTGCACCATTCTTTCACGGCTCCAGACTTGAAGCAAAGCAAGGGCTGGGTGAGAGGGTCCTGCAGCAGGTGCTGTTCTCAGGGTGGGGAGAGGAACATGCCCTTGGTGGGAGAAAGCCCTCCTGGTGGGACTGGTGGTGCAACAGGGCCAGGTCTCTAACACACTAACCTCCAGGTGCCAAACAACCACTTTTCCAGCATTGCTAACATTTGTAGAAACTTCCTAAAGCTTCCTGGTCCAGAATTTCGGCTGAAATACTCCAGAATATCCCACCCTGCACTGTCTGTGCTTCCAGCCTTCCTGCAGTCACTAGCACAGTGCAGACAGCTTTAGGAAGATGATGCTGTAGCCCCTGTCAGCATGCAGACATGGTGTGAGTATGCTGTAGCTGTACCACATCTCTCTCTGTAACAGCTCACAGCTGCAACGGGACACAGAGGGCACTGACACCCTGTCTTCTGAGTGTCAAAGACTGGCTGTGGGCTGGTGCTCTCTGACACAAGTTTTGCACGGCCAGGGGAGCATGGAAGGCTTTAGTCTGCACTTGCTGTGCTCATTCATGCAAAGCCCATCAGCAGGGCTGTGTTCACAGAGCAGCGTGTCCAGCCTGTGCTGCGGTGGGGATCGTAATGGGACAGAGCATGGTGGGACAGACCGTCACAGACCCCAGCCCCACGGCCAGCTGGAGCTGCTCCTGTGCTGCAGCCCTGCACTGGGGATTAGCCATGGACACCAGAGACAGGGCAGGATGAGAGATTCGAAGCAGGTACTATTTTGGGTTATGAGTAGCACAAGCCAACAGGACTCCGCTACCTGGAAAGCTCCAGGCTGCGATCCAAATTACTCATCAACTTACCTGGTGAAATTCAGATACTTTCCAAGAAATGCATTCACTTTCAAAAACCAGAGCTGAAGCTGAGGTTACATTTCTGACGCACCCAGACAGTATGGTGTGTTGTCTTTTTGTGACAGTCCTTTAAAAATGATTAAACAAACGTAATAGGCAGGTGCAGGTACTGAGGTTCAGTCTGTCTGAGGAAGAGTCAGAAGTTAATTTAAGTGACTCGTACAACGTGTCACCTAATTCCAGTGGCAGAAAAGCTAATTAAGATGGAGTTGGTCCAAGACCGCAGTGGTGTGTCAGTGGTACGGAGAAAACACTGCCACAAAGGCACAATAAAATTGCAGTTACACTAACGAGCCAGTCAGCACTGAGTATTCAGAGTCTGCGAGGAAGTGCTAAGCAACATAATTAACTAGATATCTTGGTGCCGTTGATAACTTCATGAATATTTCATACTCTTTTCCCACCAAACTGTACTGACAACTTGTGACACAGAACTAGCTGGAGTAAAATGCACTTAATATGCAGTTGCTGTAGCTGTAAATTCATCATCAGACATTATTTCCTTAAGGATGCTTCTCCAGTAGCCTTACCAGCAACTCAGTCGAGATCCACAGGCCAAAAAGCAAACACAGCCCTTCTCTAACGAGTATTTTAATGGTCCTGATAACACGGAGCAAGTCAGCAGTGTGGTTCTGTAGCCCTCGTTAGGGAATGCTAAATTAGCAGTTCCTTGGGGACAGCAGCTCCAGCTCGAAGGGGTCGTGCCTAGAGAGCAGATGCACCCGTGACTTTTTTTGCTTTGATAGGAATTAGTAACTTTGTGCAAAATTTGCCTGCTATGGTAGGGGGATGATGTGAGGGAGGTTGTGTGCATGTTTGCAGGATTTGGGATTGTTTTCCTTTGCTATCTTAATATCTAGTTCACTGAAAATCCCCTTTTAAAACCACCCTAGGAGGGGAGGGCAAAGCGTGGCAGGCTGGGCAGCAGGGGCTCTGCTGCAAAGATCTCTGTCTCTGCAAGAAAGCTGCTTAAAAAGTTTCTGTAGCCTCTTTCAGGAAAACCAGATGTGGAACATTAAAGCGTTTGAGGTACTTGGTCCAGAGAAATCTGCGAGAGCCTCCTTTTTACACCAGCCCAAGCTGAGTGAACAAATGAAGTCTATCTGGGTGTTTTATTGCAACTCCCAGCGTAAGTGAAGCCAAAGCTATTTTACTTGGATAAAATCTGTAAGAAGACATTGAAACAGTGAGGAGATGGCTGTCGTTGGACGTACAGCAGGAGCCTTTGCACCCGACCGTGGCAGAGGAAAAGCAGGGTCGGTCTGGGAGAGGAAAACTGAAAACTTGCTCGGAAAACTTGTTGCAGCTCTGTAGAGGAGAGCTCTGTGTTTAGACTGTGGGCTGGGAGCTGGTGCAGTTACGGTACCTGCCAGTGACGCAGATGGCCTGACCAGCCACAGGACAGTAGCTGTGGGTGGTGGGGAGCCCGGTGACACAGCGGCTCCCACCTGTGGGTGTGAGTCAGAGCCCACAGCCCCGTCTGCGCCTGTCTCGGGATGCTCTGGCTGTGCTGCCTGTGGTCAGGGGAACCAACACGCACCGCAGCGCAGCCCTGCTGCTCTGGGAGTAATAGGATAGCTTTTCCCTTCCTTTTGTTTGTTTTCACAAGTCAAATGTGAGACTCAGCTTTGCTTTGGAGGGGCTACGCCGCATCCCTGGGCTCCCCTCTGGCCATTGCTCCTGAAAGGCTGCCCCTGTGGGTGGCATCGGGCATCTCTGGGTATGCAGGACTATATTTGCCCAGAAAACCAACAAAGCCATGGGATCTGAGACCCACATGAGTGCAAGCACTGACAGCAGCAGGGCTTCTGGCACCAGTCTCCCAGCGATGCTTTTAACTTGTTTCACCTCAAGTCTAGTTCCAAGAACTGGCCATGCCTGCACCAGGAAGGCTCCAGGTCTGGGAGCAGCACAAAAAATAAACCACAACCTTTTAGTAGAGAAGAAGTAATTGTAGCTTCAAATTGAAAGCAAACTATATGTTTACATAAACCTCTTGTTTTTAAGCCAAGCCTGTGATTCAAGGGGAGGGTCTGGGTTAGTGAGAGTGAAAGCAGATACTTTCCTGTCTCGTCTGAGCTCCTGGGTTCATCCGTTCCGTAAACACGCCATGGGAGGCTGGCTCATCCTATGCTCACATCTCTTGCAGCCTGCCATGGAATGAGTAGTAGTGATCTCATCCCTATCAGCAATGTCTCCAAAAGTGCACTGTCCCCTCTTTTTCCATCGTTGGATTTACACATGGTGCAAAGTTGCTGGAAGCAGAAAGGATGTGCATGAAGTGACAAGTCCCAGCAGGTCTCGGGGCTCTCTGGCCATGAACACGGGAGGCTCCATCTAATGCCCCTCATTTGTAGTCTTTCCACTGCCCTCTTTGACAATTTGGGGGGCTCAGACATTAGTTATCTTGTTTCCAGCACACAAAATGGGTTACTAAGGAACACAGAGAAAAAAATCAAAACTGAAGCATTTTGCATCACTGCTTCCCTGTGTGCCTATACCAGAATTGTTGCTGCGGAGGAGCTGGTGCTCCTCAGGCTTGGCTGTGGAGCTGGTGAAGGGCTGGCAGGAACGGGTGGCAGGGAGGATGTGGATGAGGTGTCAGAAAGTCCTTTGTCTGGTGGAGCTAGGCAGTGTTGAATGGGTGACCTGGAGAGATGGCAGGAGCATCTCTGGGGAGGAGCAAGCTGGAAAATCAGCTGTCAGGGAGGGTCTTCCAGGGCCTGGTCCTGCCTCGGGGCACGGCACCGACTGCCTCATCCCCCCCATGTCCCTTCCAGCCCTCCAGCTCTGAGTTTCTGCACTGTAAATGCTGCCGACACTCCCATATGGCAGCAACCATTACCCTGCGCTAAATCCCTGGCAGCAGCACTTGCCTTGCCTGGAAAGTGGCTCCTGCAGCAACGTCCTGCTCTCTCCGCACAACCACATTCACTTGGGCAGTCTGTCTCCATCAACAGAGTTAGGAAAACGTGGATCCCTACAAATTGTATATTTGCAGGGAAGACAAGCACGGTGTTCTGGGGGTGGGGTGAGGGGGGTCGGTTTTGTAGGAAGGGCTGGGATGCTGCCTGCATGGGGGGCTCTCAGCCCTTTGCAGCGTAGCCAGGGACAAGTGGCTTCACATGAGCCTCTTGTTTCTGCTGGCAGCTTGGGAGGCTTGGGTGAAAACACAAATTTGCATTTTACAGCAAAACTGTGCAGGGTTGTGCCCTCACATGGTGGGGACCCTCGGGGCTCCCTGGGGGACACCTCGGCGTGTGGAGGCTGCACCAACTCCCAGACGGGCACAGGACCAAGGGGATGGTGTCTGACCTGGTGTGGTCCACAGAGACGTGGAGGTGGGAGCTGGGGACATGGCTGGCAAGGGTGCTGGCATTTTTAAGACAAATTTGAACAACCTTGACTGGCATGTACTTTGCCTCTCTATACAATGCAATTGATTAAAATTTGGTGCATGTTTAAGCAGCACTTAATCAGAAGGGCCAAATGTTAATACTGTATAATTTATTTCATCGTAGTTAATTTTCAAGCAACACACTGACAGAGAATAATTTTCCATTTCTCTGTATCGCTTGTGCAACAGAAGCAGCAGCAGCATTGCCACAGATATTGCAAGTATCTTACATTTTATTCAATTGAGTTCATTTTTATCTCTTTAATCATAAAACTATAAAAACAAGATGATATCACCACTGGTAATTATGTAACAAGCCACTGGGCAAGAAAGAGCACATTTAAAGTTGTGGTATGAGCAAAGGATATTTGGGGGAATTAACGACCTTGAGTATTGAAGCTGAGAGAGTGAAACACATATATGGGGTTACAATGCATTTAAAATACAGGAGGGAAATAATAAATCAGATGAATAGTTGTAAGGAAATTGGAAATTGTGGAGAGAGAGTAACAAAACTACATGGAGATTGAAGGACTTATGCCTGTTGCTAAGAATGGTAATGAGAATATGCAATTTGAATAGGTCTAAACTGCCCTTGAAATATCATTATAACTTATTTGAAAAGGCATTTACCATTTGTATGATTTTCCCAAAAGTAATACATTTCCTTGTATCTTTCTTCGTTCAGAGCATCAGAAATATGTCTGAAATAACCGCATATTGGAGTTGAAAATAACATAATGTTTCAGGAAATCAAATCAAAAGCATTTTTTTAATCTATAGGGCTTCCGTGGGAAAGTATCACAGTGTAGAGACACAGTAGCAGTACCCAGGTTAATTTTATTTTCTTTTCTTCCTCCTATAAGTGATTGACCAAAGGGAATGAAAAGCATTGGTCACTCTACAAAGTGAACCACAGCAGCAGTGCTTTACGGAACATGAAAATTCTGAGTAGTAACTTTGCTAGTGCTACTTGTATCTCTCTTTATCGCAGTTAGCTGGGATCAAATACCTGGGCACATGAGCTGCTCTATCTGCTGCCATTGCCCGGGATGGGTGTCAGTGCAGTAACTGGGAATGCCAGGGAGGCAGCGGGGAAGCCCAAGAGATGAAATTATTTAGGACTCAATCCAGGGGTTATCTAAGTCATGGGGAACTGTCACATGAGCTCCCACAACCTTTGCAAAGACACAGCCCTTTGACTGTAACCACATCTGAGCAAGTGCAACAGGCATTACTTAATAATCTTCAGCAGAGAAACAGAAGAAGAAATTTTCTCTGAAAGTATGTGCCAATCTCCCAAATACTGTTTTCGGCAAAAAGGCCGCTTGACAGCTGCAGACAGAGAGGAAAATGAAGTCTTCCTCACCTCTCAGTACAACAGTGCAACAAGTTCTCGTAAATGGCTCTGAAATACGGGTTCTGGCTTGCTCCATGGCTTGCTCCTTTTATGAATAATGGTTACGTTTTGATCATTCTCGAACTCATGTCGTAAGTACATTCCAGACAAGGATAGCTGTGTCTTAGAGATTGCTGCAAGTCATCCACAGGAAAGTGGTAGAGTTTATTTTTAAAGGTGGCTGCAAGCAATATTTTAATGATGGAAACTTCTTAAGAAGGCTCTGGTGTTTTTAATGCAGCCTCTCCAACAAGGTCCCATATGGACTGTTACTATACTGGAAGATGTTACCTGTTCCAAAGAAGGCACAGGTTGCTTCTTTTTAACAACTACTCCTCTTTGTGTATGTAAAGTCCACACTTTCAATTGGCTGTGAAGAGGCAAAAGACCAGAAGAGAAAGTAGAAATAAAGGCAGACAGAGCACATTTGCTACCATCCAAACAGGTGGCATTTTTTTTTCTCGCTTCTTAAAGATTCAATGCACAAAAGTCAGGAAAATCAAACTTATGGTTCCCCCAACAGCTGTAACTCTGCTCCTGGCAGAGAAAGAGCAAGACATAAATATAACCTCATACCCAGCAGTTCATGCGACATGTGTGAAAGGAGGTAAGTTATGGGTGCTACGGGAACCATGATTTTGAATGTCCTGACTTGTGAGTTTAAATTCTCAGGTCCAATATTCGGGGTAGTTTCTTTCTTTCCTTTTCACACCCTGTAGTTATGAAACGTATTACAGCTCTTGCCCTCCTTATACTGACAGAACAATTTGGATCCTGCAAGCTGCTGAAGACTCTGTTCTTCATGAGGTGGTGATCACAGTTATTATCCATAGGTTCTCAAGGCTGGATCTCGCTTTCCTTGGATCACAACCTTTATACTGATTTGTGACATTTGCCTCTCAAATGAAAGATGAGACAGGGCAGCACGTGTCATTAGTAACCTGCATGGGAGCCCTTGATGGTTGCCAGCACTCGCTGCCTGTCCTTGCGCTGCACCTGAACCGACCCACGTGTGGGCACATGTACAGAGGTGACAGCCCTCCGTCAGCTGGATGCCTACACGTCAGTGAAGCAAAAGGCATAAATGAGAGATCACCGTGCCTGTGTGCTTTAAATTTCAGCACATGTGCCTTCAGCAGGGCAGAACTGGCTTTGGTTATGTCCTGCAAATTCGCTCTGTCATCTTCATGACAATAAATTTGCACATCTCATTTAAACTCCTACTTTATTTTCCCAGATGAGGCTTTCAGACATTCGGAAGATTTTCACTAAGTGTCATTTAAAGAGAAAGTTTGCTGTGCTTTGCATTTCAATTGGACTTGATATCCCAAGGAGTATGTATTAAAGACTGTCCGTAAATTCCTCGAATAGCTATCATACTAGTTATGCTGATATACCATTAAAATAATTTCCACAGAAATTACAGTTTAAAAAACTAATATAAAATAATGACTGCCTGGTTGTCCATTAAAGTGAATTTATTAAACTGTTGGGAAAACTTGTCAGCCCTGGGTACAAAATCTGCTATCTCCCTTCCAGCTGTGGGCATCTTGCACTGAGAAGGGCCATGGGAAGAGGAAGAAATCCAGAGAAGCAGCTGCTCAACAGCGGTGATGTAAGTAGGGTTTTGCAGACCT
Organism: Pampusana beccarii; assembly: GCA_013399365.1. Classification (NCBI taxonomy): domain Eukaryota; kingdom Metazoa; phylum Chordata; class Aves; order Columbiformes; family Columbidae; genus Pampusana; species Pampusana beccarii. The sequence goes on along the minus strand of VWYH01008138.1, from coordinate 1,315,837 downwards.
GTTTTGGCAGCTCTTTGGTACACAAGCTGTTATTCTGACCACACAGTAGGTGTGTATATACAAAGGCAGAATACAACCCTAAATACCTTAATCATTTCCTTCTGCTGTTGTTCATACTACCAGATGAGCCTCCCCCATGGATAACTAGATATTTTCTGGTTGTGGATGTAAAACCCAAGTTCATACTGGATCTAAGGAGATGTCAGTGTTATTCTATCAGTTAAAGTTTGTCTTTTTGAGTCTTGTTTCTGCTTCCAGGACTGCTTCAACCACCTTCCTGCTGCATACCCGCTTTCAGCCAGAGCCAAATAGAGGTTACAGAACTTTTGTTTTGGTGCCTATTTGGAAAAAAATTAAGTTTCAGTTGAAGTTGAAAGCTCTTTAATTACATTAAAATTAATTGCCAAGAAGATCAGATCCACATGTGTAAGTGCTTTGTTGAATAGAGAGAGGTTCAGATGTGCTCCTAAAGGCTCTGTGGATTTGCAAGCAGAGTTTGTAAAGTTGAGCTTCTGCTATATCACTGTGTTAAAAATACAGCCGAATGGTGGACCACCTCTATATGTCATGCCTGACTGCAAATCCTCAGTGCTGACCTCCACGAATATTTACCCATACCAGACTACTGAAGGCCTGTGTAAAAAGGAATAATGCTGTGTAAATAAGCTCCATCTGCCTTTTTTTGTAATACTTTGCACAAATTTAACATGCAAGTCAAGTGTCACGGTAGCTGCTAGATATATGTAATGCTGACAGTATTTGGTGATAAAATAATAACCGCTGCATATATCTCTGATGGAAAGAGATTCACGTCCTTTTGAATCCCTAATTGTGTGCCACACTACATTAGAGACAGATAGTTCATCGTCTCCACCTTTCAGAGATGGAAAATTCAGGGCAATATGCAAGACGTTCCAGAAATAAGCTGGTTTAATGAAGCAGCAAATTAGACCCTTCTATCTCTTTATTTAACATGTAGTCCCTTGAATTTACCAGAGTTCATTACAGAGGTGCAAAATAGAAAAGAAGCTGCGAAATTCATTTCTGATTAGAGCTAATGATTTTGAAAATGGCTTTTCATATTTTTATAGATAACAGCTATTATTTATTATTAAATTTATGTCACGTTTGCTCTAATGAAATTACATTCTCTCCCTTCCTTTGTTTCTATTGTTTATGGTTTGGGTTTTATAAAAGGAAGAATCATAAAGATGCTATATGTTTCTTGCCAACTACAGTGTCTTTGACATGGCTTCTGATAGCTTATTCCTGTGACTCGTGTCAGAAGAATGGTTTTAAAATTTCCTTCCCAATTTAATCCTTCTTTAACACTTGACAGACAATGAACCCAAATAAATCAACTGATACCTTTTTCGCCCATAATTTCAGTTTCAGACATGGACTGAGTAATGGACTTCAGGCTGTTAAGTTAAGGGAGGAAAAAAAAAAACTAACAAAACAACAACAACATTTAACCAGCAAAATAAAAACAATAAGAGCTCCTCTTTCCGAGGTTTGTTCTCCATCCTGCTCCTGGCAGTAGGTGCAAACTGAGGGAGGTTTACATCCACCCCTGCTGCACATCCCAGCACATCCCTGAAAGCACCGATCAGGGCTGAAATGAGGAAACTGGGGGATGGCAACATTAATTTTGCTGTTGTTTGTCAAATGTTGTCACATGTGGGGGTAGAGGAGCCCATGTCGAGCAGCTGGAGGTGGAATGGGGACCTCTTGTGAGTCCCCTTCCAGTGTGCAAAGAGCTCCTGGTCCTGAGCCTGCCCTGGGCTGCTCTTCCCAAAGGAGCTGATTTCAGATGCAGCTCCCACCCCTGTCTGATCCCTTCCAGGGCCCTCAGGAATGAGGGTCTGCAGTGGTGGCCCTGAGGAGACCTGGTGCTCCTGGAGACCCTACCCAACAGCCCTTCCCCCTTGCTGTGTCCAAAAGAGCTGTTGCCTCTCTTCCCACCCTCCTGCCCTACCCCACAACAGGTTTTCTGATTTTGTGGGCTTTGTCCCAGGTACCAGAACAGCTTTCTGAAGGAGGGTTTGTGTCTTGGTATGAGTTTGATAAAGTGATTTTAAAATGCTTAATAATAATCAGAGGCACTTAAAAGAATGTATTGTCAGCCCATTAGTTCACTTACCCACATAATATATTTTCCCTGCTTTCTTTAATATTTGTATTTATTACTAATAGTTAATGGTCCTTATTCTGGAATAACAGACGTGGAGTCACCATTTCTGACGTAGGATGTTAAGTGAGCTGCTTGTGTTATTTTTGAAAAGGATCTCTTGTAATGTTATTTATAATGACTAATGTTACTTTGCTCTTTCTTTCCAGCCTCTCTCTTGTTGCAGTGTTTCTTCTCTTTCTTCTTAATGTGATGAAACCCGAGTATGAATGGGAAAAGTTCATTTGTAATGTGGCTGGTCCTGTGGTGTCAAGTCGAGAAAGTCTGTGGTTGTTATTTCCTCCTATGGGGAGTTTGTGGATGACCATTTCAACTTTGAGAGAAACAATTTCTTTGGCAGGCTGTGTGCAGTCTCTGGGCAACTGAGCCCAGAATTTCCCCAAGTTTATCCTGTTAACCGGCAGTGCCCTGGGTCAGACGGCCTCTCCATCCCCGGGAGATGAGGGATTACAGCATTTATTGTGCAGGCTTTTTTTGGCTGGGTTTCTGGTGAACTTAGAGATTGGTGCTTGTGCTTTTTTGCTTCTAATTCTCTTTGAACAAAGGACACATGAGGCTCCCATACCTGATACGTGACCAAGTGATCTTGCTTGTGAGTTTGTTAAATACACAACTAGAAATCAGCTGTAGCAATCTCCCCACAGAGCTCAAGCAACACAAGGAAAAACTCATTATTCAATACCTTATTTCATGCTTTGGAAACAAAAGCAACAACCTTAGCACTTCCTCCTCTTATAGCCATGTGGTTTCTGTCAGCTTTTTCAACTCATAATGAGATTTAGTGTTGGAGAAAGATGGTTGTGCCAGAAAGGCAAAGATTGGACCTTTCTGATTAAAAAAAAAAAAAAGTATTGAAGTTCATAGAAAAACTCGATTTCTGTATGGAAAACAAAGCTAACACCACCTTTGTATAGGTCTTTGGCGTCCCCCGGCTCCTGCTACGTCAGGAATATGTTTGTGGAAAATCTATGAGATCTTACTGAGTAAACTTGCCAGAGATTTGCTTTACGCCAAAAGAAACGTCATCCCATGGATGCTTGCATCAGCCTTGGTTAACTAACGGATTAGGTTGGGCTGGAGACGCTGAGAACACACAGCTATTCTCCTTCCCTGCGTCACTGGGCAGAATTGCTGCTGCCAACAGGCCAGCAGAGAGAAAGGCTTTTTTCAGAGTGATTGGTATCATGTCGCAAAGTGAAAAGAGAAAAAAACCTCCATGGATGTGCATCTCCTGAAGTAGATTATATCTGAAGGCAGGAGTGCAGTAAAAGTATGTTTTCTGCTAATAAACTGAGCAAAAGTGACAGGGAAGTCAGTGCAACATGAAGCATGCACCTTACTTTCTGCCATTTTCCTGATGATCTTGTCTTACCCAAGGCATTTTGCAGATGAGTGCAGTTATCTCTTATTCCTGTTAAGGATGTAAAGTGAAATACAAATTTTTGAAAGGTTAGACTGCTGTAAAGCTGTAATTACTCATGGACATTGCTGCTATGGAGGAATATAGTAGTAATAAATCTTTGAGTTTATTGTACAGCAATCTTAAAAATAACTTGATTTAAAATATATATATATATATATATAAAATTTTTTTTTTCTTTCAAGAACTTCAAAATGTGGATTAGTTTCTCCCAAGTATAACTAGACACTCTGTCAGGAAGGGCTGGTACGTGGCTTGAGGTGCAGAGATGGTTGTGTGCTGTATCCAGCGTGCAGCATCTCACAGCCCAGACCCAGGTCTGCTCCTGCCTGTATGCGACCCAGCGCCAAAGGCAGTGGCTTTTCCTGCCGCAGACCAGGCTCTGAAAGGACCAGCACCCTCGTGCCCTGATCTCTGCAGCTCAGCAAGCCAGAGCATCCTACCCACTGCCTTGCTGATCCCACCCTGGCCATTAGAGAGAAGCACCAGCCATAGGGATTGAGACCGAAAATACCAGTGTGCAAATCGCAGTAGCAGTGGTTCAGTACTCTCCTTTTAATTTAGCTGCTTTGGCCACTATTAAAACACCACAAGGTCTGAGGCAGGAGCACGCAAATACCTTGGGGTTTGCTGGCTCCCGGCGCTGTGCTGCTGAGCGATGCCTGCCCTGGGTCACTGCAGGACCAAGCTTGTGGTTCATGTCAGCCAAGGGCTGGCCTGCACAGCCTCACAGGAACCACCATCAAAGCTCAGCCATGTGCTTTAAAATGATTAATTTCCACACTAATATACCCCTCATGAATACACCCAGGGCTCTAATCTTAATAAATCACATAAAATGTTATGCCCTTTGGAAAGGCAAATACGACCCAAGTAATTAGGAGCTGCTTTCTTTTTTTCCTTGACGTCCAGCTCTGCCTATTGATTTGCTGTCTCTACATGCAGATTTCCCTAACACACCTTTGCCGTCGGAGCCATAGCAGACCGCCAAGTGAGCTCTGACGCTGAGGTCACCTGCTGCTCCCGGAGCACCAGTGTGTGTCTGGTAGTGTTGAAGCAGATGCTGGAGGTACAAAGTGGAGATGGCAATTACTCCCTCATTTCCCAAAGGAGCATACGAGAGGGGCCATTGACCCAAGCCTAATGCTGCCCTGAGAATAACCCCAAAGGGAGAAATACCGCTGGGTAAGACTAGGGAATGAGGGCCCCCTTCCCTTGAGGGCTTAGGGGTGTGGGTGGGTAGCAGCTGGACCTGGGGACACAAACCAGCTTGGGGTCCCCCAGCACCGAGCAAAGAGCTGTGGTGTGGCCCAGCGAGGCACTGGGACAGCCCTGTTCTCTCCTCCGTGACCTCCGCAGCATAGCCCAGCCTTTGAAGCTGCAACGGTTGGGGCTGACACCAGGGAAAAGAGCTGAGGATTTGGTTTGTTCTTCTTCAAAGGCCTTATTCCTCTGACAGCTGAGCTGGAGTCAAACCCAACTGTCCGCTGAATCCAGCCCTTTTATTTTTACCCCTTTAAGTTTTGAGTTTGTACTTTACATACAGTAAGGGCAGGCTTAAGCTTGACTGTCAGAATAAAAGCCTTTTCTTTTTATATCACTTTCTTGCCACAGTTCAAAACACCTCCAGCCCAAGTGATGTCAACTTCAAAGGCTTTCCAGCACTGCAGCCCCAGCTTTTGCCTTTTGCTGTCTATTTCGGTGTCTCTCTATGGCCTGCGGATCTGAGGATGATCTGTGGGGTTTCAGTTGTTTAAATGAGAGCTGTCAGAGTGCAGCAAAGATGAGGGCTGTCGATAACAACCAGCCATGCTCACCCTGCATTCAGCAGGCTGGGAACTGTGGCAGGGGAGCCGAGGTGCAGGGAGCTGGTGTTTCTTACACAGGGGGATTGCTCTGTCCTGCTACTGAGGGAGTTGTGATGAATTTGTCCTTGTACATAGAAACCTCAAGAGCTTCTCCAGCTTACGTTGGATTAGAGGAAGAAGCATAAACAACCAGAGCCATCTCAAGGCCAAAGGAAAGCCTCAGTTCCCAAGGGAAGGGGAGCTAATTTCTGGATGCTGTTGGTTGAACTCAAGTCAGGGTTGGCTGTGGCTATGGCAAAGCTCTCTCTTCCCATCCTTGTTCTGGGCAGCTTTTCTGGTAGAGGAAGTTGTTTAAGATGCTGATAAAGATGATAATGCATGGAGTGCTTTCTTTAAGTTCCTGATTTATTGAAACAAACACTTTTTTCCCCCTAGGTTGTGTTTAATGTTAAGCAAACAGTACTATTCATTTGGAGAAAATTATGTGCCTGATTGAATGTGTTGCTTAATTTAGCCTTATTTTCAACAGAATATCCTGTTTATGCAGTTAAGGAGAAGTAAAATCCATGTCCATAACAATTGCTCCTGTCTTTTTAAAAATCCATGCAAATTGCTGGCCATGTCACACCAAGCTGTAGTCAGGAAGGCCAGAACAAGGAGCAGACATGGGGAAGTTTCAGCTACTAACATTCAGTCACACAGGAGAATGAAGCGGCAGGAAAAGGTCAGCACAGGGTAACAGTTATGCATTTTCTTCAACGGAAGATACACTCCTCTATCTTTTCTCCTAGGCAATTATCGTAATTATGTGAACAAGCCATTTAACAGATTTCTGACTGAACAAGCTATCAGCATTGGCTATGAGAGGTAAGTCACTTGACATTATGCCAGTTAAACACAAAGCACTTGCTGCTTAAAATGTCATCTCAGACAAGACAATGAAATGAGCTGGAACTGTCCCAGCTCTGCCTATTAACCTTGGCAGGATGAAGTGTGTAAGGACACCACAATGGCAGATGTGAAAGGGAACCAAAATAGGTAGAAAAGGTTTTACTTGGGGATTTAAATACTTGAGCAGTCCATTGAGAACTGATTCACTCCCACTCTTTACCATGTTCAGCGATGCAAAACTAAGGGATTGCTAGTTACATCACTCGCTGGAATTTAGAGTAAACTGAAGGAAATATTTCATCATCTGTAGTGTAATCGCTCTGCCTTGCCAGAGGAAGTTGAGTAACTGGGTTTAGAAAGAGCTGGATTTAGAAAGAGCTGGAGCAGTACCTGCCTGTTCCGCTCTTGATGCATCCAACAGGTCTAAAGACAGTTGGTTATTCATGCAACTGCACGTTGAGGGACCTCAAGCAGATGTCCTAATACTTTTCAGAAACAGAACCCTTGAACCTCCAGCACTGCAGGACAACCCTGCCTGGGCAATGACAGTCATAAGAAAGGCTATTTCTGATTTATTAATGGAGCTGCTACAGGGAGTGATCAAGGGGAGAAGATTTGCTTTAGGAGACGGTGCTGTTCCCTGGGGAGCAAGTAATGGACTGAGCTTAGGAAACCACGTTTAACTGCTTTCCCACTGCTGCATGCTGCAGTCATGTCACTGAAATGTACTGGTCACTGAGGAATTCCTAAATTAGATGTGCCATGATTGGAATTAATAGTAATGTAAAAGAAACAGCACTCTGCAAAATATGAATTATAGCTCTCTGAAAAAAAGCAACCTGCTGGTTATATACAGCCCTGAAACCCATGAAGTTGGCTGCAGGTCATCTTTGGACTCAGCAGTTTTTGCATTAGGCTTTACTTAAACACCATGAGTGTTTTGAATATTTTGGGTTATTTTTGTATTTTCAAGTCCTGTTTTCAAAAAATAGCGGTGTACTGGGAAGTAATTTGCTACGTAGTACTCGAAAATCCAGCCTTTAGCCTGAGAGACTGGAGACTGTTCCTGGTCAAACAGCCAGTCCCTCTCGGGGAGCAAAAACCCACTTATCCTGATGATCCCACCACATGTGTGAAAACTTGAGTTTGCAAGTCTAGTTGCTTGCCTTGTTTCCAGCAGGGTTTCATCAGCTGGTATTACCGCAGAACAGGGTTAGAACAGATCTCTTGAGCTCACGTGTATTGTCAAGGCAACAAGAAACAACTTTAATGTCTTGTTCAGTCCCCCACAACCTTGTTACCCTTGGGTAAAGCCGTTTCTGCAGGACTCTGGTCACAGGAGGGACGGGAGATGTTGGTTTTTGTGGAAGAGAGTGGCATGGAATATGTCATTGCCATATGTCCCTTGGCTGGCTTTGCTGTTTTGGTATAGTCAGTAAAAGCGGAACATGCACTGTGTGACCCTTGGCAGCAAAAGAATTGGTGCAGGTCCCCATGCTGAGCATCTGGACATTGGCTGAACAAGGTTGGTCTGAGAGAGATGGAGAGACGAGCCCAGCTGGGTGTGCAGAGCCCGAAGCCCGGGCCATGCCCTAAGGAGGCCCAGGAGACTGAATTAAGACAATATGCAGCACTGGGCAAAGTGGTTTTGAGATGGAGGAGCTGCTGCTGCTGGGCTGCGTGGCTGAGCACAGGCAACCTCTGTCACATTCCTTTTTGCTGTTTAGTTACCCTCTCCCTCCTCAAGCCATCCTCATCCTCCTCTCCCTCCATTCCTCCCCATCTGTGGTAGGGACTTCAACCCAGAAAATGAGCTGTTTGGAGGACGAAACGCGTCTTGCAGCGCTCGGCTAACCACTGAGGCAGGCAGCCAACACCAGCCCGCATTGCTGAGGATTGTTTTTGTTTGAACTTTACCATAAAAGCAACCTATTTGAATTCCTGAAATAATTAGCTGCCCTTTGCTCTAATGGCTCTTGAAAAGTGAGCTGGCGGAAGAACAGAGCTGGGAGTAGGAGGGCGAGGTGGATAATTTGTCCTTTGTAGCTGCTTGTCTTCAGGAGGTGATGCAGCAGGTCATGCTCTTCCCTCGAAAGCCGGGGCTTGGAGGGCATGTTGAGCTGCAGAGGCAGCCAGGGCTTCCCTGCCTGCCTCCCGCCCACAGCCACCTCCTGCCCTGACCCCGGGGTTCGCATGAACCTCTCGGTCAGACTAACGCATCCAAGCCAGCAGTTACAGGGTTTGCAGGGCTGTAGCCCAGGGCACTGCCCTCACTTGCATGTGCAGGACTCACCCTGGGGACTGCTGTTTGTCAGGGTCCTCCGTATTCAGCTAAAAGATAAAACCAAAATGCTGACTTCATGGGCTTTTCCTAAGAATAGCCCAAATAGATCTGAGCTCCACATTAGCACTTTGTTTTCTGCATTCTAAGAAAAAAAAAAACAAACAAAAAAAGCTGCCACCACCACCACCAAGCCAGGGGTGGGGTTCTTTTTCTTTCCTAGTCCAGAGTTGTTCTTTAATGTGGGCATGTGAAGTTAAATGTTTGCCAGTTATCACCCTAGATCTGGCTGTACCCCAGCCACAGCTAAAGTAATTCAGGAGAATGTGATTTACTAACTGCTTTGGGATTCTCAGAAACGTATGTAAGTCACTGGAGAGACATGATAATTTTCTAAGTTCATACTTAAGGGAGTAGTAAGTCAAGATTCCACGTTGGAGGTGGCTCTGCTGGTGAGAAGGGAAGTGTTTTGCAGCCGTCCCCACAGGGTTTTTAATGCATGCTTTTTGCTAACATGCCATTTCACTGGAATTTTCACCTTTCTGAGCAATCACATGTACAGATGAAAAGGAGGAAAAGGAATTTAGCGGTACTTCAGGCCCTTGAGGCACCTTGGCTATGCTGTGCTGGGAATACCCACTTTTTAATGGCAGTGAAAGTGAAAGGTGAAGCAGCACGAAGTACAGGAAAGAGAGAAAAAGACAGAAATGAGAAAAGCGGGAGAGTAAAAGAGGGGAAAAAAAAGAAGAAAAAATAATTTAAAAAAAAAAAAAAAGACACCTCATGGGGGACCTAAAAGCCAAGACAGATCAGAAAGTGGATGAAATCCTTCTCTGTAGGTGTGCTCCATGTTTCTACCTTGGATGACCAATGTCCAGAGCAGCTTGGAAGGCTGGAGAGCCACAAAGGTCCTAATCCCCCATTAGCAGTGATGAATGCCACATCCAGCAGGATGTACAGAAACATGGTCCCACCTACACTATTGCCTCTAATTCCCTCCCTGCAGATCATACCCCCACACCCTGCCATACACCGCAGACCCACCAAAATACCTCAATTTAACAGGAGAAAAGCTGCAACCACCACATGCTTCAGGAAGACAGTGGGACAGAATGAAAGTGCAGGACAAGAGATTTTAGGGGTGAAATTCCCAGTGGATTCTGGGAATTTGCAACACCCAGGATGTAAAAACCAAACAATTAACTGCTGTTTCTGGGTGTAATTATCTCCTGATGTGCAGGCACCAGGGTGGGCTGCAGGCATGGACCCCCTGACAGGGGACAGAACTGTCAGGGACCAGAGGGACCCGTGAAGTCCCTGGCAGGGAGGAAAGGTGGGCTGGTTTATTTATTACATACAGGCTTACAAAACACATTCAGCATTAGTCTAGCCAGCTCCCATTGGAGCACATGATAAATCGCCTGTCTGCAGGGCAAGCAGAGCTACAACGACACCCTCCTGAATAACCCGCCCGCAGTTCCTGCATTTGGTAGATTTCTGTGGCTATGGAAGCATTTCCATCTCCTTCCCTCATGGCCCAGTAAGTCCCATCTCAATGAAAAATTATTTCACTCAGTAGGTTCAAGCGTGCAGGGAGAGAGCACGGCTTCATCAGCCAGTCCCTTGCTCGCAGCTTGCAGCTACTAACCCGTTTTGGTGTGTAAAGGAAAGATGCTTCCTACCAAAAGCAATCAGTAAGAAGAAAAAAGGTTGAAAGAATGTTTCCCTGAAGCCCAGCTAACTCCCCAAAACAATACTGCATCTTCTTGGTAAAAATTCTACACTTTTTTAAAGACATATCTGAAAATTACAGAAAGGCAATGAGTCCCTGCCCATCACGCAAATCTGCAGTTCCCACTGAATCATTCAGAATTGTGCTGCCCCAGACTTTGCAAACACAGTCACATGGATGTGTAAAAGTCTAAATAAAATCTACATGTGAGTTAAAGGAGTAATTTTTCTAGGACAACTAGAAATTGTTGGTTTTGTTTGTATGTTTGCAGTTTTTTCTTGCTCTACCGCTTCCGCTGTTTCATGAGCAGACTCTGTAATATTCCACTTGAATCCCTCTGAGCTGATGGGAGAACGTGCACTTCGCAATCAAAATGATTCATGCAGCTACATGATCCAGTGCAGAGTAAGGGAGTAAGAATCCCTAATCTGAAACATTAGCACTTATCTGTTAAACGCTCTTTTTTAACGTATTGCAGAACCATCATCTTTTTCCTTACATAAGGTTCTTCATGGACTACTATGACAACGGCAGCACTGAAAAGCAGCATAATGAGACACAAGGAGCACTAGGAACGTACTGCTAGAACAGCAGCTCATTGCCACTATTCTTATCTGACCTCAGAAATAAAAGCACTTAGAGATGCTTTTTTGATGCTGAAGATTTTTGCAAATCTGTTTCATTTTTATTAGCGTATTCACAAGGCTGTTTCTGTTTATACGCTCGTAGTTGACTCGGTCTGCAAGAATATGTAACTAAGAATTTAGCTGTGTGGCTAATTGTATGGGGTGAGAATATTCCTGAAATCATGCCAGAGACTTTCCAAAGTTTGTTGATCTATTGGAAAAGGCTTGGAGATGAACTACCATAATAACGTGATGGTGACAAAAATGTTTCATAGTAAGAAAGAGGGCTCAGTGTTAATAGGTATTGTGGAATTTGTTCCCAGCTTATAATTAAATGCAGAAGGTGAAAATTCCTGATATTAGAGGACATAATATCATCTGCTGGTCCAAATCAGTGAAATTCAAATAGGAAACAAGGTTTTAAGAGTTGGAGCAGTTTGCTGAGGGAAGTGGTGAATTCTTCATTGTTTTAAGTCAATGCTTGATTTCTCTTGAGGTACGTGCTAGTTTAAAACACGACTTATCGCTCTATATTTAGGATTCACTTATGAAATCTATATCTTGATTTAGTAGGAATCCAGATTATAGTGCCTCTTCTAAGCCTAAAATCCATGTGTCTCTTCAGACCTTTAAAAAAATCAACCCGGTTATTTGATGTCAGAAGGGGCCAGATGTGAGCCTGAGGTGCCGCAACCGTGACAGAAGACCGTCGTGGCTCACACCGAACTGCGGACAGCAAGCTGTCCCCTTCACGGTAAGTGGTTTCTTTGTCCTTGCACAATGGGCTGCTGTGTGGCCATGGGTGGACGTGCTGCTGCTGCTGCTCTCCACGCTGCCTCCTCGCCCACGGTGGGGCAGATACCTGCTGACCTCTCCAGTTTTCCTACAAGTTCACACAAGCAACAGCCTCGTGGACGTCTCTGAAGGCAACTACGAGCATGAGACTTGTGTATAGCAGTCTAAATTACCTTTTATTCTCCGTACGTCACAATTACGCAAGCAGCTGTCTATATGATCTAGCGTCATAGCGGTGCGTGCCCAGGCTTGCTGAGCCCTTTACACTTCAGATCCCAGCTGGGTTTTACAGTCTCAGTGAGAGTTGCAGGTATGAAGTCTCTGTTTCTCAGCCAGCCTGATGCTGGTAACTTCTGAAGACACCAGCCAACTTCAGCCACATCAGAGAAGAGGGGTAGAAATAATTTAAACAAATCTTTGCAACTTTAAAAAAAACATAAATGGTAGCTGGGTGAATGCTTGAGACCCAAAGTAATGCCCATAGAAGTAGAAAGGGCCTCTTCTGCTCTCTGTACAATTCCCAAAACAGACAGTGAAAGATTGAGAAGGGTCTGAGGCTGATTGCCTGTGAAAAGTATGATTTGGACTGGTCTCTGTTTCACTGAACATTACTTATTGATAAAGCACAAATGCTGGGTGAGAGACAGCATCTCAGCCCAGGTTACAGTTTAGAAATTAGGATACTCTTCATGAATTGTGTGTTCAGGTTCCTCCAGGCAACTGATTTGAGGTCTTCCACACCTTGGGTGAGCTTCCACACCTAGACTATAGATCTGTATAAGCATCTGATATAGATGGGTATGTTCTTCTTGTATGAGAGTCAGCAAAATTGCACTGCTTTGCTGAATTCAGACTATTGTTGGATACATAGTGTGAAAGATTAAACAAATTAGATATTGTCATTATGAAGAGAGTTTTTAGGACAAAAAGTTAATTCTCCTGTTTCACATTATATGCTTTTTCTCATTTCTTTTATGAGAAAATTGTCTCTTTAGATAGCTGATGTATTCATATTCTTAGTCTTCAGAAATCTGTAAATTCTGTAGTGCATTATCACTTGAATAGGCCAAATAATTATTTGAATGCCTACTCATAGACAGTTAGCTTTCAGTAAAATTGAGGCTTTGAGAAGAACCAGAGAGCGCTACCAACTGCACTGAAAGCTAAAAATAGGTATTTCACTCTAGGTTCTTAAAGCAACTGAGGACTTCTGTATGGTTGTTAACATACTGTGTCAAATCTAAAGTATTGTGACTAATTTGGAGTGATATTTCCTAATTCTGATATTAGAAGGTTTTATGGTAGAAGAAGGTGTTTAGTAGATTTGTGAAGCTGATCTGAAAATCGGGCTTCTTGAGTTCCCTCTTGGGGAGAAGCCCAACCCTACGCAAGCACAGCCAAAGCTGTAGCTCCACCCAGGCCTTGCCTACAGGGTGACTACACTGGATCCTACTGCTGGGTGCTTTTAAATGGAAGGAAAAAAGTTCTTCTGAGGTAGATTCATTTACAGTGGGATAGTATTGCAGATGCCAGTTGGAAAAGTATCTACATGGAGGAATGGAGAAGATATCTATGTTGTGATAATGTAAGAGGTTGGAAAGCTGCTTCTGCAGCAGGTTGGGTTATACACCACGGCTGTCACTCATGTCCCAGGTGCACTCCAGGGCATTTTTGGTATTGTACCAGCAAAGACAGAAAGAAATACTAAGAGGAATGTTACATGTTTCAGAATGAATTGGTTCAGTAAAAATCCAATTATGCAAAATTTTTGAAACTAAGAAAAGTAATGTGAGGCTATCCTTCAAACTCGATCAAAAGAGCAAAATGACTTCTGCAATTCTGATGTATTTGTGAGATGGGCAATACTAAGATTTACATTCAAGATACTTCATGACTTTTCACTGCTTTTGTAGATGAACAGTTTTCTAGGAAGTAATGACACTGATATTCAGAAATTCACCTCCGAAACTTTTTTCAAGAACAGCAACGATTTAACTGGACTTAATTTGTTTTGTGTTACAATTGTAATCCTCTAAAGGCCACGTATATGTGCAAGATCTCTTCTAATAACAAACTGGTTCTAGTGCAAGTTGGTAGTATGAATATTTACATTAGGGTGGATGTTATTAAGTCTATAGCACACATATTGTAATGTACAACACTGACCTTCCAGGCTGATGACTGGCAACCTTTCATAAATGGTACATTTTATGTAAAATGGCTTTTACAAGAAATTACTGAATCTACATAAAACTACACAAAATTCTTACCTTCCTCATTTTTATTTCCCCTCAATTCTTTAGTGCTTTTGAAGGATCAGGAGGTTTAGAGCTGAAAATGGTAATTGTTTTTTAAAGTTCTGGGCACCTGGAGATTATGAAAATAATCATTCATCTTTTAGATTCATTCTTAGTTTCTAGGATACAAATTAAAATTAAAACACGCTTATCTCGTCATCTGGTTTAAACAGGTGACAGCTCAGGCCAGCCACACAGCTTTACAACAGATAAGGATACATCCCAGCTACTTGTAATACTTTCATGGCAAAATCGGCTTATCCCAATTTGCTCTTAAAGCATCCTTGGAGTAAAACTATTTACACAGCCAGTATTTGTCATGAGTGCACTTCAGTGAAATAACCATAAGCACCCAAAAAGGCTACATCTGTAATGAAAACACCCCCAGACAGACTGACCCCCTCAGGGGATGCCGCTAACAAATCGATTTGACAGCTCCTGGCTGGGACTGAACCAAGCAGGAGTGTGCCAAGACACTCGGTGCATTGTACGTTCCCCTTCAGCTGCGCTTAAACTCATCTCAGCCGAAGAACGAGACTGTTTGAGGACTCGTGGCAATGTGGGCTCTGCGAGGGCTCAGCCTTCCTGTTTGGAAAAAGATAATTTGAAAAACAGGGACCTACATGTGGGAACAGAACATACCAGAGTTGGAGGAAAAGGAACAAAAAGGGAGTTAGGAGGGAGAGGAAAGGTGAAAAGAAGTATGAAGAGCTGGAAAAGTAAGGGAAATAGAGATGAAAAACGGAGAGGCAGGGAAGGAAACTTTGTGCATGTTTTACTGACTGTCACCGGGCTCTGGTGTCCTCTCTCCACAGGGGACAGAGGCAACCAAAGGTAGCACCATTAGGTGTTAAACCTTGGTTTGTGTTGAATTTAAGTGGCGTACATCTAGAAAGAGAAGCTTGCAGAGCCAAGCAGACCATGGCCTGGTGCTAGGGCTGAAAAGAACTACTGGTGCTCTGCCTCCAAAATGGGGGTCCCTGCTCCCCCTGCCCCGCCTTCCCCCAGATCTTCAGATGGGACCCGGCCCTGCTGAAGGAGAAAGCTTTTCCTCCCTGTGCCCCTGGCTGCTGCGGGAGCTGGGAGGGCTCAGGCAGGGGCAGGGGCTGCCCATGGCAGGGGGAAGAAGCACAGGCAGGAGGGGGGACATGAGTTCAAAGGTGGTTTGGGTTCCAGAGCACCCTGGTTATCAGACAGGTCTATGAAGGAATGAGGTGAAGAAGTACATGAGCATTACTTTTGGTTCAGCACTTGCAATTCTTGGGCTAAGTGCAGTAAGCAGGAACTGAGAGCAATCCTTACGGGGCCTGTAAGGTAAATTTGCTTTGACGTTCCTCTATCTGAGACAAGGTGAGGTGCAGCCTGTGTGTCCCCCCACCACAGTCATGCCCACAGCACTGCAGCAGCTCAACAGTGGCTGGGTCGGGGGCTGCAGGCAGTTCCTCTTCATGGAGGGGAGTGGGGGGAACATCAGGGCTGGGGCTGGCGGGAGAGCTGCTGGGTTTGTTGCAGGCCAGGGAGCTTGAGGAGCACAAGCAGAGGGATGTGTGCACTAGAGCCAAGACTGGCCTCCAGGCTGACTCCAGTAGCTGCGAGCTACCACTGACCCATGGTGGGATGTGCTCTAACCCACCGTGGGATCCCCCGCAACTGCTGAAGGATCCTTTCTGGACCTGCTGTGTGCTGCCCCTGACCTGCTGCAGGCTGTCCCCCAGCTTGCCCTGGGATGTCCCCCCTAGACCTGCTGTGGGATGTCCCCAGTGTGCTGTAGAATGTGCCCTCCGAGCCTGTTGTGGGTTCCTCCTAGACCTGCTTAAGGATGTCCCCAACATTCTGTGGGATGGCCACCCCCAAACCTGCTGTGGGCTGCACCCTGTGTCCACAGGACACCCCCTGACCCGCCCTGGCACGTCCCCTTGACTGCCATGGGATGTCCCCGCGCCGTGCGCTGCCCCCTCAGCCATCCCCCGGCCGCCCTCCCCCGCAGCCGCAGGGGTTCGTCCCGCGGCCGCGCACCTGGGCG
>VWYH01008138.1:1256382-1299748 GCA_013399365.1 Pampusana beccarii | reverse complement strand
GCTGCTGACACTGCTGCTGGCCGCGGGGCACGGAGCCGTCATCACCGGGGTGAGCGCCGCCGCACGGCACCGCGCGGGCCGGCCGGGACCGACGGCACCGACGGGACTCGCCGCGCCGGCACTGGCAGCCGCTGGCGGGCTGGAGCCGGGCGGGGACTCGGCGGGAAAGCGTGGCGTGGGGGGGACTGGAGGGCTCTGCCGGGGAAGCAGGGACAGGAGCTGGGAGGCTTCGGTGATGGCGGGATATGGGGGGCCGCCCGGGATAGGAGATGCCAGGGTATAGCGGAGCGCTCTCTGCCGTGAGAGGTGCCCGGAGCTGGGGGTCTCTCTGGGGTGAACACTGCCGGGACTCTGGGGTCTGTCCGGGATGAGTGATGCCAGGACAGAGGAGGCTGGAGTAGGGTGAGGGATGCCCAGAGCTGGTGGTCTCTCTGTGATAAGTGATGACCAGGATGGGGAAGGGAGGGCTGTGCCAGGGGTTGAGAGATGCTAGGTCTTGGGGGTCTCTCTAGGATAACTGATATCAGGACGTGGGGGTGTCTCTGGGGCGAGGGATGCCTGGAGCTGGAGGTATCTCTGGACTAACTGATACCAGAGCTCGGGGGTCGCTGTAGGGTGAGTGATGCCAGGATATGGGTGGGTGATATCAGGACTTGCGAGTCCTTGGGGTGAGGGATGCCACAGCATGATGTCAGTCTCTTTGAGGTGGGGGATGCCCGGACGTGGTGTGGTGGTGTCTCCAGGCTGATCTGTGAGTGTCAGAGGCTCCAGCTGCTTCTCCAGGGCTGGAGGTTTCCCCCCGACCCGACTCCCCCCATGCAGCCCCCAGCCCCGGCTGCCCCCAAACCAGGAGGGCCCGGCTATGGGCACCACACTGCCCACTTGTGCACTTTGAGCTCCTCCAGCTCCTCCAGTCCTACTGCTGACAGGGCAGGCACTGATATCACAATCTTCGCAAAATGCTGCTCTTTGCTTTTGAGTATGACTGTGCTGCTTTTTTTCCTCAATAGCCATCCATTGCAAACGATTCCTCTGTTGTCGTTGTTGTTTTTAAGCTTGGTGTTTACTTTGGTTTTGAAATTTTTTTTTTTGCAAAGACATTATTTAACCCAAAGCATTGCATCACTCTTAAGTAAAATGATTTTTTCTAGTGTTTGCTTTGGATTAATAACCCAGCGCTTGCATTCCTTTGAGAGCTTACATGTCTTTTGTAACCATCAGAAGTTGTGCTCACAGCAGCAGATCACTCCGTGGCTGTCCAGGCTCCGGGTCCCTTCACTAAAGTCTACAAAACAGCTCGTAAGCATTTTTTCAGAGGTCAAATCAGCTCCCAGGACTGATCAATTTTCAGAGCAGAGAGTGTGGAGGAATTTTTTAATATTTGAGAATTTCAAGTTCCTTTTAAGTAGAAATATTTCCAGCAATGGATTTATGTAAGTCTGTTATTCAAGTTGTGGCTACACCTTCAAAGCATAATTAATCCATTAAGTAAAATAATTATGAAGTGCTGAATAGTAGATAAAGGACAAAGTGGGTTCAAAAAGTAGAAATAGATTAGAATTAGAAAATATTCTTTTAATAACTATTGCAGTGGATTTCTACTTAAATAACTCAGATGCATTTTTGGCTTCTGATGAATGGGCAAATCTCAGATGAGAGCTGATGTAGGTGTTCCTGTCCCTATTCTCTGAGCCTGAAAGGTGCTTTTCCTTTGCAATTTAAGGACCTGATTCAAACCTTCCTCACTTCAGTGGTGGTTCATGTGCTAACTTTAGTTGACTTCAGAGTTGGCATTTTCCTCAAGTTGGGTTTTCCACAAAACTGTGTTTAAATGGGGTGCTGAAAATGCGTGTCCTTCATGCTGTGTCCTGTGAAGATTAGGAGAAGCAGTATGAATTACACACTGGAGATAAGATGTGGGCAGGAACATTTGGGCTGAATATTTTCAAAACTTGTCATACGTTTTTAGGAGTTCTGCCAGATGCATATATGTGTGAGTTTTAAAAATAAACTGTTCAGTGCAGTGTATGCTGGCTAGGATGTACTTAGACCTGTTTTGTGGCTCAGTGGTACTTCACTCCAGGACCAGTCCCACAGACATGGATGGGGTTTGGGATACAAGTGAGATAAAGAGGGGGTCGGGTCCAGAGCAGTGAGGAACAGCAAAGGCTGTGGCTCCGGATGAGCAGTGGATGCTGGTGTGCCGGCGGCAGACAAAACCACTGGATCAGCAGATCAGCAGGTTTTTTTGTGATGAGGGCAAAATTAGACCATTAGAGCACTTTTTTCTTTTTCCTTTTTTTTTTTTTTTTGAAGAGACAGTTTACAAAGTAAACATAACCTACCTGCCAGGCTGTAGCAGTAGTTTTATGGCCAAAATAGTCTTATAAGTGAATACTCTGTGTGTTTAGGCTCACCTGTAGCAGAGATCTGCCTGTTTCATTAAATGTGTGTTTAGGACTGCTAGCCGTTGGTGTTACACATGCTATTTGTGGCTTGACCTTAATGCAACAGTTGTGTCCTAAATTACTGGCTAATCTGTAAATATGTATTTTGATCTGGCTTCTGCTGGTTGACTTAGTATAATATTTACCCAGCAGAGTACAGTCTAGTGGCATTTATCATGTAAATCCCAAGGTAAGATCTTTTTTTTTCTCAAAAGAATGTTTCTTCTAATGCGCAGTCTTCCCCAGAGCTGTTATCATCTTTTATCTACATTTTTTACAAGTTGACTATTTATGTACTGCTCACCAGTGCCTTTGGTCTATCACTCCTGCTGTCAGACACTAACAACAGAAGTGAGTTAATTAAGCTTACTTTTGGGGTGTAATCAGAACCTCTAACTAATGGAATTTAATCAGAGAAGAGATTGTTTTTTGCATTGAAGTAATACAATAAAAAGTCTGATATGCTTTTGGTTAAAAAAAAAAATAAGCGAAAGATGTGCAGTAACTTTTTTCCAAACCCTAAAATATCAATTGCTCTTCATAGTTTCTGGTTTTTAAAACATGCCCAATAGTTTGCATTTTGGTTTGTGCTTCTCTAAGCT
Organism: Pampusana beccarii; assembly: GCA_013399365.1. Classification (NCBI taxonomy): domain Eukaryota; kingdom Metazoa; phylum Chordata; class Aves; order Columbiformes; family Columbidae; genus Pampusana; species Pampusana beccarii. Next base: position 1,296,699 of record VWYH01008138.1, on the reverse strand, counting down.
GTATTGGGTAAATGGTTGAAATATTTCCCTCCCCCTTGCAGTGAAAATGCTACCACAGTAGCATTTTTTTGGATGTGGACACTTACACAAAGCTTTTTCTATTACACATTTAAGACCTCTTTTAGTTACATATGACTCTAGATAACAACCACAGAATCCCTCTTTAAATTTGTATTTTAGCTACTTCCACTTGGACTTCTCTGATGAAATTATCATGCAGTCTTGCATTTGCAAAGGTACTCAAACATAAGACATTATTATAAGAAAGCAGAAGGAACAGTTAATTAAAAGTATTTAAATTAGCAGATAATTTCACATCTTAGCTTCTCTGGAGGACAGGATTCCTGACTATTTGGTGCACTTGGTCCTTTTGCCTGGCTGAGCTCACTCGGGCTCCAATCTGGGAAAGCGGAGTGGGACATGCCATGGTCCATCAGTGCTCAGAACCTGGGATTGTAAATCGCTGACAGTCCTGGATTTGGCCCTGAGCAGCTCCGTATGTGCTCGTGGCTTTAAACATCCTGGGCTCAACACTGAAACGTGCCAGGAGCCTGGATGTTCAGATCCATGGGAGATGCAAGTATTGCAAATCAGCCTTAAATCTTGTTAGACAGCCTTAATGAGCTATGATAACTTGCGGGGTGTCAGAGGCAGCTCTTCAGCACCTGATCTGTCCTCTTCCTGGAATACATTTATTATTCACTGTATATGCCTCATGCTGTGTTGAACTCCAGGCCTGCGACCGAGACCAGCAGTGCGGAGGAGGGATGTGCTGTGCCGTCAGCCTCTGGATCCGCAGCCTGCGGATGTGCACGCCGATGGGAAATTTGGGAGAAGAGTGCCATCCCTTGAGTCACCGAGTGAGTATGTCATCGGGGGCTGTGGGACCGCAGCTGGCAGGGCAGAAAACAACACGAATATATTGCACTGTACGTCACATTGCATAAAACCTACACGTGGTGAAAACACGTTACAATACCCAGCCATTCGCATCTGTACGGAAAGAGCACTCAAGGTACCTACGTAGGGAAATACATTACTGTCAGAATTATGCTGAAGAGAATCCGAGGATGAAAGTAACACACACTTTTCAGTTTGTGTTCTTATTAGTTTGTTGTTGCTGTTTCGCTTCATTACACGATCCAAAACAGCCTTAGTAGTTACCAATCCCAACCCTGCCAATGCCTACACGTGTGAGCGGGAGCATAGCAAACACCACTGACCTCAGTGGAACTGAACAAGATCCCATCACAAGCAGAAAAATGTCACCAGATGGTGTTGGGACACCCAGTGTATCACTGGAGCACGGTGCTTGTCATCAAACAGGGATGTCCCATTGCGCTCCAGAGGCTGAGGGCCACTGGTGTCTTCAAAAGCCATTGAGAAGGTGTTGGCACTCACTTGTACTTTAGAAAACTCACCACAGGCTCTCTTTGCTTCTATTCTACCTATTGATTTCAAATATATATGTGTGTATACATATATGCACACACATATATAACACTAGTTATGTATTTGTACATTATTATATGATACAGTACACCATTAATATAACAATTTTAACAAATACATTTATTTAAGGATATGTAATTAAGTATACGTAGTTGGAAGAAGGCTGTTTATTTATAAATAATACAATCTGCATATAAAAGATTGAATGGAATGTTACCAAGGAGATTGAGGCCCTGGTGATCTTCAGAGCCATCCTCAGGGAAGAGTATGGCCCAAGAATTGTCACATGCAAAAAAATCCAGACAATAAATTTAGTGTGTAAACATGCAGCCAGTTAGCTGCCTCTCTCTGACCTATATGATGCCTGACTTCTCCATTCTATGTCTGCAGTTTATGTTCTCAGTTTTAGGGAGCTCAAGGCTCTGTTCTGTTACAATTAAATTTTTTAATCATCTGCTGTGATATTGAGGACCAAATTCTCATTTTTACTATGTAATGTAGCAGTTTTTTCTTGTAAGGTTTCTTTACGTTAACAGGGGTCTAAGGATAAGATAAATGGTCTTCTAGGTTGGTCTTTTTATTAGTTTATTGCTATTGGACAATAATTTATGCTGTCTCATATTTTAACATAATTGCCCGCATAATTACAGTCAGAGAAGATGCCTGTCCACCCCAGACTTAGAATCACAGTCACTGATGTTTATAAGCTTTATTAGGTTAAATTTAGATTCCTCACCCCCTGTTTTTCATGACAAAGAGAGCAAATCGGTTTACTGTGGAATGTGAAATCAGGTATTTTTAAGGATTGAGAGTTTGCTCAACCGTTCCTCTCCTCTAAATACATGGATAGGGGACAGCTGGGAGACCAATTGCCCTCAGGACCAAAACATTTCACCTGGCTGCAAGTCAGGTACAAATCAGACACCACCATGGCCACACCACCGGCTGGAGCCTGGAGGGATGCTGGAGGGGATGGCTGGTGGGTGGGCTGGAAACCACCTTCTAGTTTCCTTCTCAGCAACTAGATGGCATTGGCTTGATGCCATTGACAACCTCAGCTGGCATTGCAGAGGTGGGGTCTGCAGGCAGGGCCAGGCAGGTGAGGTTTGGGGGGGTCAGCAGACAGAGCTGGCAGCGATGGGGTGGCTTTCCTGCCACTGTGCACCTTGCACATAACCCCCGCGTCCCTCCTGGGAGCTGCTTTGTTTGCTTTTTTACCTAAAACTCCTATTGCCTCACAGTCATGAAAACCCAGTGCTGGACACATGGTGTGGCAAAGCGTGCACCGGCTCCTGGCACATGGGCCCTGCCTGCACCCTGGCAAAGCGCCCATCCCTGCAGAGCTGTCACCCACTGCCTGTCCTCAGCCAGCTGCATTATTAGGCCATATCTTCAGCATGAGAGTCCTGCTGAAATGAACGTTTCCTTGCAGTGAATATAATGCCTTTAATTAATCACTTGAGCTGTTGAAGGGCTGAGAGGTACCTTTGAGCCAGCCTTACCAGCCCCAGGAACTCAGATTTTAGTTTTTTCTGCAGCACTATCTGTGGGCACCCAAGAGGTGCGATTCCTGCAGGGAGTTCCCAGCACCCGTGGTTGGTGGCGTTTCCATTCATGGGGGTGGTGTAAGAAAGCTCACAGTGTCCCTCGCTGCTCTTCAGACAGTGCCTGGCAGGGGGATGATGCTGGCCCAGGGCACTACAGGCGATGTGACCCCCCCGTGCCCAGTGAGGTGTGACTGCAGTCAGACAGGTCCTTGGTGTGATTCGCTGGAGGAACACATAGGATTTTCTCCCTTCAACTTTCTTACAGAAAAAAATTGCACAGTGACAAAAAGTAATCTTGAAATATCAAAACTGCAAGATCAAAATGCCCAGAAATCAGGAAATTAGGGAATTAGGGCTGCCTGCCCAGCTGGCTTTGTACCTCTGTGCTTCTCCTGCTGCATCCCAGCAGATGCTCAGCGCTCGCTGCCGGCCGGTGGCACCGCAGCTCCCGGCCACACTGTCCCACAGGGCTGCCCCGCTTGGCTAATGTGCTGGCAGAGACACAGCTCCCGTAAAAGATAGAGCTTTTGATCAAGTTGTTAAAGAGTGTCAGTGCACATTGTGGCACGATTAGATTTGTTTAATGCAGACTCTGTGTGTGCTCCCTGCAACACAGCATGGCTGGAGGAGGGTGGGATGAAGTGAGAAACCTCTGCCTTGTGGTGAGGGGATCCTGCTCAAACGAGGTCAGGCGAGATGACCCACAGAGATCCCTTCCAGCCTGAATTACCATGGGCTCCTGTGGTCTCTGCGTCCTGCTGTGCGGCTGACAGGCTGCTCTGTGCCCTATGGTAATGCAGGAACCAAAGCAGTGCCCAGGGCAAGCAGAAAACCCCTGCACAGTAAACATCACAAAACGTGATGCTAAAGGCCAATGGTTTCACAACAACCTCCTTTATGAATCAGAAGTAAATGGAGAACATGTGCCAGAGATGTAGATTTACACAGTAACACGGACTGTTAAATTTATTCTTAACTGTGGCTTGACTGGGAAATGCAATGGGGTTGGCTTCACCATCTGCTATCTGGCCCCCGCACCACAACTCCTGGGGACCTCCTGCCCCTGAGGGAGGTGGGCAGCATTCCCCATATCCCCCCTGTTCATCCAAATCCATCTCCCCAACACCATCACCTGTGCTCCCTGTCCCTGATGTCTGTGCTCTTTGTCCCCAGGTTCCCTTCTCCGGGCGGCGGATGCACCACACCTGCCCGTGTCTCCCCGGCCTGGCCTGCCTACGGACTTCTCCCAGCAAATTCAAATGTTTACCGGACTTCAGAAAAGAAGATGTCTTTTTTTAGCAGGAGCTATTCGGCGCTAGAAAGAGCCACTCGCTGTATTCTTTTTCTTGTTATCGTGATGAACAAGGTACTTGCCAGGGGAAGCCCTTCACCATACCTTCCTGCCTCACCAACTTTAAAACTGGAGATGAGATACTGTGCTGTAGTGGCCAAGGTTTTCAGGAGGGACTCATGGTGGTGGATGCTTTCATTTTGGGGTGAGCAAATTGAGATTTGCTAAGCTGGCACTGCTTTCTGAGGGCAGGAGCTTAACGATTTCTGAACCATCTTGTGGTCCTCATGGTTCCATCTTAATCCCAGAATGAAAATGTCCAAGATTATTGTCAGTTGTGGAAAATTTTGGCCATGTTCTTACACTTTAGAATGCCTGAATTGAACTGAGAGTTGAATAACCACATAGTGTGAAGCATATGATGATTGCCAAAAAACCCCTGTATTTACATTATATTTCATATCTTTATTAGTATAATTGTATTTGTAAGTTAGGCGCATCTCTAGGGTAAAAGTTTAACCAATAGATGTAGTTTTACACTTTTTAAAAGTGGCAGGTGGAACCAAAGCATTTCAATATTTAAAGCATTAAAAGATTTTGTTATTTTAGTATTCTAAGATGAGAAGTTGTTGTTACTTGAGTTGGTGTAAAACTACCTGATCATCTCAAACTATGTATTAAGATGTAGTTTATATTAAAAAAGGAACTCTGAAGTTTATTGTAATGGGCTGCCTGACTTCTTGTATATGTATCAAATTTGCTGTGTAAAAATTCTGTATCAGAATAATGGCAGTATATTATTTTATTTATTTTAATATTATAACTTTATTTTGTCATTGTGGTTTTCCATTTTTATTTAGTGTAATCTGTTATCACATACTTGATTCACCCAAGCTAGCAGAGCTCCTCACAGATAGCTTAGAAAAATATTATATACCTCTGGCTGCTTTTAGGGAAACCCAGCAGTTTACAAGGCATGAACTCCTCAACCAAGCTGCAGACTTAGACGATGAAGGAATCTTGATGTAGCTAATACAAGAGGGTTTTCTTGACGTATGCCTCGAAAGATCAACTTTAGCCTAGCAATCATAAAATTTGAGGGTTTTCTATGAAATACTGTGCAACTCCATATTTACTTGTCAGACCCTGGAGCTGGAATTCTGAAAGTTTGTGTGAGTTTCACACGTTTCTTGCTCTCAGACATGCAAACATATGCTGGAACTGGAAAAGTGAAGTCATTCATCTTTCAACAGTCAGTGCTTTGCTGCTGATGACGATGAGGGGTTTGAGAGAAGTTAGCACACTTGTATTAAAGCAAATACCTGTGTAGGAGAGGTGAGAAATGTCCCAGCAAGTTTACTAGGTACCTTCCACTGGACTCCACAACCTCATGAGGAGGTAGAAAAGGACAACTGGATCTGCAATTTGCCCAAATCCTTGTGGATCCTGCACACATTAGAAAAACAGATGTCTTAAGAGACAGGATTGAATCTTCCCAACTCTGATCAGCCCAACCCCAGTGCTCCCACTGCAATCCCTATACATTGCACTTCACCCTTTGCACTGGCGATGCAGCAGCTCTGCAAATGGCAACAGATGCAGGTCCTGTAGGAAAAAAAAAACAAAAGGAGAAAGACTGAAGTGTCACCAAACGGTAAATTTATACATGGTTTGCATTAATGTGATCAGTGCCTGTATGAAACCTGAAGCTTTAAAGATGCTTACCTCTAACCCGAAGGGCTGGTTTGTGCTGGTGAAAGACCAGTTCATTCCCATGCTAATGCAGTGACCTGTGAGCATTGCAGAAATTCCCATAACCTGGATTTAAAAACAAACCCCGTATCTGGTCCTGCCACTGTCACTTAATAGTGGGGCTCCCCAAACACCCTGTGCATCCACACATTGTGAGTCTGCGGAGGAGGAATGCACTGGGAGTTGCTTTTCTGTCCATGTCTAGCAACATAAAATTAGCTTAATCCCATGGACTTCAGTTTACACTCAAAGGGAAAACCCAGAAAGAAAACAGAAGCAGCCTAAATATGAAAGTGTCCCATCTCTTGCTCCGTTCATTTTTACCAAAGGACATTGTCGTGGTGCTCAAAACAATAAACCATCACAGGAAATACCAGAAATCTCCCGAATCTCCCATCAGCATAAATCACCAGTGACTCCACTGAAGGTAATAATCCTGGTTTCTATCATCATAAGTGTGTGGACAATTATATCTGATGACCGCCTTAGACCTGCAAAACCAAACCCCTTAGAGAGTTTATCAGACAAAAGCAGAGCAACTTTGTAGTAGTAATTTGTGCCAATTAACTTGTGAGATACAGCACTCATCTGGGTAATGAGAACAGCCTCAATTACATGACTTCAAAGTTCACACCGTGTATAGGAGGATGAAGTACTCATGTCACAGAGGTGCTCCTGGACCAGGCATTAGGAAGGTGTTTCTTTGAGAGATGTTATCCTGGACTTGAACTCAAGAGGCTTCTCCACACCCCCCGTGCCGCAGGCTGTCTGTCTGCTCCCAGAGCACAGCTGCTGGGAGAAGAGCTGAAGGCAAAACCTCACTGTCCTACATCCGCACTCTATTCATTTGCCAATAATTATTACCATGATTCCTCTTTTAGTAATTTAATTCTCATTAACTGACACTCACAATGAAGGTTAGTTGATTTGAGACATCAGTTGGAAAGGAAGATTAAGCTTTTGCATCCCAATTCTTTCCTAATCTCTGCCTTAATCAGCTATCTTTTCTCCCATCCTAGGGGAGATTTCCTAACCCAAGCACACCTGCAAAGTGCCTTTAATTTCTTTCTGCAGTGGAAGCAGGGGCAGGAAACCCCTTTACCTTTGCTTTACAGTGACAATAGGTAAATAAGTGACCATAAGAAGTATTTATTAATAAAAATGTAAATGGCCATATATGCCCCTCTGCTCTTCCCTAGACCCAGCTTTTGACTTGAGGGGCACAGCAAACTGGATTCAGCACGGATGATGGAAAAGGTGGTCAGCCCGAGCCAACCCTGCTGTGAAAGGTTTCTTGCAGAGCCCTGTGCTGCTCAGTCCTCCTCAGCATCACCCCAGCAATAATCCCAGGCCAGGAACAGCTTCCCCGCCTGCCTAGGAAGAACGGAAGGCGAGAGGCCCTTGTAGGAGATATCAGATGAGAAAATATAACAAAACCCATACAGCCCTGGAAACACCTTTGTGAAAGGGAGAAATCTCATTTTCCAGTACATGTAGCTTGTTAAGAGAGAGCCTGGTTTAAACGTTTTCCTCTATTCGCTCCACTTAGGAGATCTGTGCCAACATTTGGTTTAATTTTATTAATACTGGAATAATATTATTAATTATTAATAGGAATCTGTGCATTAATTTTTAATATTATATTAATATTTATATTGAATATATGATATAGAATAATTATGATATCCCACCAAACTGTAGGCATTTCCATGTTTATTACCATATACTGGGGTAGCAGAGAGCCATTTCAGGAAAGGACACCACCACACATAATGAGTTGCTGCCTTAATTTGCTTACACGCTTATTAGGAAAGGTGAAGCAAGGTGTTCTGAGTTTGCAGGTGCACAGCTGGTTGAGCAAGCATACACCTGTAAGCCTTTGAGGCTGGAAGGAAAGCTCTGCTGCTGAGCTGGAGAAAACCCAGTTCAAGCTCAGCCTCATAAGCATTCTGTTTCCCACAATTCCCCCCTGGGAAATTTTGTCACTTTAAAAGAAAAATTTTTATAAAGTTTTTGAGTGAGAGAGTAAAACAAAACAAATTCTCCTGATTGTGTGACAAGGGGGACTCAGAGCTGTGTGGGTGCTCACCTAGGAGGCAGGTCACCCTAACCACAACCCTGGTTTTATAAGAAGAGTAGCTGAAACAAGGTAATTGAGGTAAGGTTAAAGATTGTCTTGGTGGTTGAGAGTGCAGTATGGAGCAGCACCTACTTGATGAAGACATCTAAGGTTGGACACAGAACTAAAATTGGTTTTGTTTTTTTGTGTGTTGGGCTGGAAACTTGAGGCTCCTTGTTATCCTAGAATTTTACTGTGTTAGAAAATTTTATAGCATGCTATGTGAAGAGATAGTTTGCTAATTTGCCTCATCAGCACAATATGCTAAGTATGACCACCGGCTGAGGTCCTTGCTGATGCATCCCCTGCTCCAGTAGCTCTCTGATTTGTTATTATTGCACAGATGGATATTCAAAAGAAACAGAAGGTGCTAAGAATCCCTTGATTTAAACAAGATGTCTCAGGAATTTGATCTTGACAATGTGTAACATGTTTTCCAGAAGGAATTAGAAAATTGCAGGAAGAGAAAAGGCTGTGCAAATACAAGAGAATTTTGATAACAGCAAAATCAATGTGCCTTTCTCTATTGCATAGATATGAAATGCCAAACCAACAGGGGTACAGCTGTTAGACTAATCAATAATTCTGAGCACAGGAGTGGAGATGAGTTTAATGCACATCAAACATACAGCAAATCACCTGTCATTTCTCAAGGAGAGTCCTGGGTGCATGCAGACCCAGTCCAGTGCAGTAGGATATATCTCAATGATTTGGCAGGGCAGATTCCCCCGTATGTTCCAGCCACCTCAGAGGGCCGTGGTAGCCTCTGGCAACTCTGCTGGGTCATCAGGGCTGGGAAAGGCTCAATGTGAAAGGCTGAAGGTGAGTAAGCCTGGTGCACTGAAGCAGGGGTGGATGCAGCATGTTTTGTGGCAGGGATCATGGTGCAGGGCTAACAGCAAAGTGTGCAGGAAAGGAGGAGTGAGCAATATAACCACGTAGCACACATGTAAACACTCCCCCGTGCCAGGTGTTTCCCAAAGGTCTGGGTGTAAGACAACTTAGTACCGGGGTGGGGCGGAGGTGGTGTGAATGAATGAATGCATGCGCAATGTAAAAATGACAGAAAGTCTCTGCAAACCCCAATTTGTCTGTGAAACTGGATACATGTTAATTGTGCGCCAGGAGTGCCCAGAGCATCTTGGATCAATGCTCCTTTGTACCATGGCACCAGATATCAGCATGTTATTGGTATGTCCCTGTCCGCAGCTTACAAATCTCATAGACCACATAAAACGTGTCTGTGCCGTATGCAGCGTGTACCCACACTGCTGCAGCCTGAGCTATCCTGGGATGCGTAACTGTCCCTGTGGTGTGTCCCAGCTGGTGCCATGGGGAGGATGGGCTGTAGCTGTGTCCCTGCCAGCTCCCCACAGACACGAACGCAGGGACCCCCGTGGGGCTCTGCATTGCTCCACATGGGCAGTGTATCTCCTCCCAGGCTGGGAATCCTGCCCAGGCCTCCAGAACCCCAGCGCTGTGCCTCCACCACAGCATCACAACACGTGGAAGGGATTAAATCTGGTTTTAAATGTAATGCGGCTTTGTAAATCCCAAGGCTGTAATGCAGTTCAGAAGCAGACTGAAAATATGGCCTGAGTCCAGCCAAGTGAGTAGGGCTGAGCCTTCTTTATTTACTTTTTCTCTTGTACGTGTGAGTGCACTCAGGTCACTTAATACAGACATTTGTGGGCTTTTTCGGCACAAGTCGGCAGCTGTGGCTCTTGCTGCAAATAATGCACAAACCAGCAAAGCTGCTATTAATTTCAGGTGGTGTGAAGCTGGGCCCACTCTTATTTACTCCTTGAGGCTATGGTGGAGCCCAGACAGAAATTTCACTGCATCCTGTCGAGTTAGTAGATTGTTTTGTTTTTCGCCACCCCACCCCCCCCCAGCCCCCCAGTTTGTTCTCTCACATGGGTGAAACCTTGACAGGAAGGTCCCTTACCGCTTCAAATTCAATGGCAAAACCTCCTGACTGCAATGGTGTCATAATTTCACCTCCCTTCTCACCCTGGTTTGAATAAACTCCCTAAAGTTGCTAACAAACCTTTTACACATTGCAACAGAGCCTTCAACTATTTGGATTTAGTTTACATCAGCACTTATGCTCAGAGAGATATTGCACAAGTGGAGGGTAACAAAAAGGCTGTCTGGCTGAGAGTTTAGGATCTATTGGGGAGGAAAATTAACACTGGGACCTCTGTCCCCACCAGCAGTTCTGTGGGCAGTTCCTTCATCACCCTGCCAGCAAGCACTTCTGCAATGCTCACCCCATACGAGTCCCTCTTTGCTTTCATGCCATGGCTCCAAGCTTTACCTCTGTCTGTGATTCTGCTGGTTCCTTGGCTCGGGTGCCCATGTTCTCCCCTTTTAGTCACGCTGCAGCTTGGCTGAACATATTGCACGTTCATCCGCCTTCCTCCACACCCAGATGTCTTCTGCAGCTCTGCCGCAGCTCGCTCCCTGGGGCAATTGAGCTGGTCCCTCTGCCCCGGGGCCACTGCAGACCCATGGCACCCAGGGGACTGTCCCCTGTCCTCCCTTGGCACAGCACGCCGGGGGACCTGCTGTGTAGTGTGAGTGTGCAAGGCCTAATGAGGGAGGAAAAGGAAAAAGCCCCGTTGATTTACTCGACTATCATGCTACTCAATGGTTTCCTTTCCATCACCCTTCTGCGAGCACTTGGTGACAGATGGGGACAGATTGAGTGGTTTGATGGAGTGAGGTAATATTCCACTAAATCATTCCTCTTTCTCCCTCTGTCATAAAGCACTCAGACTTCCACCCTTCCTTCTGAATCGTCCCGTGTTTGCCCCCGTGGAATTTTTTTAATGACAAAGCCGTTTCAGCTCTACCTCTGCTAAAATTTCTGAGAGAAGCGAGCACTGGTATTTATAAGGTATGATAAAATGAGTGTTTTAAAACAGTTAGCAAAAGGGAAGAGTGGATTACCAGGAGACAGAGAGGGTTCTGGTGCTGTTTACTGGTGTTTCAGATTTCTTTCCCTCCCTGCGTGCCGGGGCTGAGCCCCAGGCCCGGTGCAGGGCCGCGGCCGGCAGGCAGCAGGCTGCGGGGCAGCTGTGCCGTGGGCCGGCGCACAGGCTCACGCTGCACGTCTCACAGATGGAAGATCCATTTTTTCCCTGGGTGATTTGTTCCAATGGTTAATCATCCTCACACAAACACAGGATTATTATTTTTTCTTTTTTTTAATGACACACCAGTAAACAACATTCAGAAACTTTAGGACAGGCTTTCTCTTCGCCGGGTGATCGCTTGATTTCTGCCTACTCTGTTAGCACTGTGATGACTGCCTAAAATTAACTTGGACTTCACAGCTCCCCTGTGCCCTTGCAAGACTAGCTTTGAACTTGAAAGCCTCCTACACAAAGTGCTTTGCGCTATCAACCTGGTCACGGTAGAGGTGAAAAATGTGGCACTGAGAAAGTGGCTTTCCGATAAATACATCCACAGTACAACCATGCATGACTCACAAGATCAAAGACAGAGAGCAAGAACTGAGGTCATTAAACATGAATAGAAATACAGAAATGCAACAGCTTGCATTAAAGGCTTAGCTTGACTTTAAAGCTAAGTGATGAAAGCTTATGTAGTCAGCAATTGTTCACCCGTGATAATGCTCTGCTCTTGCCATCAGTAGTTCTATGCTTTACAAAGGTAAGAATAATTAATCATTTTTCAGATAAAGTACAGAGGTGTGGGGCAGTTAATGACTTGTACCAAGCGAAAATAGGCCCAGAGATGCTCAGCATCATCAGCTCTAGGGAAAGTTAGAGTGCCGCAGACGTCAGGCCTGTTGGTAAATCAGCTCTTGGTCACCAGTTCTACAGCTGATGGGTGAGTAAGGATTTACCCCATACAAGATCTTTAATGAATTAAATGGCATCAGAGGTCAGCAGCATAAAAGGAGGTTTGGGGTAAGACTTCCATCAGCACAACCTCAGCTTTTAAGAGACCATCCTCGTTGTCGATCTTTCTCTGATGGCTCCGTTTCTTCAAGATGTCCTATACTTTATAATACTCTGAAGCTTAAGGACACCATAGCAGGGGAGATGTTTTCTGATTCATATCACAATAGAGTTAATTGTAGCCTGTGCAGTGTTTTGAGCAACTATAAAGGAAGCTGTGCTAAAATTGAGGATTTTAGGGGACCTCTATTAGAAAACAGCCCCCCTGCCATGTTTCTAATAATTTTTTTTATTTGCAGCATAACTATCTAATAACATTTCTGGGGCATTCTGATACTGCACAGAATCATCTAATCTTCAACCTAAGTTAATGAAGTGCAACATTGCATTCTGTCAATATGTGTCTATTACTCCGACCAGAGTCACTTCTCTTGGGGTGGTTTGTTGGCAATCCTGAGCAAGAGCAGGTGGTACAAAGGAGCGAGGTGACTGTACTTTATGGTGTGGGGCAAGTGGCAGAGGTCCAGCCAAACTCCACGCATCCTTTGCTGGGAAGGGTGGGAAAATGCACAACATGTCCCAGGGCAGTCCGGCACATGTGGCAGAGCAGCCTTCTGGAGGTGCAGCTGTAACACATCCAGGTAGACCCCCAGGAAAGAATTGTTGCTGTCAAACTAGGCTAAATCCCTGCCATTTTCCTCAAGGCTACTGGCTTCACACCATTCTGAGAGGTAGCTTTGTCTCCCCGGTACAGACCTGGTACTGGAAAAGCAAATTATGACAGCTTGTGGGCTATGCATCCCCCTGCTCATCCTCTACCTCTAGCACGACCACTAAATGAGACCTCTACCCAATGAGATAATTTGTCTGGGACGAAATATTTCAGTCTCTTTCCTAGCAAACTCTTTCCAAATCTAACAGCAGAGCTAGAAGCACCCCACAGTACTGCAAGCATTGAGTGTTGTAAATCAGAGATCACCCCAGCCACTACTTGTTGAGATTTCAGACCGGTGTCATTTTTCAAGCTGGTGTGACACTTAAGTTTATGCTAAAACTCCCCACTGACTTCTAGATTTCGACTGTGGAAGTTTGCAAGGAATGTGTTAAATACCCGGTGAGTGAGTAAAGATGCCAGCAGCAATCAAGATTTTTTTCCAGAGCAGCTATCAGTGCAACTGCAATACTTCACCACAGCTATGCAAAAGCAAGCGTGCTCTGACCTCTGAGCCAGATGGCAGAGAATCTCTGGGGGAGATGATGTTGGTATTTCCTGTGACACTCAGCACTCATGTTGCCCAGAATATGGAAAATTCTCAAACGTCTGCCTGGAGGGGTATAGAGAAGACTGAATCTATATTCTGGTCAAACACAGGTAGATAGAAGAGCTAGGAGAGCCCCGCTACCATGCAGCTCATCAAACCCTCCAAGTACATTGCATTGGTCAGTGGGGATGGGGAGAGGGGTTCAGATCATCCGAGTTTTCCCAAGTGAGCCCAGGACTTGCACAACAAGCTGCAATAGCTGCTCACATGGAGGTGGGAGGTAATTATTAACACCCAGCTCTCAGTGAGTCTTGCCATTAGCACTTTTGAGTGAGACCAGCAGCACTCTGGTTTTGGATGGGCACTGCGGGCACAGAGGCTTACAGCCACTCCTCACAGGTCCCAGCAGCATCAGGCATGGCTCCCTCTGCTCAGCCCGTTCTCCCTAATGTTATTTCTCTAATTTTGTTATCCAGAGCAGGTTTTCATCCTCTCTGACACCCCTTCTCTGATCTTGGTCAAAGCATTTAATCTCTGTGACCTATTTTCCCCATACGCAGACTAAAGGATGCTGTGAGAACACGTTAATACTGTGCTTCGGAAATGCTATTTTTTTTCAACATTATCTTTTCTCAGATTTCAGAAGGAATATTTATCCTCTAGTGCCTCTCCAGCCCCTTCCAGTTTTTCATACTTTCTTGGTGCGCTCTCAGTCAACAGGACAAACTTTGCAAAGGGCCATTTCTTGGTGTGCCGGCACCAAGTACTGGTTCATTTTCTGCCATGTGTCTGTCCTTGATATCTAGTTCCACATTTTCTGGAATAAAGCCCTATTGTTCAACACCCATCTTAACGCTGACTTAAAGCTACTGGAGTTCCTTCTCTTTTGTACTAGCGTGGCCAGGACTATAATCTGCCTGATGCTACAAGTACCTAAAATATAAAATTAACTTCAAACAGTGCTGATTCTGCCCTCAGAGTACGTCAGAAGTCCCAAGACAGCCCTGAAAGCTACATGCAAGCAAAAGGCACAGTACACAGATAACCATTTTAAACTTTTTTGGTATTCTTTTGCTGTAGCAAGGCCAGGTCTGGTTGCCACTGATGGGTGATAGCAAAGCATCCATTATCTTCAGCGGGTAAGAATCAGACTCTCTCATCTAGTGAGGGCATCCCTGAGATGGGGGCTGCCTATGCACAAAGACTGGCATTCAATGCAGCAGTACAGTTTGATAAGTCTAAACAAAACCATCAGGTCACCCAAAGGTGATTTTTCATCCCGCTTATATATGATTGACTATACAACTCGTGCTTCGTTTTTCTAGAAGTGAAAAATCTGGTCCTTGCAGCTTTTAAGGAGGTTTTAAAATAACTATTCTCCCGTCTCTGTGGTTTAAATAGAATCATAACCATACTACTTATAGCCTGGAAGAGAGATAGGATGCCAAAATATCAGGCATTTTTAATAGACTAAGAGAAAGAAAACATTGGCTTGGGTACCAGCAGGATTAGGAAAAAGAAGGCAAGATTTGAGTTCTAGGCCTCTACATAGAAAGCTTCTTAAGCTTTAAGGAAATAGGATTCTGCGAAAGTTGGAACCCTGCTGAAAAGACCTAACAGTAAACCAGGCTTGTAAGGTATACTTGGAACACAAATCCCAGCAACAGCATTGACATCTTGCCCGTAAGTCTTTGTATCACAACTCTACTCTATTATTCTCTAAGAGGCATTAAGCTATGATCCGATATTCCAGGTTGGATACATAATTAACACTGATAAGCAACTTCTGCTGTGATCTGAAGTTCTTGACAGCTTTCCTTCTGTACCCAGATGTATTTTCAAACAGCTTTGGAACTTACAAGTCTCACTTTGTTTTCAGGGTACTCCATCCATGGTCATATTTCTTAGCACAGCTCCATCCTCCTCCTTCCCACCTTTTCCACACCTATACCCAAAGCTCAAACTGCAAACTTCTCCTTATGCACTCCAGAAATGTTGCCTCTCTGGTGTTCAAATCTGAGTTGGGGGTGGAAAGCAAGACATAAAACCAAACCAGAAGTCTCCCCTAGTTTTATTCCCTGTCTAAATCTAGAGCTGCCACCTCAGCCCTTTTCTAATCTAACTGTCCAACATTTCTGTGCTCACTTTAGTCAGGACAACTATTTCTCAGTTGATGTCTAACAACTTTGGACTACTCTCTACAGAATTACTTTTAACAGACACAGATTTCTTCATGGAAATTGAGCTTATTTCTATCATTTTGTGTGTGACTCGCTCCAGCACTGCGATGACCAATGTTTTTTAAATGTTATATGATATAGGAAAAAGAAAGCGCATCAGGGACAGCTTCCTCTGAAAAGGCTAAAAAGTTGTGTCAGAATCCTGCCATCAGGCTGCCACTCAAAATACTTTCAGAGTAGTTTTTGCAGAACAATAAAGCAGGTTAAAATGCCATGCTTCATAAATGTAAATTACCCATTAAGAATAGTTTACAAATGAGTATAGTATTAACCAAGCCACCATGTTAAAAACTGCCAACTAAAATTAGCGATCCATGATTACTCACTCTATCATTAACAGAGGAGCGATTAGCTAAAGCATAAATTTGGTTTCAGTAGACACAAAAATTGTGCTATTTAAACCTGTTGCCCATCATGAACTTAAGTCTTCTTAAAAATCGCTTCAGTCACTTTTATTGGTATAAACACCTAAATTGAGAGCTAACAGCAAATAAGGATTGTGCTTGTCCATAATAACCTCAGCTGTGAAATCTACTCAGACACAAGACATACAACCTTCCACATACACAAGTTATTTGTCAGCAAAGCAGAATGCTGCCATTCTGAAACAATTACATACAGTAAAAGTTTTCAATATTTTATTAAAGAAAACAGTCAAAATGTACAAGTATTACCCAGGTTTGTAGATAACTTCCTAGAAAGGCAGTAAAATATGAATTTCAATCTAGGTTTTAAAAACTGCTATAGTTGATAATTTTTAAAGTTGATATTTTAAAACCACATTTCACAAATAGTTCTGAAATATTACCAAATGAATAGTGCAACAAGAAAATTGAAATTAGTTCTACACTGTTTGCATGTCAAGCAAAAGTTATAAGTAACTGCTTCAAATACTCAAACCATTTGAGAATGAATGAACCCAACAGCTCCCATCAAAAACTGACTTCTGAACACATTAGGAACGTCCTCTTCTTGTTCTTCACTTAAAATCAAATGATAATAAAACAACACCTCTTGAGGTCATCAAAAATAACTTTAGTATAAAATTGTCTTGGCCCTTATCAAATATTACATGAATAAAACCGTTAAGCCTTTATCAAAACAGACAGGAATAGGGAAACAAAAAAAATGTCATGGCCTTAATCCGTATCTGTTGGAATCATGTCTAGAAACGTTAGAAGCAAGACCAGAAACTTGGAGCCCTGTTTTGTTTTTAAAAACCACACAATCACAAAGAAAAACAGCTTCTTACTGCCTAAGGTTTAGGGGTGTTCTGCTCAAGTACCTGTTCCCATAGACAGCAACTTCTTATGTTCTGAAGAGAGCATACGCAAAATATAGAAAAATAAATAAAATAGCTTCTTACAGCCTAAAGTTTGGGTGCTGGGTGGCGGTTTAGTATGTCCCCCACAGGTCACACTCTCTTGAGATCATATGCAGAAACATGGAAAATTATATCCATCTTTCTTTTTTAGAAAGAGAAAAGCCCCCCTACATCCCAAAGCTCTTGAGATCGCAAAGGATGGTGCCCTGGGTGCTCTGGATACTTTGGCAGCATGGGAAGTGGGCTCGGAGACAGACCCTGAGCTCCTTGTTGAAGATGAAGCAGAGGATGGGGTTGACCCCTGCCTGGGCAAACGTCATCCACACTGAGGTGGTCAGGTAGACCTGGGGGATGGAGCTGGCCTTAATGAAGACCCGCAGGTAGCAGGCCACAATGTAGGGGGACCAGAGGAGCAGGAAGAGCAAGGTGATCATGTAGAACATCTTGCAGAGCCTTTTCTCCATCTTAAACTCCTCCAGCACCAGCAGCCTCTTGATCTGGCTGTGGGTGGCCTGCCTTATGCCCACGAGGGTGGGCGGCGTGGGCCCCCTGCCAAAGCCAGCCGTCCAGTTTGCAGCTGCTTGGCCGGTGGCTCCTGGCCCGTGGAAAGTCCAGTTTTGGCTGATGGCCGGTACCAGCTGAGCTGGCTTCATCTTGCGGTGGCCGTGGATGAAGAAGAGCAGCTTGATGTAGACCAGGTGGGTGGCGGCGATGACAGCCGCCAGCATAAGCATGAAGCCCAGCGTGTCGTTGGCCTTCACATAGCGGTGCTCAAAGATGCACTGCTCCTCTTCCCGGATGAACTTGTAGGTGCCCACATCGAAGACAGGGGGGAAGGCCATGGCCATGGAGAGAGTCCACACCATGCACACCACAGCCAGGCAGGTCCAGCCCGTCATGCGCTTGGCATAGAAGCGGTGATGAGCGATGGCCATGTAGCGTGTGACCCCCACGCAGAAGAGCAGGAAGGCGGCATGGAAGCAGAAAAGCACGGCCAGGAAAGCCAGCACCTTGCAGCTGAGGGGTCCGTGGGGCCAGGCAGCCCCGCTGCGCACCGACAGCATGACGAAGGGGAAGCAGGCCAGCGAGCGGAGCCCATCGGCCAGGCAGAGGTCCAGCAGCAGGTAGTACGGGGCGCGGTGCAGGTGCCGGTCCTTGAGGATGAGCCAGGCGAAGAGCACGTTCCCCGCCAGGCTCACGCAGAGGATCAAGCCCAGGGTGGCCAGCTTCAGCCCGGAGGCGCTCAGCAGGCCGCCGGCGCTGGGCAGGTGCGGGCTGCTGCTGCTCCCCAGCTCGCTGCTGTTCGCCATCGGGTCCTTCCTCCTCCTCCTCCTTCTTCTCCTCCTCCTCGGCGGCGCCGCGCAGGCAGGCTCGGGGGCTCAGCGCCGGGGCAGCGCGCCGGGGCCGAGGGCCGCNCGCCGCCGCCCCATGGGGCTGGGGGATGCGCTGGGGGCGAGGCGCGGCGCGGAGCCACCCCCTTACCGCCGGCGAGCTGCTGCTCCTCCGCGCCGGGCGAGGGGCCGGCCGAGCCTGCGCACAGCGGCGGCGGCGCTGCCCAGCTCCCGCCGAGGACAATGGGGTAAATCCCCCTCCCTCCTTCTTCCCTTCCCTTCTTTTCCTTCCCTTCCCTCCTCCTCCTTCTTCCCTCCGCCCTGCCTCCGCCCCCCGCGCAGCCCGGCCCCTGCGGAGCGCGAGGCTGAGTCAGGCGCGCAGCGGTGCGGAGGTTCCGCTGCCGCAGCGGGGCTGGGAGCGGAGCGCAGCCGGGAGCCCCGCCGGCCCCCGCCCTTCTCCTGCCGCCTCCGCGGGGCGGAGCGGGGGGGATATAGCGGCGGGGGCGGGTGTCGCGGTGGGGCTCGGAGGCATCCGGGGTGAGCGCGGCATCCCCGCGGCGCCGCTGCGGGGTGGGGTGACCGGCCGCTGCTGCTGTCCCGCTGCCGTGTGGCCCCGGAGAGCCCCCGCGTCTCCTTCTGGAGACGGAGGGATGAAGCCGTTTGTAGCTTATGCAGCCGATGTGTGTGTGTGCATGACACAGGTGTGTATATGCCCATGTGTTGATACCTGCTGCATGTATGTATCGATCCAAAATATCCATGCGTTAGTGATATACCTATGTGGCATTCACCAATGTTCTTCTGTTAGATATAGCCATACCAAATAGCCATTTAACTCACTGCACATGGGAGGCAAGTCCAGTAGTGCCTGTTGCAGCAGAGCATCCAGGCACACGGTTCCTTGCTGGGTAGGGAGGTTTGCAGGGGAAGGAGGTTTGCAGCAAGCTCGCGTGGTGAACCGGTGTGAACATCAAGGAAAAGCTGCCTCTGCAAGTCAGGAGACTGAGGTCTGGGGCCTGACATGGGGTTCCTAACAAGACAGAAGGAGAGTGGAGATGACAAAATGTCCCTAAACCACATTGATGCTTTCTGCGTTTCTGCATTGTGCAGGTGCTTACTAGTCTCTAGACTCAGTTACATGAGGTCTGTGGAGGGCTGAGCAGGTTTTTGTGAGCTGGGTAAAGTGCCTATGGCCTGACTAGCACAGAGCTTGTGCTGATGGCACCCACACTGTTGGTGCAGGCTTATAAAATACAGTTTAATTAACGTAGGACAGTGACATGCAGAGCCTTGTCCTTTCTCCCACTTTGCCATCCTTCTGTATGTAGAGTAAGGCCTGTGTGCCTTGTAAAGCACGGACCACGGTGCAGCCCTGGGCTTGCTGGAGATGCTAATGCAATTACTGTACTGTTACTGAGTTTCCTTCATGTCCTCTTGTGAAGGACACATCTGAAATCCTTTTTGAGCATTCTATTAAAAGCCATCACTAAATTCAGCATTATTCCAGAAATGGTAGCAATTAAATCGTCCGCATGAGCCCCAAGAGTGGATGTCAGTGGACCAGATTTTTAGCGGATCTTTCTGGCTGGTTTCAGAAAGTGCCACTGCATCTGACAGGGACCAGGCACAAACCTCGATTGTGCCACCAGACATCGAGAGCAGCTCTGCTGAACTCCTGGCATCTGAACAGTGGTGGAAGCAAAATCAGACTTTGCCCCGAAGATGTGTTGGGGGCAATCTGTATTACACATAGGATTACATTTGCCTGTGGGTCTGGTTTGTATCTGTTATTTATTACTAGCATTAGGAAAGCAAAGAAATCCAGAGAGGAAAAAAAAAAAAGTGGCAGATAATTGAGGCTGCTTTTTGCTTCCTACCAGTACATCTGAGCTGTTTTCAGTTGTTAGGTTTCTCATTTGCACTGAAGTTTTACTGTGACAGAGAATTGCCCACGGGTTGTTCAGTGCTTTGTGCAATTTTCAAGGCGTTTCTCACATCCGTACGGTGACCTGAGTGATGGGTGCATGGTGTCCCCTCAGCAGCCCCTGCACCAGCGTCAGGAGTGGTGCCTTTCTGGAGGAGCTGGGGATGTCATGTGCCTCGCTTACCCCTGGTGCAACACGGGACCCCGTTCACGGACTGTCCCAATGTAGGGTGCAAGCAGCCAAAGCACTTTGCCAAGCACAAATACGAGAATCTGTTGTCCTTGGGGGCACCCAGCTTCTCAGAGCAGCGGAGGAGACCTTATGGCCCATGTTAGCTCTGTGATCTCTGCCATCAAGTGAGCAAAAGGGAATAACACACCTGCTTCACTCCTCCGTGCCTGCGGGTAGGGTTTCTCCTCTCCCTGAATGCTCGCCAGTGCAGCTGAGCTGGCTCAGGAGCTGCTGTAATTCACTGCTATCTTGCCAGGCCAGCAGCAAATTGCTAGCTCGTCTTTCTCCCACCTGTAGCAAGGGGAGAGCTGGCAGAGAATGGTGTTTCTTCCATCTTCCTGGGCCTGCTCCCCTGATGGGGCAGCTATGTGGTGCTGTTGGTGGTGTGAGCCAGGAATTTGGGGCCAGCTTTACTTGCGCAGCGTGCTGAGAGGTGCATTGCTAAAGGAGCAACTAGAGGCAACAGGGAAATAAAAGGCAGGTGTTGGCTTAACAGGCTTCAAACAAGCTGGCTCCTTGCCTGCAATGTGGCCGACATGAGTTCAGACCCACCAGTATAATTCTGCCTGTTACTGACACCCCAGCCCTTGTTCTCATCTCCTTGCCAGAGGAAGAGCCCTCCCTGCCCCAGCCAGGTGCCCCCCTGCCTGCACTTCGGGGTGCTGCACCTCCTCTTTGCATCAGCCCCATCAGGTTCAACCAAGATCCTTGCTCAGGTTCAGACTCAGTTTGGACATTAGAGCAGTGCCACATTTACAGTATTTGACTAAAAAATAAGTAATAAAATATTTAGTAACCCCTCTGCTGTCATGGAGCTGCTCGAGGAGCTTTTTTAGCCCACCGACAGCAGCACCCTGGGGAGGGGTCCACCATGAAGAGTCAAAAGGAGCTGCAGGGTCTGCCCTGACACCCCCACAGCGAATCCTTCACCCTCGGTGCTGCTTGGTTGTGCAGCATGCTACTGGGCACCCAGCCCGCAGCATGGGTGTGCCCCTGGGCACGGCACCGAAACACCAGGCTCCAACCTCCAGGGCCCAGGCAGGGGCTGGAAACGCTGGGTGTGCATGGATTTGGGCATAGCCGGACAAAAGCCAGATCCATCGCAGCAGTGGTGGGGAACAGGTAATTTCCAGAGATTGTAATGAGTGTGTTAAGCTATTAATATTTCTCTTTCTCACTTCAATCACTTTCAGAAAATGAGTTTAATGAAGAGCTATTCTCTGCTTACAAAATGGTGCTGCGCAAGCTAGATGGATTCCTCTGACCTTTCAATGTGCTTTACTTGAATTGCCTGCCTCTTCGTGTTCTCCACTTGCTGCCTGGAATGGGAAAGACAGCTGAAATACAAACTCTTACAGCAAATACTGTGGTGTATTGCTTTCTTTCCACCAGCCACCAGTATTCTTCCCAAAGCCTTAGCTATTTATTATTGGTGATGTTATTTGTGTTCTTGTGTCTGAGAGCTATGCATAACATTTCATGAAAAAGAAGCATCTTGTATCCCTTGGCACTACTGCAGTAGAAATCAATGTGTTATCCCCAGTGTGACATAAGAGAAGAATAAGAAGAAGTAGAAAATGTCTGGACATGCCTGAGGGACAAACTTGCAGCCTCTCTATGGCAGAGACACCACCGGGAAGCAGGACAGGTGAGAGCAGTCAGCCAAAACAATTTTGCTGTTGCATATAATTCAGGCAAGGGAAAGTTTTCAGGCTTACTAATCAAGGAGATGGAAATGTCAGTCTGGAGCAGAAAGGGATAACGGGGGCTTGAGCCGGATGCTGGCACAAAAAAGACTTGGATCTTCCTTCCCAGCTTCCTGTAATTCCCAGACAGCTCTCCGGATGACAGTCATTATTTGTGTTATCTTTGCACCTAACAGAGTGAGTCAGGGACCAGGGTGCTACATAAGCAAAACAAAAAGCTGTCCTTTTTCCAAGGGAACTTGAAGTCCGACTGTGAGATGGGAGAGAGAGCCGATATGAACCCTAGGGAAGGGGGAGGAATGAACAGTCAGGCTGCATCCTGGGGAATGGCATCGGTGTAACTCATCCCTGCAAAGGAGGGAGTGCAAGGAGATAATGAGGTAGGTTTGTGGGCGTTTACGAGGATCACAATAATACTTTGTGACAATGACAGAAGATGGCATGTTAAGGTAGTGTTTGAGCACTGGCTAACATGAATGTCCTAGCAGGGTCCTTGTGGGTCCCTTCCAATTCAGGACATTCTATGATTCCGCGAAAACTGTGAGAAGTTTTAAGTCTGCAAAATTTACAGTACTACCCAAAATAACTGCATTGCACAGGACTTATATTTGCCCTCTGTAACTGGGGCACAGCACTGGTACGTGCCAGTGAAATGAAGACAGATTTAAATGAATGCTGGAAAATTCCCACCCTACCTCGCACTTCTAGAGGGTTCAGATGTCAGGTCAGGGATGGGGCACTGGGGGCTTCCATTGGGCTGGGAAGAACATAGGCAAGCAGAGGCTGGATTTGTGCTCAGCAAAATGCTAATGAAGCATTTTGGATGTGGTTTTGTTCACAGAACTATTAGCACAGTTGTGAAAATGTACAGATGACACCGAAGTGGGTGAGAGTATTGATGTTGCTGTTGAATCCCGGTTTCCTGGATGGCAGCAGAGGATCTGCAGGCGAAGTCACATAGCTGTATCTTTCTGGCAGAGAGGTACCTGACAGCTAGCTATCACATTTTTCAAGGGCTTGTTCCTAGCTGTTTAATACTTCATATGCTCTCTTGAGGAGGGAGGAGGGAAGAATGGAGGAGTATATTTGGCACAGTAGGGAAGTGGACTCAGGTCTTTTCCATCCCTTAGTGCTGTGCTGTTGCAGAGGGAGAGAAAGCCTCCTTCCACAGCGGTACTAATCCTCCTCCACAGCAAGCTGAACGTTTTGAACTTGAACAACTCCTCTCATTTTTCCCCCATGTGATTGTGAGTCAGGCTGAGCTTCTCTATTCTTCTCCATAATTGAGTAGGAGATTATTTTGACTGGAAATAACCAGACACAGGTATCATGGCTGTGAATGCCTCCATGCACACCACTTGCTAAAAGTTCTGTAGCCTTCTGCAAAGGGAGCTGGTCTTTAAAGACTTTGCTCAATGGAGAAGGAAGAAAAGCAGAGGGGAAGAATAGCTCCTTGTGCTCACTTCTATCACTGTCTCTGCTAAACTTAACCAGCTGAATTGTTGGTGACATGCTGTTCTTCAGAAGCGGCTCTTTTGTGGAAGAGCTCCCCTGTGACACGGGGAATAGCCGCTGCGAGACAGGAAATATCCCTGACAATGGCTTTCCACAGGAGCTGTAGCTGTGATCCAGTCCCACTGACGTGCTGAGAAAGTTAGGAAAAGGCAGTTCTCTAAAAAATCTCCAGGGGAACCTTCCTTGGCATGGATTTTCCTGTTTCTTCTCGTCTTTTCTCTGTATCTCTCTTGTGGGACACAGACCATCTGTTTGCCTTGCACTTCCCACCCCTCTGTCCTGGAGGCAGTGAGTGACCGGAGGAGTGCAGGGCAAGAGAGAAGTGGATGTGATTTTGGGCCGTATCTGGACGTGTGGCTTCCTCTGCTGCCGTGGCAGGTGGTGCTGCAAGACACGGTGCCCTGCCAGGTCCCACTCCAACTGGGTACCAGAGAGGCAGGTGCAGCCCCTCCTCAGGGCTAAATTTTACCTACTTGCTCTCCCGCTAGCAAAGCTGGATACTAAGGAGCATTTCACAAGATCAGGCTTTCTCAAGTTTGTATGTAAGTGGGATTGCTTCAGGCTATTGAACCAGCCTGCTACAGACTAGCCAACCCCCGAAGTGTTATCTGTGCTGTAGCATCCTCGAGCCACTGCTGTTCTGCCTGTGCATCTAATGTCTCAGCTGCTTACTGAGGAGCTAATGAGCTTTTGGAGATACATGGGTGCTATAAACTCCTTAGGCTGGAGATAAGCAGCTTATTGCCTTTAGGAGCACTGCCAGCCCTTGGCTCTGCCGCTATGGTGCTTCTCAGGCCCCAGGTTCTTCATTAGCAGGAATGGTTATAACGTCTTGCAATAAGCAAGTGTATTCCTAATTACCTGCATTCACATGTGTGCTGCAGCCGTCTCCACGGGCTGAGGTCAACCCTGGCAGCAGGACAAACAGGCAACAACAGGCTTTACACGCTGTGTTGTCACTTCTCCCTGCGTGACTTCAACCCTCGCGAACTGCTGTCCCTGCACAGGGGCTGCGCCATCTCCACAGGGTGAAACTGCCACCCTCGTCATGGTGAAACAGCCTTTGTGGCACCCAACAGCAAATTCATTGTGGGCAGATCTGGAGCATAAGGTGGCTGGTTTGATTATGAAACAACTCATTTCCATTGCTATCCTTTCTCTGCTTTCAGATAGACCCACTACGGATGCCTGTCTAGAAGACTGACTGGGGGGAAAAAAAAAGGTAATGCGCAACTGAAAGTTCACTTTCAAAGTCACTGTGAGGCAGGTTTTTACTTCTTTAGTGTGAATTCAGCCCTTACTGTTCTCTACTTGCTCTCTGCAGTGTCTGCCATCAATCCTGGTCAACAGGCTGCAGTTGCTACTCTTACTAAATGCTAAAGAGAGCCTTCAAATAAAATCTCCTTGGCTAGTCAAAACATCTTCATCTTTATTGTGTATTTTACTTTTCCCCCCACTTTTATGTATTACCCAGGCATAAGTTAGCCCAACAGCACTCTTTCAAGGTGTAACTAGGAACATAATTTGGTATGCAACTCTTAAATTTTTGTTTAGTTGCTCTCCTTGGAGCAGTTTTGGAATTCATCTAATCATGAGGGAGAGTTATTTGAGATGCTTGAAGTACCTTCTGATACCATCTTTTGAGTCATTATAATCTGAAAACTGGTTTCTTTGCCTCTCTATTGTCCTTATATATTACCTTTCCTGTTGGTTTATACCTGTGCACAGCTTAGACTGAAGCCAGAACGACTCTCTGGTTTTGGCACTCTATACTAACAGATATCCCCTCCTTGCCTACGGCCCCTTTCCCTCCTCCACAGCTGGTTGAAATGAAAGCATGAGCAATGTGAGAACCTTCAATATGACTAAAACCCCAAGATTTAGCAATATCAGAGTCCGTAAACTCGAATGCTAAGTTCTTAGTTAAATGGGTGTTTTCTGTTTGATAAAGCCCTTGCCAGGGTGTTGGAGCAGGATGATAATCCAGATAAACAGAGAGCAGTGGTTTGGAGGTCAGCTCGAGGCTCTGCACCGCTGAACAGTACAGACTGTTCAGTGCCATGTCTGGAACTCAAATCAAGCATCACCAGATTCATGTTCAAGGGCTAAAAGTCTCTAACTAACCCTTCCGTATTTAAATTACTTCTTCAACAAAGGCATTCTCTCGTCATTTGATTTTGAACTATACAAACAGCACGTAAAAAGGTTTTGTAATTTAGAAGTGTTTGTGGGTCTCAACCAACTTTGCAAGCTAAGTAAAGCATGATAAATGTTTTTTACCAGAGTATCCTATCAACTGCGCTTTTAAAACAGGCTGATGAAAAGGAATCTATTATTTTAATGGCACTTTCTCTCTGGTAAAAGGTCTTGCTAACTTCCTGAAGCAGAGCTTGAAATAACAGATATAAACTGTCAGAAAATCTGTGGTGTAGTTTGCACTTGAGTGAAAATTGTGACCAAAATCCAAGCCTGCCCAAACCCTGAGTTAAATACCAAAATGCTCTGAGATCCCTAAGGTCATCATGCAAGCTGTTGAGGGTAACAAACAGCTTATTTGTTTGGGTTGTTTTTTTTCCTAGTTGTTCCTTTTGTGGAAAGGGTTTTTCTTTGAGACAAGTGGCTGGTTTCGTTTTTTTATTTATTTGGCCTTTTGCTCTTGCATTTTATCTAATAAAGTTCATGTCAGTGATGCAGGGCTGGTGAGAGAAAACCTCCCAGAGCTGTGTTAAACCTGAAGTTTTCTTACCTGAGAGGAGCAGGCTTTGGGGAAGATCCAATAGGATTACACATTTTTTTTTTGTGATCTTGAGAAAAATGTTGTGGTTCAATAAAAACANTTGTTTGGGTTGTTTTTTTTCCTAGTTGTTCCTTTTGTGGAAAGGGTTTTTCTTTGAGACAAGTGGCTGGTTTCATTTTTTTATTTATTTGGCCTTTTGCTCTTGCATTTTATCTAATAAAGTTCATGTCAGTGATGCAGGGCTGGTGAGAGAAAACCTCCCAGAGCTGTGTTAAACCTGAAGTTTTCTTACCTGAGAGGAGCAGGCTTTGGGGAAGATCAAATAGGATTACACATTTTTTTTTGGTGATCTTGAAAAAGATGTTGTGGTTCAATGAAAACAAAGTTTAGCAAAAAAAAAGGCACTGGTTAGATGCATAGTACAAAAGCCTTGTAGAAAGCCTCTGAATCTCATTTGGATGCCAGTTGGATTACCTTTACAATAAAGACGCAATGACTGGGAGGATCGTGGAGAGATCTGTAAATTTCGTCCATGTAATCCTTGAGTCCAGCCTGGGAAACAAACCTCCTGTACCAAGTTCTATAGGACCATTTCCAGCTTTTCTTCTCGAAGGAGGGACCTGGCTCGGCTACCCATAAACTGGGAATTTGGACATTGATTTCAAAGGGAGCTAAACTGAGCTCCATGAAAAGGAAGCACTAGCGTGCAATACTGCTTTTCTTTTTTTTTCTTATTAAAATAACTAATTAAATGTTTGTATTTTTAAAGCACTAACTGGTTTTTGATGGTTGTTTAGAGATTTTGAGAAAGTCAATAATTTTGATGAAATAAGACTGTAGGCTCCAGAACAAAGTCCACATGGAATCCGTGATGTTGCTAGGATACAGCTATTGGTATTTTCAGTGGCTGGGGTATTTTTCTTGGTGTGTGGTTTGTTTGGTTTTTTTTCAGTAGAATTGCCCTAACCTCTCTTACAAACAGTAGAATACGTGACTGCCTGATCCCATTTACATGACGCTCCTTCAATTTGCAGTAACAAAGCCAAACTTGACCCGTTAGTTTCAGCCACTTTTATTTGTGAAGAAGAAACACAAGGAGTAATTTTGACCTGAGCTATAGGGAGCATATTTTATCTGAATCTTGATTTTTCTTTTTCAAATGATATGCAGGAATTTCTCCCTGTGGATGTTACATTGCTGAAGTCAGTCTCCCTCTAGTGGTTTATTTCCAGAGGGGGCCTTGGCTTTACTGGCTTGGACGGTTACCAAATTTGATAGTATGATGCAGAAAGTTGGATGATCCCTATGAGCTGAACTGTAGAGCAGTGCTGAACTTGTAATTTGCAAGAGGTAAGCATAAAACCAATAAAAATACTATGTTATCTGTGTTTTATATTTTAGAATTTTTCTTTTTTTTACAAGATCAGTAGTAGATGAGGCTTTCCATCCCAGACTTGCTCTGCAGTACAGGCTAATGTGGTTTGCTCAGTGTGTAGGATGTGATTCTTGCATATTGTTTCCTTCAGCTGTATACTGGGATGTCTGTTAAAAAAAAAAAAAAAGATCAGTATTTAAGCTTATATTCCACATCAAAGCTGATGCCAGATGCAGTGCCAATAACATTCTTTTTGATTTAATATAACACCGAATAGCATTGTGGATGATGCTATTTTGGGATTCCCATGTTTCGGGAAGCGATATCTAAGTGAAACACACTGCAGATTTTTTTTTTTTCTGTGAAATAAGGAAAAGAAAGCTGTTTGGAGTTTGTTTCTAACGTACGATTTAGATTTGAGGTCCATCAGGTTTCTTGTGTTTATGCCTCTGACCCTCACCTTTGCTGGGCATCTCTTTCTTTAGCACTTAAGATAGCTCCAGTGCTTGCAAGCATGGGCAACGGGAAGGGGGAAGGATGAAAGCAGAAGCCTTGTATCCAAAGCTAAGTAAGAAATTCAAGTCCCCCAATACCTGATGCATGAATTGGATACTGAGTTATTTCAGCTCCCCAAAGATGCCTGGGTAAAGAATAAAGGTCTAATCTAAAGCTTATTGAAGTCTATACGTGCCTTTACTTAACTGTGAAGGGCCTGGCTGAGGCTCAGCCTTCCTTCCCAAGCGATGGTAACCAAAGAGAACTGTGATTCTGACATGCATCAAGGATCCTGGAAAGACTGATGTCTTCACAGCTTGTACACTAATCTGAGGTAGGTAGAGGACCGGTACTGCCTTCTTCATGTTCGCATCTGGCAAAAGTCCGTCCTATGACTTGCTTTTTTGTATACTGGAGGAACAATTTGTCCTTGATTTTTCCTTTATAAAATGTATGAGAGAGAAAGCTTGGAGAAAATTGAGATTACCTGCCCCAGAAGTGAGAAAGCTCTCATTCTGTTTTCACAGGACCCTGGACCCAAAGGTTATGAGATGCCATCACCTTGCCATGAATCACTTTACAGTATGTTCATTAATGTAACAGCTTTAAGGGTAAGGTTTTACTTTTGTTTGACTTTTACTTAGCACTTGGCTTTTATTTGGCAATCAGGAATTTTGATCCTTTGGGAGACTGCTTAAAACACTTTCCTTTGGATGCTGCTCCATAAAAGCTGCACAGCGGTTCCCATGAGAGTGATTTTGGAGCCAATTTTGTCTTTCATTTTTGTTTTCACTTTTCTGAAGTTTCTACAGTGTCCTGGCTCAAGCTGATTTGATTTGGGTTTATACCTTGAGCAAGAACTATTCCATTAATTTTATTTATATAAAAATAGGCATTGTTCCTGGCATGTGGAACAAAATTCCTGTGCTTTTTAACAGCTACGCAGCTAAAAAAGCAGATATACAAATTCAGTATGCACATGGTCCCCTCTGAGGTTTGTTCTAGCATCACTCACAGGCAATAAGTTAATAGGAGTCCTGTGTTTACAAGGAGGTCGTGGACACTTATGTGATGCCCGTGGATGCATAAACTGGCTTTACTTTTAAGTCATTGTATAGATTTTCGGGGTTTTTTGACTTGCACAACGCATATGTAGGAGCTTTTTTTAGTAAGGAAGGAAAGGATCTAGTTGAACTGCACTTCCCTGTTGGAACAGTGAATGGTTATGTTAGTTGTACAAGCTGAGGAAAGGTTCCTTTGCTTGTCTGACTTCGGTCGGTTGGTGTATTTGAAGGCAGACTTCTCTGAACAGGAGCTTGCAGGACCCCACTGTGTGAGGAGCCTTTCCCGCCGAGCGCTGCTCAGTGCTGTGCGCGAAACTTTCCGTCCCGGGCAGAACTGGACACGAGCCTGCCAGAAAAACAGGGGCAGCAAGCCAGTTCGTTTTTAACAAAACAAAGTTATGCAATATTGTTTAGCTCTAACATGTTCCCAGTATGCAGCAAATGAAGAACTCACTAAATACAGTATATCTCTGGCCATATCATTTGAATATAACTTGTTTCCATGACAACCTCTGCTTAACAGCTTGGCTGATATGAAATCATTCCTAGATGAGGGAGCTTCTGCCAAAAGTATTGGGATTCAACACTTTAATATCATGTTTTAGGTTTTAAAAACCATTTATTTAAGCCTCTGGAAGCAAATGTCAAATGAAATCCCTTCATCCTCACCTCTGCTTTGGCTTTCAGTTGATCAGTTTATCTTCCTGGGAACCTATCAGGAGCAGCTCTGGTGTTACTTAATATGCTTCTGAAGTCCCAGGCAGTGTTTCAAGAGCAAGCGATCGTGACACCAGCATTCGGTAGAGAAGTTACATTCCGTGGCTGTTGGCTCAGCCTGCGAGGCAGCGGGGCAGCAGCTGGGCACAGCAGCCAAGGCTTGTGCTCGAGCCATCCCTCAAGTCTGTGACACTTTATGCTCCGACTAGCTGCGCCTTGGAGTACAAAAGCGGAGCTTTGGCTGGAGAGAGGTCTAGCCCAACATTTCAAACAGTTTATTTTTTTACCAGGACAAACAAACCCAGCTTATCTATTAAATGTTTTCTGAGGTGCGGTACCTGTCATCTCAGAAATAGCTGTGGAACACTTCCAAGGTGGAAATGCAATGTGACTGCTCATATGGTGCTCGTTCCCTTCCTCCCTTCCAGATGCTACATTGCATTAGAATATCGCTAAAATAAGCCTAATGCTTTCCTGATATTTCTCGTGTACACAGGCATTGCAGTTGCTACAGTGATGGTACACAACTGTCAGAGGGAGAAAGGATGGGCGTGATGGTTTTAAGCAGCAGTGTGCCCCCTCAAACCACCATTGCTTTATATCCTGGGGATTCCCTGCACTACCACAACAGGCAAACCATATTTCAAACACATGGAACGTACCCATTGCTGTCAAGATTTTGGGGTCAGCAAGGATTATAAAAAGTAGGGATTTAATCTCAAGTAAAACCGTGTTGTGAAGTATTCATTGTTTCTTCCCACTATGATGTGCCTTCTTCAACTCTAATTAGCTGCAATATGGAGCTACTTGGGCCTTTCCTGTGGCAAAGAGTTTCAGGTGCTTGAAACTGGGTGTGGGAAAACAGTGCTGGGAGCACATAGAATGGGGCTGAGCTGTATTTCCCCTCCACTTGCCCCCAGCCAAGTTGCTACCTGGGAAATTTTCAGCTATTACCCATCTCAAATCAGCTGTGCTGATCTACTATCTGATCCTGTTCTCGACCACACAGCCCTGCTTTATAAGGTCTTGCAGAAAATTACCTGTTCACCTGGAGAATTCTGCAAGCAAAAGGAGGATGTGGCTGGGAAAGGGTGTATGGATGAAGCCAGGAGTCCCTTCTATCATGGTGAGCTTTAAGGAACTCATCTCACCTTTGTACCATCTTGTAGCACAGGATTGCACCATAACACAGTTTCGCTATTGTAAATCTGCTTGAGAAGGTACAAAAGCACAGGAGGTGGCATCACCAGGATTTCTTTAAAAGGGAACCTTCCAGATGTATAGCAAATATCAGTGAAATACATTCTTAATTAAAGCCCTATAAATATCTCTCTAAAAGTGCTAATAACTTCCTGGGATTTTTTTTTAATCTCTGAATTTATTTTATTCAAGGTATGCTGGCAGTGTGAGGCAGCTAAGCAGAATCAGGATGCTTTTCTCATGATCATTTTTCCTTGTGAGATCTATCTCAGGAGACTCATTTTTGCTTCTGTGTCACGACTTCTTAGAAATCTCTGTAGGCAAAGGATGTGCTAATTTAATGCATCCTGTGATTGCCCTTCCTCCACAACCAGATTAATTTACTGTTACTTGAGATTCCCACAACGTACCTTGTGCCACTGTGAAGCCTGGTATTTACTGATGTAAACAAGAAATAAGCAGAAGCTTTGCTTGTCTCATTTGGAATAATGATACAGGCTCTGCTACATGGTGCTTGCTCCGTGTCTCAGAGGTGTGGGGGTTGTACTTCTGTATTTTCTTGCAGCTCAGATTGTTTGTAAGAGAATAATTTGTTTTCAACCTGACCTATAATGTTTTAAGTGATGAGCAGCTCTCTGATAGTGGAATCTGGAGGTTTTCACTGAAGCCTATGGTTCCTGTCAGAGTCAGGTGCTGGATTCAAAGGAAGTTAGTTTTTGTAATATATTCTGGTGAGTTTAGCCTTATTTCCAGACTGATGCTGCTGCCTATCTGCAAATCAGCACTTCTCTGGCAACCTCAGCAGGAGGACACCCAAATGTAGTAAGTGTGGAGGCTGTCAATGGCAGCCATGGACAAGATGTGGCCCTTCAGGGTCACAACAAATTAGTGCTCTCCTCCTGTCTTCTTCAGCTCTTCTGAGAAAATCTGTGCCTAGATACAGCCACTTATTATAGGTTAGGTTTTTTGGAGGGTTGGGTTTGGTTTTGTTTTCTTTCGTTGGGTGGGCTCACCATTAAAACAGAGACAGAAATCTTGGAGTAGGCATACCAATGAATTTTTAGATGCCAAGCTCTCCCAAACGGTCATTATCTTGCTTTCTATTTAAAGAGGAGTAAATTAAATTGCAAAAGAAAGTGCAACTGGTTTTCCAGATCTTATTTAATTTGGCTTAGCAGTTAACATTTTCCATCTGCACAACATAATCATTAACTTTTTTTGTTTCTTCATTATCACTGTACAGACTGCTTTTTATGGGTGATCTCTGCCCTTTTTTACTGTTGGATTTTTATTTCTTTGTAGGAGTGTGTCTTTATTGATTTTTCTTTTAGGACAAAGTATATATTAAGTTATTCATCCTACTAAATGCACTTGCAAGGAAACCTATGTGATTCATGGTCCCTGATCCTGCTATCACTTATGTGGGTGTTTAACTTTACTACTGTGCATAGTCCCTCTGGGACAATATTAATTTTTAAAATATTATTATAAAAATAATGTGAGGTTTTTAGCACATGTCCATGCTGCATTATGAGGAATGTCTCCCTGTAAAACCAGGCATGTAAATTAAATCAGTTGTAGAGAATATGAGAAGACAGATGAATTTCCCACCACACACCCAGTCTGGAAAGGTTCATTGTTGCATTATTGTCGCCATCTGGAAGACAGGGTGTGTGACAATGGGACAAGGGGCAATGGTTTTAAATTAGAGAGGAGATTCAGGTAAGACTTGAGGAAGAAATTTTTGACAATGAGTGTGGTAAAGTGTTGGAACAGGTTGCTCAGAGAGGTGGTAGATGCCCCATCCCTGGAGACACTGAAGGCCAGGCTGGATGAGACTGACCAGCCTGATCTAGTTGAAGATGTCCCTGCTCGTGGCGGAGGGTTGGACCAGAGGAACTTTGAAGGTCCCTTCCAACCCAAAGTATTTTATGATTCTGTGATTCTGTGATCACCTTACATGATACTCATCCTTCCACTTTATGAATGTGCAAGAGTTTTGTGTCGTAAAACTTTGATTTTTAGGGAGATTTAGTTTTTTGGCCAGCATTGCTAAGCCAAACAGGACACAAAAATTATTGCCTTCAGAAAGGCAGCTCCAGAGACTCATTAGCTGTGGTGCGATCTGTGGATGGCAGAGAAGGGGCTGCTGGCGGCGTGCTCGCTGCAGGATGGCGACCTCGGGTATCCTGCCCACCCAGCCGCCCGGAGGTGGTGGGTCCCTGGAAAGGTCTAAGGAAGCAAATCAGCCCTTCCCCTCGCTGTGCCCCACAGAAGGGGCTGAGACGGGGATGGGGATAAGCACATGTGATGGGCCTGGCTCAGGGCCCCTTTCTGGTGACGCCCGTGCCCTCAGGTGGGCGCTTGGCCATGTCCATCGCTGTCACCATCGGTGTGGCTCCCTCCTCCCCTCACCCATCCGTCTGTCCTTCCTGCCGCCCCCTTGGCCCCTTGTCCCTGCGTATCTGCCCCTCGCCGTGCCCGCGGATGTGTCCCTCCCCTGTCCCCTTGCCCCGATCCGTCCCTCCCTTTGCCCGGCTCGTCGTCTCCGTCCTCTCCGCCCCCCCACCCCGCAGTGTCCCTTGTCCCCTCCCCGCGTCCCGGCCCGCCCCTCCGGCCCGGCCAGGGCGATGGCGCTCAGCCCCCCCCAGCGCCGCGGCGGGCGGGAGGCGGCGGCCGAACCGGCGGGGCTGCCGCTCCACTCGCCCTGGACCTTCTGGCTGGACAGGTGAGTGGGGCCCGGGGCCGGCGGGCGGCAGCACCGCGGGACACAGCGAGCCGGGCGGGGAGCTTGGAGAGGGGGCAAGAACCCCAAAACCCGGCTGTGGGAAGCGTCTCTGCTCTTCGTCTGTTTCTCTCGTCGAACAGATTGGAGAACGGGAAATTAGTCGTGTGCTGCCTAAGGGAAAACTGCCGATGTGAGGGACCTCGGCAGCAACAGCCAGTGATGGCTCTTCCATCTGACGGGAGCGTTCGCTTTTTCTGGGAGTTAGTTCATTAAACTGGTTCCGGAAACGGTTTCGGTTTTGTAATTCAACAGACGGACATTGATTCAGGCAACATCGGTGGTGTTTTAAACTCTAAATTTAGACATGACTCTGGCCAGCCCCAGAAATAGAAGGGGAAAGGTTACGCTTTGCTGCTGCAGGGTTTGCACGTGGCTGGACGGTCCTTGATGCCCCAAACGGACAGAGTCCCAGCGAACCAGCTGTGACATGTCAGATTTGTTAAGTCTTTAATAGTCAGGTTTGACTTCTGTGGATGATCAGTTCTTAAGATCTGAAGCGATCTGCTTCGAAGGGTTAGGTAAAATTTATTGATTAACTGCAATGCTCATGCCACATGTCATGTGCTTGAAGTTTTAGTCCCTAATGGCCATGGAAGCTGCTGCAAAGGGAGCTCACCCCCGTGATGCATACAGCTAGGCAGTGGGAAAACGTACCAATGTCATAACTGAAATAGAAGGTTTAACACTAGAATTTGGCAGTGTTTTTCAAGTGTGTATTTTCTGGCATCTGGTTTTTAATCATCTTTTACATCTTCCTTTTCTCAATTTTCTGTTGTATTTCTCCTCTCCCCCCACTCCAAAAGCAAAGCCCTTTCTGCCACTGAATGTACTGCCTCGTACAATTTGTAAAATTCTCCTTTTTTTTTTGGTAACTTTTCAACTCGTGACAGAAATAGCAACAAAGCACACAAATATTCTCAGGTCCTGCAAATCAAATCTTAGAAACAACCCCACAAATTATTTCTGGTTAATCCTTTGGAACTCATGATGTAGTTATGGTCAGATTCAGGATCCGAGTTGTGGTTTTTGTTTGATTGTTTTTAAAAAGCACCATTTGTACTGCTGTTTAAGCAAGCTACCACCCAGATCTGTTTGTTTACACAAGCTAGGTGGAGATAACCATGTCTATCTTTTATAATCAACATTGGAAGTTAACCTCTGTTTCAAGTTTCTGAGTTGCATCATGATTTTTTTTACAATGAACTCCTTGGTTCATTGTAATTTAGACTCTTAAAATTCAGTTATTCTATAGATTTTTTTGTTGTTATTATGTTTCTTCTTTCTCATCATATATAAGTGAATTTAGGTGGTATTGCTGTTCCTTAGCTTACAAATACAATAGGGTATGTATAAGAAACAAAAAAAAGGGACCATATATACACAAAACTGTATGTTTTGCTTACCAGCAACAGGGATGGAATAATGGCAGGGAACAAGAATGACAGTAAACAAGGCATGCTGCATCCATTTAGAAGCCATTTAGGGCATTAAAAAGCACACGAGATGCAACCGTGAACTTCACTGCACTGTGTGGAGGTTCATGTCTCTCTACGGAGTACTGCAGAAGTGGCTGTGACATTTGTGGGTACACCCACACGGGTTTGCTGGAGGGTATAGGATGGACTTTCTATAGACGATAACCGTGGGCACTTTTTAAACGTACTTTAGTAACACCTTGTGTGGAACAGTGATGTTTCCTCATGAGATGGGATTTTTACTGCTACTACATTTTGCCCTGTACTTGGACTCAAAAGCAGGAAGAAGTGACGCTTAAGGATAAATAGATGTTGAGATGGATATGTACTTATCTTTTTCTATTAAATTACTGTGAGAGAGACCCATGTCACACATTTTAACATCTCCAAAATTTATCTTTTTATTAAGTCACACTGTTAAATTAAGTATCCATCAGCTAAGCAGTACTTTGTGTAGCAACTAGTGATGTGCTATTGAGTGATTCCCTTGGGGTTCATGACCCTGCTTTTATCATAGTGTCACTCAATACATCTCCTGCTTTAGAAGTGTTTTTTTTTTTTTTTTTTTTTTCCTGTCTACATCAGCACTTGTTTCTGTGAATGCCTTGGCACAGGCTTAACATCTGGAGACTGAGATCCTGTGACCAGGTTCTGGTTCATTGCCATTACCTCACACACGTGTCGCAGGGCATCTGCATTTCCCGTAAGTGCTAAGCCTTTCTTGGTATGTGTGTCTGAAATAGTAACCATCTGATATCGCTCTTGTATCTTACCCTGTATATGCTTTAAGAAAGTGAGCATGATGAAAGCATTTGGGAGAATATTATTCACCAGTTTGACAAATAAGATCCCATCTATGGTCTTCAAATGCTCGCAGGTCAGCAGTTTCATAGACAAAGGCAGAGAAGCTGTCAGATGTTTTTTCTCTTAAGAGAAATGTGATTTCCGTTTTAACTGTTAAAATGCTTTAAGGTCATGTGCTAAAAGTTTTGAAACCAGGAATTTAGACCTGCAATTTCATTTGTCCATTCTGCAGGTTTCCAAGTTCATACCTACCTCTCGCATTCGTAGTAGTTTTGCATGCAGCGATGTTACAGGGCATGGGGAATTTCAGCAAGTCTTGCAGATGGCTTTGGTGCCACCTTGGGAAGCTGATTCATGCTGGTGGCTCTTCACACTTGTGTTTACCTCGGTGAAGCTCTGGCTTGGTGCAGGGTCCTGCTTAGAGTGGCCTCAGGCTTTGAAATGAAATGTTGCCTTTCTGGTTTTTCTACACTTCCTAGTCTTTCATTTTTTTTTTACAACAAAGTGTCAATATGTATCACTGCATATAACAAATTGAAAACAAAGATTACAAATCTGGTCACTATATTGGTGTTGTGTAGCATGTTCAACACAGGGATTGCACAAAAGGAGAAGGGAAATGATCATCAAAGGCACGTTAGGCACTTGAAATCCCATCCCTTAATGGGATTTGGGGTTGTGGATCTGGGTGCCACCTTTGTGTAAATATGAAGCTGTGAAGCTGATTATGCTTTTTGATGTACATGTGGACATGATGCACATGTCCTGCTTTGTAAGCCTTGCAAATCACGACTGTCGTTTAGCCTGGGTATTGTATGTCATCTTATGTTTAATGCTACAGCGAGTAGGCCTTTCCCTACCGAAATAACAGAGGGAACATACAAGTAGCTGTCTGATTTTTCAGCCTCATGACGAGAAGCTGCTTTTGTCAGTGGTAACAATTTTTGGTCCAATGTGCGTGCACATGCAATAATGAAGGTGTTGAACATCCCTGCAAAAGGTCGTCTTTTGAAGACCTAACTGCATCTGAGCTGCCAGCGTTGCTGACAGACCACTTCCAGTCAACAGCAAGGAAAATCCCAGTACCCTTCTATACAAATCAGCACTCTCAGAAATTGAGCACACATGACACAAAAGCCTCGTATAGAAGCCTCATTCCTACATAAACCTCATCAAAGATGCGCTCGCTTCCACGAAAGTCTGAGTGTGCAGCAGGGCAGATGGCATTGAGGATCATGGCCCGCCTGCCTGGTCTTCTTGGCTGGCTTCTAATAGTGCTTTTTAGGTAATTTTGTTTCTGTTGCAAGAATAGTTTTAACTCATCTGTATCTTTGTGAGAGGAACAATGTGCTTATAAATATTGTTGAAAGTAATGCAATGTTGTTAGTCTACTCCAGGACAGTGAAAATATTCTTACAGAAATTTATTATCCTCATGTGCTGATTTTTCTCTCTGCATGCTATGCTGATGACTTATATATGAAAAAAGTTTAGTAAATAAATTCTGATAACTGAACCATTTTCATAATAATGTGATTTTTTCATAACAATGCAAATCTTCATAACTGAACACATCAGATGTTTGAAATTAAACTTAATATTTTCCCTTCTTCCCTATAGCAAAATCTTATTTATCTAGGATCATCTATTTCATCTATTAAAGCTTATGAGTAGGTGGCTTACAAAGAAAAATGATGGTTAATATTATGAGAATGTTCAACCCGGTAAATGCATTTTGACAGGCTTTGATGGCTTGAAATCAGTCTTTGTATTCAGAATGGATTACCAGATTTATTGAATTGCCACAGCATGTTTTTGAGTTTATACTTTGTAAGTAAATATTTTGCTTATTTATACCAAGAGCAGTTGTAGCAAAGTACTTACAGGGGTATTTTCAGTAGTGCTTGACAGCTTTTAAAGCTCCCGCTAAAGCAGTGATGAGATTCCCACTGGGAAACAAAGGCCAGTGTGAGCACATATGAAAAAATTTCTATCCTTAATTCTTTGCAGGGAAACAGAAGAGCTACAGTTCAGCATCAGACATTAACATAAGCGCAACCACCTGGAGGTTTATTCATGAATAAAACAATGGAATTTATCTTTGTATCCTTTGTTCTTTATTCGTGCTGGAATAATGAAGGAGTAGTGAAGCCAGCTGGCATTAGGATTCAGTTTGCGTAGATTATTCCTGTTTCCATGTTGCCCTTTTAATTGACGCCCATGCGGTTTGCCATGAGATGCTGTACAGTGGGTCTGGCCTGATTAGGCAACTTGGTTATTCCTGATATTGCACTAAAATTTCTCCCATAAAGAATCCAAAGATGCAGAAAATTGGCATCACAAGATGCAGAACAGGCAGACCAGAAGAACTGTTGGTTGTTTTATGTGCAGGCTCTCCATGGGGAACCCAGATGTGAATTTATTTATAGCTGGTGTGATGACAGACCAACTATCTCCATCGCCAGAAGAGCTGTCAGTGCCTGACTGGTGCTGTGCCCCATGTCCCCTCCTCTTAGTGTGCTCATGGGGATTTGCAGGGCCTGTTGAGTTATTAATACTTGGAAATAAGCTGTTCACCTTGGCAATAATTGACAGTTTGGTATGGCATATCAGGTTAATTTTACTGTTGATGATATTAAAATTATCTGAAGTAGAGGGGTCCTGTAACAGCTTTGTTTTAAGGGTCAGTATTTGCAGGGTTCCTGTTTTGTAATAGGATATGTATTGTGTATTTTTAGCAAAGTACACAACCATCTTACTACTCCTAGCTTAGAGTGTGTTCGCTGGAGGAGTTACAGAAGTAGGAATTTCTACAGATTCCTTCACTTAGAAGTCAGCTGCCGTTTCTGTTAATTTAAATGTATTCTGTTTATTCGGTTAAAAAAATAATCACAATTTCATGGGTTTCAAGGCACAAAATGTCCTCAGTTGTCATCTTTGCTGATCTGCTGGGTTTATGGGTGGCTATTGCAGAAGCACTGAGGTTCAGATTTGTCAGCAGTCTGTAATTTTTACGGGAAAATCTGGGCTTTTTCCTTCTGTCTGCCTGTGGTTGAAATACTGCCTCTACTTTATACTCATCCATTAAACCAAATTTATGCAGGTGTAATTTCTGCAGCAAATGATCCCAAGCTTTTAAATTGGTGGATGTCATCATTTTTGCACTTGCAGTCCCTTCAATAGTTTGATGTTGTTGTTTTTGGGGTGGTTTTGTGAGGTTGTTGTTGTTTGTTCATTTTGGTTTGAGGTTTTTGTTTTGGTTTTGATTTTGTCTTTTTTCAATAAAAAAGTTTGAGGGTTTGTGCTCACCTATAAATCACTGACACTTTCCAGAGCTGGGTGAAAGGCTGAACTAATACTGTGGAATCTCGTGGGCATGGAGTACTTGCCAGGCAAGTTACCAGAAATAAACGTTCACTTACCTTGACTTCTAAAACAGATAATTTGCTGGTTGGTTGGTGTTTTCTGCCAGCTGGTCACATAGCTTCTCCGGAAAATGTTATTTGCAACTGTCAAAATGAACCATTTTATAACCTCGGAGTGGAAAATTCTATCTATCTGTCGTAGCTGCTCTTTCAAATGGCATTGAATTTGCTAAATGGCTACCATGATTATCTAAATGACCTTTGGAGGCCGTCATTAGAGAACAATTTTTAATCTTTTATTTCAATAGACCTTACCATTGCAGCATCTCCATGGTAATATCAGCACGAGCATAGGGAGCAATGATACTATATGTTGTACAACACGTTTAATCCCATATGCATTGGTGACTGCTGAGTTAGCAAACTGGCAGAAGTGCCTAGGAGAAGTGATTTCTTGGGCAGTGATGTGAGACAAGAGGCAAAGTTATCTCAGGTTTTGCCTGTTTGTGCTCTATTATACATGAGACAAACTGTTAGTAAGAGGTCCCACTTCTGTCAGCAACAAGGGAAAAACAAGGGGTAGTTTGTAAATCCACTGTTCCCTGCTGACAAACACAGTTAAATCACCTGCAAAGTTTTCTGTTTTAACTTACTACTCTTTTTTTTTTTTT